>JBAMBJ010004306.1:0-349513 GCA_037043495.1 Drosophila recens | reverse complement strand
CTTTGGCCAGTCCAGAGAATGTCCTTGTCCCTCAATGTACGCGGCCTGAAAGTCGTCTAGCAACTTTTCCTGCATACTGGCCGCATACTGAAAGCAAAACAGATTTTTGGCCGCCACGCCATTAAAAAAAGAAATTGAACAAATGCAGCCACAAAATGTTCTCTCTTTGCTTTCTGTTCGGCTTTTCGCTTACATTTTGTGGGCCAAATGTTTACACACACTGACAAGCTGTCGTGGGAAGATGGAAGATAGAGGGGGCATGGGGTTAGATGCGCTGTATACGGCGGCATATTAAAAAGTATGAAATTGCATGCAAAATTACGACATGTAAATATTTGTTATATGCTGCGCATATGCCCCGCAAGCCACCAAACCGCTAGCATACGAGTATTATTTGTTATTTAATATGGCAATAAGCCGGAAAAAAAATTAAAAGGAAACTAAATGGAAAAGTTGATTCCATGAAAAATGCCCAATCGAAAATTGTTTTTATAAATATTTGGTTTTGGGGGCTGAAGGCATTCATGCACTTAATCAATGCAGTTGCGCAGTTTTCTCAAACAACAACAAACAATCCATTTGATAGCCGACTGCGCAGCCAGTTCAACAATTTCAAGTCCTATGCAATATTGCATAAGTTCTGGGCCAAGTCATCAGCAAAATTGGCAGCACACTTCAATTTGACAGCAGCGCACAAAATCAATTGTTTAAATTAAGCATTTTTAAAAATGTATAAGCAAATTTGAGAAATTCAAGGCAGTAAATAACAAAATTGTGTTTATTCGGGTGTGAAAATCTTATAAAGTGATGTGATATTTGGTAACATAGCAATAAATTGACAATAACTATTTAATTGCATAGTAAAAAAACATAGTTTTAGTTTTGAAAATGATGTTGTCAATAAAGAAAACCAGTCTGCCTTATTTCTATTTGGTATAGTCGAATTATTTTAAAAACATATATGAAGTTGATTTGCAAGCACTTGCAATATTCAAATTTTCAGTTTTCTATGATAAGTTCTTTATGTTAAACCTATTGCACTTACCTGTCATTTTTTGAGTTTCGACTCTTAAATGCTTCGAATTTTAATAAGTTTTTTAGTTACCACAGTTTTGGGACTAATCGTAAATACTTTGGCGTGTCGCAATGCTGAACAATGTTTATCTTTCGCCTTGCATTTAACATAAAGTAACCATAACATTGCTGCCAATTTTTGTTGATGCTTGCATTATATACAACATTGCTTACATTCCTCAATCTCACATTTGCGACTCGCACCTTCAAAAACGTGTTTCAAATCCCAAACACAATCAAGTCGAACATAAAAAAAATTGCTTAGCACAACGAGGAGAGCACAAAACTTTTAAAAAATTGTTGATTTGACCGTTAGCTATTTTCTTTGAATTTTGTTTAGTTTTGTTTCTTTTCGGTGCTTTAATGCTGCTGCTGCTGCCGCGTGCGAGACGCGCGCCACGAGTGCCGAAGCCGTTATGACAGAATCTTGCAAGCATCTGAGCAACTTATCCTTCTGGCGCCAACAGCGACGGCGACGGCGACAGCGACAGCGACACGAGTGAGTAACGACTCGTTGGGATCCCATTCGTGTCGCTTGTCTCGTTCGGCTTTCAGTCCGTGAGGGACCACATGATTGTGTGTGTGCGAGGTGGGTGAATTGGTTGTGTGAATGGGTGGGACGAGTGCAATTGCAAGCGTTTAACTAGCGACCAGAGCGACTGCTAAGCGGCACACTCTGTGTGCGAGTGTGCGAGTGTGTGCCTATTTGTGCCTGTGTGTGTGTGTTAGTGGGCGAGAACGTAACGCAAACGGAATCTAATTTTTACAGTTTGTATATTGTTTGTTTATTGCTGTTGCTGCTTCTGCTATTATTGTTGTAGTTTTTGTGCGAGCTTCAAAATAAAACTGCAAACAAATTTCCGTTACCGGTGACACACTGCCACACACACTGAGATTTATCGAGCTGCCAAATGGCAAATGAAGAGCAAAACTCAAAACTGTAAATCAGAATAGGTTATGAAAACGAATCGACTGTGTGTATACCCTGTAAAATACAATTTTATGTACGTAGACAAATTAAGACGATTTCGTAGTCAACGCTTACCAAAAAAATGCCTTCCAAAATAAATAAGACAACGTAAATAAGACAACTTCTATGCTCTCGACACATTTTTCAGACGAAGGGTCAAAAAATGTTTATTTTTCTAACAAACTAAAAATTAGCGTCTAAATAAAATGTATTGAAACAAGAAAGTTGTGTTCATCAGTTAGCTGATATATTGATTGAATAGTTGTTGTCTAGTTAAACTTTAACTAAGAGAAATATTTGAGTTAAACATTTATTTCTTTAGCTAAAATACTGAAATTATCTGAGACATAAACTTGACTTTGAAAATGTTGCCCTTATTCTGAATACAGACTATTATAATAAATGTTAAATTATAAATATTGTAAAGAAAAATTAATTTTAAATTTCAACTGGATTGCTGATAAGCATAAGCGTTTTCGCTTGTACAAAATAATGTACATATATTTTTTGAATTTATAAAAGAAAGTCATAATTCTCCAGTTTATACATACAAACAAAAAATATTTGAACTCTTCCTTTTCTCAGCGTGCAACTGACAAGACAGAAATAATGTAGTTCAACCGTAAGCAGAATACCCCTTGGAGGGCATTTAAAATTATACACTCGTCCATAATCTGTCGAATAGCAAATGCTCTGTCATGTCGAATGATCGACATGTGTTTATTGGTTATATATTTTATTTATTCGCTTTTTTGTGTATGTATATAATAGGAAGACCATAAATATTGTAGCTTTCCAAAAAGTGCTAGCCATGAAAATAGCTCATAATAAAATTGAAATAACTTCAGCTAAAATAACAATATTGTGTCTAATTTTAATGCTGGAACGGATGCCTTTTGCTGGCGATTTCCTCGAGAATCGAATATATCGCATAGCAATAAAATCAGTAAGAAAAATACAGCTGAATAAAGCGCGATTCGGCAATTTAATGTTCTGGATGGTCTTTTTCAAACGTAGAATAGGTTTGAGAAATTAAAGATATAATTTTAATTTAATTAGCTTCTTTAATGCATTCAATATCGCTGAAAGCTTAAAACTGCTTTTAAATATTGTTTTCACTCAACGTAAGCTGCAAGTCTTATTCGGGTTAGGGTATTACCCTCTCTATCTCTGTCTCCCTCTTTTGCAGTTGGTTTGCCTGTGGCCCATATCTGTGCGACCTGGCATTCGGATTCGGAATTTTACTTTGATTTTCTAGACTGTCCAAGCAACCACATTCGCATTCGTTGCAATGCATTTCCAACAGCGGACAATGCGTTACGGCAGCTCGAGTATTTTTCTGCTGCATACTTCCAGGCGCAATGGCAATGGGGCAGCAAAGGAAACGAATAGATAAAAGACTGAACAGAAGAAGAGGTACGCAAAACTGTGGCGCTTTCATTGGGCTTATTATGGGTGCTAACAATGGGTGAATATAGCTATGTTTTTGACTCCTCTCTGCATGTGAATAATATATGCTATTCGATTGCTTTTACTTTCGGGCGCTTCTCTATGGTTTTGTATACGAGTGTGGGAGTGTGAGTGTGTGTATTCTTAGCTATCATTGTTGTTATTCTTGTTTTTGTTAATGTTGTTGTTAAGTCAGCACGTGACTAGATGCGTCATAAATGAAGCCAAGCGACCTGTGGAGTGTTGAACAATGCTGCACCTACAAACATATGTATTCATATACATAAGTACGATAAATAAACTATACATACATTTACATATAAAGGTAGGCTGGTCTTGCAACACTTACACTGAGATAGAAAATGATACATCTTAAGATACTCTACTCAGCTAAAACATTCCTGACAAAAGATACAACTGATCAAGAAGAGGAACATTAATGTTCGCAAATGTGAATTTAATGTAAGTATAATAAGAAAATTGTATATGTATTATTAAAAACTTATTTAAGCTTGATTTCAAAACTGTGAACACATAAAAATAAATTTATGTTCCTTAAAAAGTTTTCAGATTGTATGTTAAGAATTTTTTAAGCTTCAAAATATAAGCGAACAATTTAAAACAATTGTTTCTCTTTTTTTTTAGAGATTTCTTCTTCAATTGTGAGAAATACTGTTGTTTTCATTTATTCTTGTGTTTACCTATTTTTGCAGTGCATGAGGAGCGCTTGCAACATGTGACAGCACATCGAGTGCCGTGCATCCTTATGCGTACATACTCAAACACAAATAAAGAGTGAGTTTGTGTGCATGCGAGTGTGTGTGTGTGTGTGTGCGTGTGTATACGTACATATGTGTGCTATTTATGTGTGGCGCACTTCAATTTGCTGTCATGAGCATAAAAAGCGCTGTTCGCCCACGTTTCCAATGACGACGACGTCAACGCGCCGCCAGCATTGGCCTAGTCACGTTTTGGTTGCCGCTGCTGTCGCTGCCATTACCATTGGCTTGCCATATAAAAAATACGTCGACAGCGACGTCGACGTCGACTGACGACTGGCCGACCAGTTGACTAGCCCAGCGCAAACGGCGCTTTTGTTCATTTGCCTGTCAAGCTCGCCAAGCGCTCAACTGACCCCGTAGTCGCCGCACAGTGGGGCTGCTGCTCAGAATGTAGTACAAAAAACTCTAAAATAGAAAAAGCAACATTTCCAAAATAAAAAAAAAAAAAAGATTTGCGAACTTTTTTAATAAAAGGCATCATCCCCTTTTTTTGAGAACAATTAGGTATTTCTCTCATTTTTGATTTTTATTACTAAAATCCAATATAATTCATTGTTATTAATAATGTTAAAATCGATTTCCAATTTAAAGATTCAAACTAATAAGTAATTGCGAATTAGCTTTTAATCGGTGTGCGACTTTGCCCAATAAGTCCCCATCCCCTTGCTCGCAGAGATTATTAATGATGGACAAAACAGGGAAAAATATATCTTTTTCCAAAATAGCCTATCCTAAAATCATATTTTCCATTAATCCATAATTCAATAATACATATGTGTGAAAATTCCACAGTGCGACTGGGTAGCATTCATCATCTGTGCCTTGTTTACATTCATACCCTGCACTCAAGAGCTTAGCAGGATTCATTATGGCATAGCACACATTCAAATATTCATTCCAATGGGAATTGAGTAGAATAATATTCAAAAATTGCAATCTGTTCAAATTAATATCTGCCGGATATAATATAAATGCATACAATTTTTAAGTAGAGCTCGACTTTTATAATATAACCAACTTGAATGTTTTATTTTAATTATAATTATTAAAATAGGGCATATTGTAGTCAAATGCATCGACTCTGGTAGTGCTTGATGCATTTTTTTTTCCTCTGTGTTTTCAATTAGAAGGGGACAAATGAGAAACTGTGCCAGCGTGTCACCATACAGTGTTTAATTATAGCCATTGACTAGGCCAGGTTGTTCGACTTTTCCTTTTCCTCTTCCCCATTATGTTATGTGGTCAACTGTGTGCCTTCATTTATGTGAGCAGGAGCTCCTGCAGCCCATAAATCAACTGCAACCCCTTTTGACACATTGCTCACTTGACATTTACTTCACACAATTGCGATAGAACGACGCGTCGAGACGGCAAAAACTAGAAATCATAACTTACACATACATTCATACATACATATGTCACCTCTGACGTTGAACCCTCCAACTTTTTTTACTGCTTGACTTCGATTATGGCCATTATCCAACGATAATTAACCTGAATTTCGATAGGTAAATACATACCCATAATACTCCCAAACCAAGTATGCTGGAGAATACATTTTTTTAATTAGGATGCACTTAATTGGTGTACTTTAATGAACAGTAAAAGTTAATGCAATATTTTTAATTAACCTTCAATCTCATTATCAGTGCACCGTCAACGTTTCCTGTCAACGTTACAAAGAAAATGGCCAAAGAATGCCAGCAATGACAGCGCTAGCAAATCCGCTTCTGGTGCTGCAACAACTCCTTCTAAGGTAAATGTAAATGCCGAGAACTCTTCGAGCTCAGCACGGAGTCCACGCACGACGGCAGTTTTAGTGCACAAATACAGGCATTACCACTCCAATTGTTCACATATTTATGATTTTGATTTAGTTAACTCGCTTATATAGTTAACCACAAATTGTTCAAACGTTTTTGTGGATGCTTTAAAACAAAACACACTTCTATACAATATTATTATTTTTTACCATTTCGCACAGGGTATACAAATATTAAATATGAATGTGCATATGTGCGAATATATAATACACTCACATGAAAGAATTGAACAGTGTGTTGACTATATTGGATGACATCGTCTATAGCTGCTGATCGGATTAAGTTGATTCTAAACAAACTGCGTATATAGTAAATGTTTATATAGCTTTCCGATGCGCACGCAGGTGAATATTATAATTACGATGAGCGATAACGATAGCGACGTTCAGTTTAAGCGGCATTCAATGGCAACCGGCAACTGCAAACTGCAAGCTGGCAACTGGCAGCTGGCATCTGAAAGTGGATCCGAGCAGCTTAGAGATGCCTTCGAGAGCAAAGCAGAGAATTAGAATTTGTGACGACGCATCGCTGATGTGATCGACTCGGAGATGGCCTATATCGAGTAAGTATTAACATACATTCATACATTCGTAATAGAGTATATATAAAGAAAATACCTATAGTATATATTTTAAAAATAATACATATTATACAAATAATTGTTGAAAACACTAATAAAGAAAACCTTTCAAATTTCGAACAATTCGTAATTAAAGTACATATTTATTGCTTGGAAATTAAGGGACATTATGAGAATATGGGAGTCAACTGTGATGAGCAGACCTTTCTAATGGTACAGATACAGGGTATAGAAGACAACAACAAATGAGATAATGACAAGGGCAGCGGTAATGACAATTTTAAATAGAAACAACAACAATGCCAATGATAATGATACGAATATTATTCGCACTTTGTCAACAACAACATCATGAACTGAGTTTTATGGAGAATCGAAATGGAACAACAACAACAACAATAATTGGCAACATTTTGTTTTACAACACTGGACAACACACAATACGCACTTGAATCAAAGCTTTCTCTTTATTTCGCTCTCTGTCGTTCCTCCTGCCGCTGTAGGCATAAATTACGGCAAATGAGAAATACGAGCAAGCAGAAATTAAATAAATAGCACAACAACAACAACAAGAACAACTGCAACAACAATAGCAATGAGAACTAGCAAAAACAAAAGGAAAATGCGCTACAATTGCAGCGGTAACTCGCGTCCCAGTTAACGTTGACGTCGACAGCGACGCGTTACTATCAGCGTCGGCGTCGGCTTCAACGTTGTCGGGCACTCGACTTGAAATCTGAGAGAAAGCTTTTGATGACTTTGTAGCTGTAGCTGTTGTTGTTGGCATTTTTATTGCTCTTGTATTTGCAATGTCTGTTAGAGATGGTCGCATACCTGTGACAACAGAATGCAGATACTGCAGGGTAACACAAATTCTGGCAATAATCAGGGGTGCCACGGAAATCGCTTTCGCTTGAATTTCACTCAAATTTGTATGAAATTAAAGTGAAATTTATGCGAAAGCGATTTCTGTGGCACCCCCGAATATTTAAAAGTTAGGATGACACAAGCAAAGTAATAAGAAGCTCCATATTAAATAAATAATCTACTAAGAATTTGTTTTCTCATACAGCAGCTGTGGCTGGGAAATTTTCAATCCGGGGCACTGCAACAAAAACCAGCGTTAGGTCAAGCGCACACTATAACTGAAGAGGAGCAGAAGAGGAGCTGAAAGCTTTCAAGCAAGCGCGAATGCTGTACGGTTAGCAGAGCTAAATGCTTTTTCGTCAAAGCTTTGTTTGATCAACCAACTTATGAGCAAATGAGAGCGAAAGGTGAGTCAATGCGATAGCAGCAATGGAAAAAAAAGAGTAATAAGTGTTCAGATCATCTTTCAGCTCTGTTACAGTGTGAGCACCAAGGTCATCTAATGCTGGCAGATCAAAATTCTGAGCATGAATTCAGATCTCAAATCCGCTTTCAGCTTCGCATACAGCTATAGTGGCTCGAGGAATTAAAGCCACGAGTCGATCCAAATGAGCGAAGAATAAAAAAAAATTAATTAAAATTAATAAAAAGTCGCCGTCAACTCGGGCTTTAATCGAGTATGTTGAGTATGGGAGCATCGCTGTCATAGACCGTATACTTTATTACCAAGACTCACAAAATTGAGAATTTCATGATATTTAAGGCTCTCCTGGTCTACTCGTACTTAAGTTTCCGTTTTTCATTTTCTGTTCCCGGAATTTCCCTTTGCTAATCCTTTCTCCATCAATTAAGGCGAAACACAACCAGCTGCATAAACTGACCTTTGCACCACCCATTTCGGGGAAGTAGCATTAGTCTCAGGTTAGCTTTTTACAGAAGTTTCTTGTTTGTTTTCTTATTTACCAAATTTTTTTTAACAAATTCAATTTTAAACGCCAAATTCAAAAACAGGATACACTTTTACTTGCAGTTTTTTTAAACAAAATAATTTTTAATTTTTAAAATGAATTTATATGATTAAAATTTAAAACACATATATTATTTTTAAATTTTTATATTAAAATTTAACCCTAACTTTTATTTCCAATTTGTATTATAAATATTGACACATAACTCTTATTTGAAAATAAAAATTGAATTGAAATATCTTTTGAACCAAAGAAGCCACATCATACTTAATGCACCTTGTCCAACGGTCTTTCAACATTTCGATGCCTTTTTTGTAGTGGTCTGAAGAAAGTCCCTCAAAATAGGCTTCAGTTTCCCATTCAACTTCTTCATTGGAGTAAAATTTTTTTCCCTGGAGCCATATTTTCAAGTTTGAAAACAGATAGTAGTCACTGGGGGCCAGATCTGGGGAATATGGAGGATGAGGAAGCAATTCCCAACTTAACTCTTTGATTTTTTCCATCGTTAAAGCGGCTTTGTGAGATGGTGCATTGTCTTGATGAAAAAGGATTTTTTTCTTTGCCAAATGCGGGCGTTTCTTCTTAATTTCGTCATTCACACGATCAAGCAATGCTGAGTAATATTCTTTGTTGCATTTTTCACCCTTTTTAAGATAGTCGATGTGTATTATACCATGTCCATCCCAAAATACACTGGCAAAAACCTTACCAGCCCATCGACTTGCCTTCACACGCTTCGAACGGCTTTCACCGGCCTCCCGCCACTCAGCTGATGACCGATTGGACTCCGGAATGTAGTGATGGATCCAAGTCTCATCCATGGTGATATATCGACGCAAAAATTCGCTTGGATTTCGGTTAAACATGTCCAAACAGGACTTGGAATCGGCCACTCGTTTTTCCCTTTGTTCAATATCTAGGAAATGCGGCACCCATTTTACATTGAGCTTTTTCATATGCAAATGGTCATGCAAAATCGAAACCGCTGACCCAGTCGATATGCCCACAGTCTCAGCAATCTCACGCACTTTGACTCTTCGATCAGTCAATACGATTTGACGGACTTGTCTGATGATCTCTGGGATAATCACCTCTTTTGGTCTTCCCGAACGCTTCGAGTCTTCGGTGCTTGTACGACCGCGTTTAAAGTTGGAATACCAATCGCAAATGGTTGATTTACCTGGAGCAGAGACCCCGTAATGCTTATCAAGCCAAGTCTTTGCTTCTACGGTATTTTTTCCCATCAAAAAACAGTGTTTAATCAAAACACGAAATTCAGCTTTTTCCATTTTTCAAAAAACTCAAAAAGTTGCACAACAATAATATTTCTAGCTCGATAGCGAAGCTTACGATTGCGCTCAAATTTTCACTGGAGCCTAGAAATGAACTAGTCAGTCAAAAAAAATTTATTTCAAAATTTTAGTGGAGTGGCCTATGTGTCAGTCCGGGGACTTTTTGAACGATCTATATAAACCTATATATAATATATGATCTACGCATTAATACCTTTTCATTGATATGTTAAAAGTTTTTAAAGTGCAGGCAATTTGTACCCTATTTGTGGTCACTCCTCACCTGGAGATTTTTTTGCTTTCCCTCCATTAACTGGAGCACATTTGGTCCAAATGGGTATTATGGGGCATTTTAAATTTCATCGTCGTTCTTGTTGCATCGACTTCTGCATCAGTGTACTTCCCTTTTGTTGCTGCCGCCATTTGCACCTCCACCTTGTGTCACTTCCTGGAAAATTCTTTTAAGTCACTTTTCCGCTTGGTGCTGCTATTGCTTGCATCTATTTTCTTATTATTTGTCCAGGCTTAACGGCTGCTGCCACTTCATCCACATTCACGAAAAGAGGCAACTAAGTTTCGCAAATGAAGCGTTAAATTGAGTGAATGCAGCAGGAAAGAAAGTGAAATGGTGGGAAGGTAAGAGAATAAAAGCCAAGTGGGCAACAGCTGCAACTCAATTACCGAACTGGACGAATTGCCCAACTGACAGATTGGTAATGCGCCATTGAAATTGCTTGGAACAGCATTGACATTAACATTGCATTGAAAGATATGAAAATAGTTTCAGTTTCTTCGAAGCAGAATTGCGCTTAAGTGCACTTTGAAAAGCAACAACTAAGCAACAAACTCTAACGATAGATCAGATAACTTCGGCCTTTCAACTAACGATTTACATTATATTTTCTAGTTGTAGTGCTCAAATCCAAGAATTCAACAAGAAGGTTAAAGTTTTAACAATTGAACTGAACTCATAACAATTATTACTTGTTGAGTATAGCTGTAAATTCAAACTGTGAGTCGAGTATTATATCAATATGCAAAAAAAAAAAAAAATAATAATAGTTGTCTGTTTATCTTTAAATAATAAAGATATATACACTGATAAAAAAAAGGATCTAAAATCAAGTTTTTGGTCTCAGAACTAAGAACATTGGTCTAAAAAATGCGTCGAGAACATGAAAATCTTGAAGTAAGAAAACACATATTGATTCTAAGAACATTTTAATTAAGACCGAGTTCTTATTTTTAAGACCATAAATTCTTATATTTTCAAGACCACAAATCTCATTATAAGAATAAAACTTATTATTTTGTTAAGATTGTGGCTAATCGTCTGGATGGAACTCTGGGTACCGTGAATGCCAACTACTGTCCCAAAACTTATTTTAAAGCAAGATAGTGGGCTCTAGCGATCCCACAATATTGATGTTAAGGAGGGATTGACTCTTTCGCCGAGCCATAACCCAGTGGATCATCAGTAAATAATATAGCGATAGAAATGAGAGATACTATGGACAAAAAAATTTTGGACCGTTGTGACAAGAAGAAGAAAATACTTGGAAGAATACTCCTATCTCCAGATGCCGCGTTCTCATTACTTCTATAAAGTCCCGATGTGTCTAAATGGTCCGGAAAAGGGGTGGAGCACACTTACGCTAAATGTAGGCAACAAAATGTGTACTTATAAATTGTTGTAACTTATGTAGGAAACGACATTCCGTTATCTTCTCACTTTGTTCTTATTCTTTCGCACACCTGATTTCGACGTAACCCAACAAAATTGCCATTATAAAAGATATAGACACAGCAGGATTTGAATTCTTTTAGGATATACGTAGCTTAAAGTGTGTATTATTCAAATTATATAAGGGTTTATTATAATTTTGGTTTTTTATTACTTTTTTTTACCAAATTAATTTTTCACATATGCTGTTCTTATTATTTCGCACAAATCTGTACAAAATTGAATAGAAAACGCATTCGTAAATACAAAAATCAGACCAATTTCAAACCATCAAACCTTTGCCAAAACTAAACAAATTTTTAAACGAAATGTCAATTTGATCAATATTTATTGAAGGTTTTCTGAAAATTTCAGTCCTTTATGCAGAAGAGTTTTTGCGCTGACCAGTGATGTAAATCCCAATCAATGCTAAAATTGCCAACACAAAAATCGACCTGCCAAAATAGTTATCGAGTTAATGTTCTTTAAAATGAATTTCAAAAAAATCTAGTTGTTGATTTTTCATTTCATGCTAATTGTAGATTGCTTAAATTATTATATTGACTAATAATAGTTATTTTATTTTATTTAAATTTGTCTATTTTTAAATAAGTCTAAGAACTCTAAGAGTAATTTCATTTTTTCGACGATTATTTTCTGTTGAAAATCTTTTGCTGTTGTTTAACTTTTTAATAATTTGTTGTAGGTTTCAGTTAGTGTCCGTGGCGTTGCTCTCAGTTTTTATGACTCTTCGTTTGGCAACAAATTCTGTTTAGATAAAAAGTGAAGGTGGTGGCAAAGCTAGAGGAGAGAGAGAGAACTTTTATGATTGTTGCTTTGTTTACACTTGCGTTTATTAGGCAGGCGCAAAAATATATATTCGAAACTCACACGCATATGCATATGTATATGTATTCGTAGACAGACAACAAGCAGAGAAAAAGGCCGTCTGGTGACAAACACCAACACCCTATTCGCAGACACCCTACTCTACTAGTATAGTGTGAAATATATAGTAAGTAAGAAGGGGGGCATTCAGGTGCCAAACACGGGCAGCGCCAAAGCCAGATCCAAACGGCAGCTCGTATTTGTATTTACCTTGCGATTGCCTTTTAATTACTTTGCAGCAAATAAACATAAACAATACGTATTTAGCCGGCAAAAGAGTTGAGGAAATTCCTTTTGCATTTGTTTTTGTTAACTGTTAGAGCCATTTCACATTGATGTTGTTGTTGCTGTTGTTGTTGTTGCTGTTGCTGTTGCTGTCAGAAGAATATCAATATCTTTATCTGTTAATCACTGGCCTTTGATGAATCCAACGGCAGCAGCAGCGTTGCCATTTTGAGCATTTAGGCCAACTTGCAAAAGGCCAAATGTTAAGAGCCATATTCATTAGCCAAGTCCATCGTGCTGTTATAAATACTTGTAAATATTTGTACAAATACTTTATAATCTGCATGCGTCGTTGACTTCTGTTCGCATATGTCCAGCAATAGCGACTGTGAGGTACCCTGTACTTTCGCATTATTTTTAGGACTGATCTACTAGAAAACACTCTGTAAATAGTTTGCAACCTACGGAACAACTTTAGTGACTGACCGACTGAGATATACCCTGCATTATGCAATATCATACACAAGTTAAGATGCTGTTTGACTGGAATATACCCTGTAGCTAGTTCGTTTCTTACTAAAAGTAGCCTTTTACCCAACTCGAATGCATTATACCCTGTAGTAAAAAATTTCTATAACCCTGTATAATGCGTATAATGATATACCCTGTATAATGCGCTGTTTAATTATAAGATACTCTTTGATACCCTGTAGGATAAAATGAAACGCCTCCGTGCTAGCCTCGTCTAATAAAATATCAACCCATTGTCAATAGATACAGGGTATAAAAAGGACTCTCAGTCTTCATGTTCCATAGAGCTTAATTACGCCCATTGAATCATTAATGGAAATGTAATATGTAGTACGACCATGAGTTTTAGAAATTTCTTGTAAAATTAATCGCAATAGATTTTAATTAATTTGATGGCATTAAGTTTGGCTTGCTAAGATGACAACAAGTATTGTACTCTAAATGTTCACCCAACTAGGCTCAAATGTGCAAAGAAAAGCCCGCTCTAAACCTTCGATTGCCTGGGAGAGAGACAGAAGAGACAGGATAGTATCTGGGTAAAGGAAGGGGGCTTGTCAATTAAATTGATGACCAAAATTCAATGGTGTCACAAATGCGTCTAGTGTGGGCGAGCTCGGCCATACAAATCTTACACATTTTGGCCTTAATTAAGGTAAAAGCAGTTGCTTAAGATGTGGGACAAATGACAGAGCAAAACGGGAGGCAATACACACAGGGACTGTGTAAATCAGTGAGAGAAAGGGATAGTCGGTCAACGATTAGCACAAGGAGCAACCGAAAAATTGGCAACTGGCGACTGGCAAATGGCAACTGGTTGCCCTGGCCGACGGGACGGCACAACAAAGTTCAAAGTGAGCCGTGCTTAAAATGGAAACGCTCGACAATTTTATTGAAATGAATTTGCAATTGCACAACAATTGAGAAAGTCAGTCGTCAAGTTGTTAAGAAAATGAAATGAAAATAAAATCGTTTAACCAGTGACTTGACAATGACATTTTTTTTGCCTGCCTGCCCACAAAACCCTCCACAGAAACTTATCAAGGGTTTTTGCTTTAGCCTTAGGCAAGTTGCACACCTTAAGTCTACACACGCATACATACACACTCACACACATTCACATATAATCATGTAGGGGCTTTCTAATGCATCCACCCTCCTTGACGGACAAAAAGTGTGTCAAAAGTTTTCACAGGGCCAGTGCACACTGAAGCAAATCAAATTAATATTTAATTCTTTAATACTTAGAGCGATTCATTACACCCACGTTCTTTTAGATGACATGCTTTCAACATATGCTTAAATGATTCAGACCTTAACGACTCAATGCCAACTCGAGTCCGCTTAGGTAATTGTAATTTAATTAAAATGAAAATTTGTTATTTATTAACAAAACAACAGTTCGGTGTATACATAAATTTCATGGAATTCAATTCGGATTTCCATTTTCAAATAAATTTCACTGAAATGCCTTTTAGCAGATTAGAATAAAACTCGTCTATTAATATAAGGATATTTTTTAATGAGCGTTTGAAGCATGAATAGTTTTTTCTCAAGAACTCTTTTGGAAAATATTACGTGGATCAAGTATGTAAATATATTAATAGGTATGTTTATATCTGGCTTACTCTACTTATAATGTATTTAGTTACTTTTTTTTTATTGAATTTAAATGTTTTAATTTCCCAATAAAAAAGTCTCTGGATTATACGATTGTTTTCATCATCCCATTAATATTCCATCTCTAGATTATAAGGCCTTAACCCACTGTACGCAAAGGCTAGAAAGTTGATGTGGGTGGAAAATATGTGAAGTTGTCACATAGTCAAAAACTTTTGCAGCCCAATCGAGCGCGATGCACAATTTCGACTACATAAAAACAAATGTTCATATAAAAGTTGTTGCATTATTGCGCCTTAACATATGCAACACTTTTTGAGACGCGACAGAAAATGGGACAAACAGGTAAAGTTGTTAACGAGGCGATATTAAATATAACGCAAGTGGCTGCTAAAAATAAGTGAATATTCAATGTGATTTAACACTAAACGGAGAATTATTTACACCGACAATTAGAGGGAAATTACGAAAATGACACAACTTTGAGTGACGCCAAACAAAATGCCCGGAAAAGCACAAATACAAACACACTAATGTGTGTAAGTAAATGCGAATGGTTTGTGGACATGGACGTAGACAGTATTTGAATTTACGGGGGCCAAAAGGTCGAGGTTAAGCATATCATTTTATAATCTTTATCAGGGATATATGAACGTATGAACCAAATTTAAATCTAAGCACATTTAATACTCTTAATACGATTGGAACTTGATATTGTGCTTCACCCAAGGGATCCAAAAGTCAAGTTGGACTTTGCTGTACTGTACTGTGCTGCGATTCCAGCAGTTTTGGAACTAATCGATGCGTATGAGAATCCTTGATAATTGGACTTTCTTTAAAATTCAATAATATTACGAAGGCGGCAAAATTTATTGGTTTTTAAACTAATAAGTAAACATACATATACATATACAAAAAAGTTGTTGTTCCTCCCAAGTTATACCTGGCAATGCCCATGTTACTGTGCACAACAAGTTGCCGCAACTAAACACGTGACTGGCAGGTGCGCGATTCTTGCAACAAAATGTGGCATGCGGCAAGCGGAAAATTGAACATTTCGTTGGCGGTCAATGCTGCTGGTATGCGACGAAGGGTTTCTGGCTAAATTAAATTTAAAACAACCATGACTGAGCTTTCGAATTACTGCAATGTTTAACGTGTGAATTATAAAAGTAAGTGCACTTATTTGATGCGATTGCATGCAATTGATTTGTACCACGATTACGGAAAGATATTAATTGTATCAAAGAGTTAATATGAGTTGTTCAAATGGTACACTCAAGAACTCGTGC
The DNA here is from genome assembly GCA_037043495.1 of Drosophila recens. Taxonomy (NCBI): domain Eukaryota; kingdom Metazoa; phylum Arthropoda; class Insecta; order Diptera; family Drosophilidae; genus Drosophila; species Drosophila recens. Next base: position 333,432 of record JBAMBJ010004306.1, on the reverse strand, counting down.
GCGTTTAAAGATGCACGAATTGTTGAACAGTCAAATAAGACAACTGAATTTTATAATTAACTCTAATTTTTTCACGAATCTCAAGCGATAATAAATACATAAATACAGTAATTATTTTTATTAACATCCGAGCTGAATTTGCTTTGATTAATCGTTACTCAACTCTACCATGATTTGATATGCTTGTTTTCATTTATTGATTGATAAATTTAAAATTGTTCTGTCTTATTTTATTAAGCTGTCTGTGTATATTATTCACATAATATTTCACATAATTTTAAATAACGTACAGTTAATTTAAATATTCGATGAAGATATGAAGTCAAATATTTATCACATTAAATTTATAACTCGGAACTAGCTCTAGCTTTACTAAAAACTTGCACTGAAAATCGTTTTTAGAAGTCTCAATATCATATATATTAATTTTTTGTCTGCAAATACATAACTGTCATCAATATAAAACATAATTCACTTAGAATTCTTTTACATCCAGGCATGAGTACATTTGCTTTTATCGTAACACAGGTCTTAATAAACATTTTGATTTGTGAATATACTCACCGCCATTCATGATGTTCGACAACAATGCCTTTACATAAGAACTTCTGATTCTGACATCGAGAACATAATTACAATTACACTCGTAGTTGATATTCCCTCAAGTACTCTTTGCTAAATACAAATTAACCACATAATTTCAGGTATATTTACATGTTCATTACAATCAAGGTGTTACGTAGCGTAGCGTTATTAGCAGCCACTTATTGAATTACATAAAAATTTCTTTGCTTACGTCAAACCTGATAGTTTACGCAACAAATTGACAATTGTTTTGGCCAGGAAAGATAATAAATTTAATTGCAAATAAATAAGTAAATAATAAGACTTAAAAATTCGTTGAGTACTTGAGAGCTTGTACTTATTATGAATGAATACTGCATAATCTATTTATTATATTTGCTCTGCTTTTTCGTATAGATTGGTAAATTTGTATATTGAATAAATGAATAAATGTGTAGTATATAATACTAATAAATTATTTAACATGTGGAAATTATATTCGTATTAAGTATTTATAATAATTTCCTGTTCAATTTATTAGTTTTTTTTATCGATTCTAATGCAAATGAATAAATGCAAAAAAGGCACTTTTTGTATGAAAAGGAGGAAAAAGGGGTTAAAATAGAAATTTTTAGCAGTTTTCATAAATTTATAAAAAATACTAGCGAAGAGTTTTTTGAAAAATTGTTCTTGCAGTCGCTATTAGAATTATTTGAAGAATTTGTTTGCATCAAAAAATTTTGAAAAAATCAAGGAGAAAAGTTTTAAAATTAAAGTTTTTGAAAATTAAAAATTTTCAACTGGGTACTTAATGGGCTAATGAAAGTTTTGTATCATTCAAACGGAATTGAAATTACCTTTCCATTGATGCCAAAATGTTTATATAGTATTTAAAAATATTTCAATATGGATTTGACAAGTAGAAAAGTTGACTAGATGCTATGATTATTTTTGCAACAATAAAAGCTTTATCTCCGAGCTTTTGCTGACTTGGCTAATAGCTTAAAGCGTTAGCTTGGCCACAGTGGCTGTCAAACTGTGGCAACTGAAATCCGTTAACAGGCTGTGACCGTGGAGCTGTGGTGAATTTCGTGGCCTTAACATTTCGTTAGTCTTTGATGTTGATAACAAATTTTATTTTGATAATGGCCTCAACTTCATTCACATAATTCACAAGGCTTTGTCTCATTATATACAGATTATATATGGAAATATATACATTTATATAAATAAATATTGTATTTGTATATGCTTATGTGTTTGTGTGAAGAAGCGATAAGCGTCGGCCTCTGACTCTCTAAGAAAGGCAGGCGGGCATTCGCCGAAGTCCCAAGTATATAGAGGCGGCTATAAAATTGGAGCATTCTATAGTCACTGTCACTGTCCCTGTCCCTGTCCATCCGATGCGTGTTCTTGAGCAGAGTGACCCAAATAGTTGGCGCCCCACTGATATGACAGGTCGCTAGTGATAGCCACACAGCATTCGCATCTTCGGTCAGTAATTAAATGCTCTGCTCACAATATGCTTTTTGATTTTCTTATTTATTTTTAGACCAGCGACTATCAAGAACGGAAGCCACAATTCAAATCTTAGCTTGAGCCTTTTTGGCACAGCACAACACACTTCGGCTCGAATTTCAAAGCAAAAATCGCAACGTGGCCATTGGTCGGTTGCCATCAATCTGTGGAGTGGGACGGGGCGTTAATTCTATAACGAGTCGACGGTTTGGCGCATGCGCTCAAAGAGCGCGTTGCCACAAGGCGCCAATCGGAAGCCCGCCTGCTGTGGGTGGCAGCTGGGCGGATGGGGGGCCAAATAGTCGTTGGGTACTAAATATGTCTTTGGGGGACTCTGTGGTTCGGGCGTCACACGATGCTGCAAGTGGAGTTGCTAATTTGGCAGGACAGCAACGTGAAATGTGTCAACTTTTTCGATCTCAACTCTTAAAATCCGACCAATGAGTCATTCGTTAATCGTAATCGTTACCAAGGCTAAGAAGTTAGGGTGCTTTCAAGCGGTAGATTTAATACTACTTTCAAACGTTTCTATTTATTACAGAGATTATTAGATTGAGATCTTAAAAATATATACTTAGAGCTACATATTTATTTTAAATGAAAGTAAAACACTATGTATTATACGAAAATTTAGAATAACTAAACTCGCATATTACCTACATATGTTATAGTTCGTAGACTTTCATTCATACTAATATTTTAAATTTGAATGCATACATTTTCTGTCGAAAAATCAAAAAAGTATCACATCTTACATTTCATTGCAGGTAATTAGGTAATTCATTTGTGTCTAGCTTTTGCATTACTGTCTGCTGTTTATACCATGTATGCGTGCAGGTTGTTTCGGGTATATGGCTTAAACAAAACAAGTAAAAAATTCAATATTTGTATTGTTGGTTATTAAAAGAAAATACTTAGTAATATAGAAATTTTATGACCCGTTCACAAACTGTATTAATCTTTGTTACAATTATGCCTTTTTTTATATATGTATCTGTAAACTGTTCATAAAAAACTATGAGGTGTTATAAACAATACATTCATATACACCCATAATTATATGTACATATTTATATCGTTTGTCTTTTTAATGTGAAGTGCAAACGCCTTAAGTTACCAAAGTGCTGGAAATGCGTTAAAAGAGTTGAACTAATGGGAAATGCAAACACTTAAAAATGCGCCATCTACCGCCTGTAAGAAATAATTGAACAATAAATAAATGTAAGCTTACACACACACACAGACAGGGACAAATAAACATAGATACATGCATATGCATGTATGTATGTATGTGGCATTATCAGTGGGAGCTGCAATGGCAACCCAAATTGCCGTTTTGGTTGGTGTTGGCTTCTTCACGCCATTTTATCAGTTGACCTACAGAGCGGCAGTGGCGACGACGTCAGCGTCGACGTCGACGACAGCGTCAACGTTGGCGTCAACATCGACGCTGCATTTTGTAGCCATGTAATGTTCCAGTTTAATGTGTACTCGCTGCCCGAAGCTGACAGAGATAAAGAATCCGGGGTTGGGCCCTGTCCCGAGAGCACACACTTTTCCCATTTCGCCATGGGACTAAATTAGTGCAGAGCCCCAACTTTGCATCCTGTTGCCGATAAATATAAAAAAGAGTCAGTCAGTCAGTCGCACAAGCGCAGAGCGATAAACTTTTGCCGCAGCCGCGACGACGATGGCAGAGCAGAGACGTCATGACACAACCCAACACAACACAACGCAATGCACAGCCACCCACGCCACTAGCCTTTTCTGGAGCGCAGGCACTAACCGAAAGAGAATGCGAGAGAGAAAAAGAGAGAGCGCTGCGACGCAACAGGCTTGGCAAATGCAGTCGGCGTCAACGTCAACTTCACCGTCAATGGAGACTGCTCTGCCTGCAGCACTCGAGCGCTATTCACGATGAAGCTAGAGCCACAAGTCAGGAACTTAAAGCAACAAGAACTACACGCAAAACTTCGCCGCCAACATGAACGTTGCACAGTGGTTCAAATGACATGGAACGTGTGTCTGGTGAACAGACACATCTTTTTTGTATTACTGGTGAAGCAGGTTTAGCTTTCATTTTATTTAGAAAAAGGGTAAAGGCCGTTATTTCAATATAAATTATATTTAAAATGTAGTTTTAAATATGACATTAATTTCAATTCATGTTACGTCATATTCTCTTTTTAATAGTTACCAAACACCTTAATTAGACATTGAGACCCGTATGGGGCCGTAACGAAAAAAAGACGGTATAAGGCCCGTGAGTAGGCCTTTACCATACAAAATTTTATAGTTAGGTTTAAATATAAAGGCTCTACGGCATGCCGGTATTTGATACCGGCGTCATTACCGGCCAACTTTTGATCAAATAGGTGGCAGCTCTGGCTAAAATTGATAAGAAATCGATTTACCACCACAAAAAGTCTGAGGGCTCGAATTTTAAAAATGAGCACTATATGCAGAAAGGCTCAAAGAATACAACTAAACACTTGTATAGTTTCGAATTTGACATTAATTTCAATTCATTTTACTTTTTTCATAACTTTTTAATAGTTATCAAGCACTTTCATTTTAAATCTGAAAGTAGATCCTTTATGTTAAAATATATTTTTTTTAGGTTAACAAATTAGGGAAATTTGGAAATTATTTGTGGAATTTAAAAACATTTTTTTTGATAAATTTAAATAGAAATCATTTGAAAAAATTGATTTGATTTATCCTAAATAATTACACTTTCTAACGTAGATAAAGTTACCCTACAAACCACTAACATTCGATTTGTAATTATAGCAGACTTCTTGCATGTTGCGCCACGGTAAAAGACTTGCGGCAACTTTGCACGTTGACTTCGTCGCAACATTAGTGCATTTGGCTGTGTGTGTGTTTATCTGTGAGCGAGAGTGTGTGTGCACGCTAGCGCTTAGCGTCTTCGGGACTTGTTCGTTTTTACATTCGCGGCCCGCTCGTGTGCTGTCTTCAACGGTGTCAGCGGCGTCGCTGTCAAAGTTCTTCCAGTTGGACATTCGGTTGCGCGCCGTTGTACGAGACGGTCGCACAATTTTCGGTGCGTTGTTTTAGGCCTGCGACTACGACGCCTGTCCGCCTGGCTGTCTTTCAATTGTTGTTGGTGTTGCTTCTTGTGGTTGCTCAAGTGCAATTTTGGTTTTTTTTTAAAGTGGCCAATCAAAGTGCTAATTGTTTTTTTTTTGTCTGGTGTCTGGTGCCCCGAAGGATACATCGCCTGCAATACGCGCGCGCCGCAGGATCGCAAAACATTTACTGTCGCTGGTCGCTGGCCGCTTGCTGGTGCTTCTGTTTTCATTCGTTTTTCTGATCTTCTGAGCTGCAGTCTGAAATATGCCGCAAATTGGAAAGCAAAAGACGAATCGAAGAGAGGAGAACAACCATTTAAGGGCCAAAGGCTATGAATCCTAAACAAGCAAAATAATTCTAAAAAAAACATTGATATGAACGAACCAAGATAATTGTTTAAAAAGATACCTAATCATAAAGTGACCGGCAAACGGTTTTTAAATTTTAAAAGTCGCGCGTGAAATAATAACGAAACCAAACGCCGATCCATACTAAGAAACATAGCAAAACTAGGAAGCTCTACCAAAAAAATGATGAGAAATTTTGAGCAATTAAAAAATTAAAAAGAAAAATTACTGTAGGATAAAGGCATTGTGGAATTTCAAGCAGCCTCAGCTGGCCAAAATGTTCTCCTATTCTTCCGTTCCGTTTGCGTCTACTTTATCTTTATCTTTTTACTCAGCCAGCGTTTTCTGGCGAATTCGCGATTTGACTTTACTTTTTCTCTTTTATTTCATTTTTTTGGGTTTGCGGTTGCGGCTTTTGGTTTCAGACATATAACTTTTATTCTTGTTGTCATTTATTTTTGCTGATCTTGAATAATTTAGTTAAGCTCATGCGCTTGTTATATTGCGTGTTCCTCGCACAGTGACAAAATTTCTGATTTCATTTTTCCCCTGACTTATTGCAGTGCCATAAACATCGTAACCTTTTCTTTATTGACCACGTTCCTAACGCACCTCGAATACGAACCTTGAAACTGCCCTTTACAATTTACAAATAGTTAAATAACCAAATAGCTGCCAAAACACACACACAACCATGGGATCAACGGGATCCCAGACGGCTGCGACGTTGCAACAGCGGCAGCGACACACGATGTCGCTCCTCTGGCGGCTGTTCGCCGTTATCCTCATTCTGAATGCCTGCCACGTGTCGCTGATTAACGCCAAGGTGAGTAAAAGAGTAACAGATGCAACGGGATAAAATATTACACGAACGATCGGTTAAGGATCACTTAACGGAACTCTTACTCATACTAATTAGAAGAAGATGATGAGATTAACATGCTAAAACGTTATCATTCTTATCATTTATACTCGCTGTTCAATTAGCAGTAATATACAATTTGTCTACTTATATGACACCCAAAGAAAGTAATGCTTTAATTTTGTTAGAATGATCTCATAGATCTAAAAACCTGATCTAAGTGATCACTGTTATCAAAACTACTTTGTCAAGTGATTACAATCAAATATATAATTTGCAATCTTTTTTTATATTGGCATTCTAACAAGCCAGATAATTTTGATTTCTTAAATTATACAAAAGTCTGCTAGTCTACTAGAAGAATCATGAATCTTTCGAAAATTAAACATTTGTCATTTCGAGCATCCACACACACACACACACACGCGCACTCATAAACCGCTCGGATGATCTAGTTTTCCTATGGCGGATGACACAACACCCAAACAGCTAAACAGCTAACGAACTTGAACTATTTTACATCGCTGATACATAATATATATATTATCATAATAACAACAACAACAACAGCAATAATAAGAAACTAAAAACAATTCATAAACGGCCCCGTCTACATTAGTTGTTTCTTGAGCACAGTTTTTCCACCTTTTGCTGTTGACCTTTGCTCATTTGTAACAAATTAATAAAAGTCTAATGAAAATGAACCACACACAGTCGTAAAATACTATATTATTATAAAGTAGGCAGAATGAGAAGTCGAACTGGAAAACACTTGTGTACGCATTACTTATCAGTATATCAGCCAGAGACATAGAGTCAGAGTCAGAGTTGGTTCTACTTAAAATAGACTGAGTCTTAGCATACCCTATGTCCGAACATACATGAAAGTGAGCATACCATTAATTGACACCGGATTTGATTGCCACATTTTTTCCACATTATTTTCTTCTTTTTTTGGAAATTTTTTTAATTAAATCAGAACAATTATTTTGTCTGTCAGCTCTCCGTTGACATCAATCGGGTCAATCTCTAGGGTTATCATTATTAAAAAACAAATAAACCACAAAAATATAGGAATAAATAAATAAAGGAATACTGAAATTTTATTTGGTCGCCAATTTGAAATTTTTAAGAAACAACATTCATATGATTAAATTTTTTTTGATTTGCCAATTATGAGAGGCGCCTGATTGTTGCCCATCGAATTTTTTTCTATCTATCTATGTGAGTGTGTGTGTGTGTGTGAGTGTGTGTACTTATGCGTGTGTGCCCCCATCATAATGAGCCGAGTGCTGATAGCGCTCTTATCAGCCTGTTAATGACATGTAGTCGAAGTCATCGCCGTCGACGTCTTGCAATGAAATAATTTCTTAAATTAACATTTCATAAAAAAAATAAAAAAAACTCAAAAAATAGGAATAAAGAGCAAGAAACTTTTATAAGAAATGTAGAAATGTTGTTCATTTCTACTTTAATTTCTTCATTATTTTTTGGGTGGGCAATTGGTGGGAGCTGAGTTCATCAATTGTGGTTCTTGGATTTTTTATCGCATCGGAAATTGCGTAAATGAGGTCAATCCGCATCAGACTCGGTCAGAGACCCGGTTGCAACTTGTGCCTTATCACGTCATAGAATACAATCTTGTGCTTTACATTCAATTCTGCGAAAATAACATCAATTAATTAAAATATATGTATATTTATAAAATATGATGAGGTCAGTGACAATGGACAAAAGAGAATTTGTCTATGCGGCGTATGCGTAACGTGCATAACAGATTTAAAATTGCGCATACGCAGAGGTGCACATACATATGTACTTATATATTTAAAGCGTGTGTAAAACCATGTATTGTGATCCTTTGCTGATCCATGAACTGACTGATTGGGAGTACCATGTGCGAATACAAATACGAGTACTCGAACTCATGTGGCCTAATTAGCTGATCAAGTTACTAGCAAAAGGTGGCGCCAGCAGCATTTAGCTGCTATATGCTAATCACAGCCACAAGATATAGATGCAGATACAGATACAAATTCATATATATGTACATATGTATGTAGAATGTAAATACATACATGGGATCTTTTGTGCAGAATATGTATCTATAGACTGACATATGTGGCCTGCATGTCATCAGGTTTCATGACTCTCCGTCTCAGTCCCAGTCCCAGACTCAGTCAGCCTGTCAAAATATTTGCAACGACAGCAAACAGTTGCCGTCAGATGCCACAAAAAACAACAACAATTACCACAACGCTTTTGTGCACAGTTTGCCGGCATAGCAAATCAATTCTTGAGATGAATTTTCATTTTCGCTGCTTTCGCTCGCTTTCGTGATCGCCCGGATCGTGTATTCAAGCATTGCCCATACGAGTATGAATCTTTTCTTTTTTTTTTCGACATTTTCAATTGTTTGTTTGTACAACATATGGACACAAGATGTTGAAACAGCGAACGCAACGCATGTGTTGTCGACACCCCTGACTCCCTATCAAGAGATATAATATATTAAATCGTACAGATATATGTATGTATGCGTATCTCAAATTTTGTACAAGTGTACATAAACATGTAACTAGCGATCTCATGCAATTCGCACTGAAGCCATCAAGGCAACAGCTGAAATTGTCAATTGTCAATTGCAATCGCTCGGCACGAGTAACAGTTGCTGTTGTCATTTGCCAAACTGTTTGACACTTGAGCTTCAAGTTCAGGATAGTCAGTCTCGTAGCAACAACAGCAACAATATCGTGCACACTTCTCGTGAATGCATTACTTTTAAACAAATAAGTATTATTAGATGCAAGTGCAAGCATTTCCCGCTTAGCCCCGCCCATCGTCTTATTCTAGCCCGTTCTCCATATGCTCACTCACTATGCGCCCACTTGGTGATAGTGCAAAGTGTTGGCTCTAACAATTGACAGCAACCGGCGCTTCCGCCTTGTGCATTACATTATGCGAGGGGAGCATCAACAATTAGTCATCCAGATTTCGGTGTCTCTCTCCCTTTTTTTGTTTTTTTCATTTTGTTTGTGTCGACCAAAACTGGCCTAAAATACAACAATGAAAAGCAGCGGCAACAGCAACAGCTGGCCAACGTCCAACAACAACAACAACAAGAACCACATGAAACTGATGTATGCATTTTGTAATAGCCAAATGTCTGAGGCAAATATCTAAAAATAGTATGCCAACACGCCGCGACAGATATAAGATACAATATCTACAAAATACAACAAACGCATAGCATATTTTGTGTATAAATTCGTAAATGGATAAGAGCGAGAGCACACAAAAACATACTCAGCGATACAAAGTAAATGCAGCACTTCGTTGAATGAGAATAAAATTGGATCTGTGCTTATTAAACTGTAGAATGCAACTCTGGTCCTGATCATGGCTAGTTAATTTGGCTGCAGAGGGACGACTCAAGGCTGCTTGGTATAAAACTCATTTTGAAATTGCCGAATTTATGAAATGAAGAAATGAAAGCTTTTAACCTTGGGGAAATGATTTCACGAAATGTACTTCGTATAAACAGAGTTGCGACAAGGCGCAGCTTACAAAAGCTGCCTGCTGCGCCACTCAGTCTCAATTGAAGTCCGAGCGAGTGTCAGCAGGTTTTCCAATAACGCCTCCAATATCTAAACACAGACTATTTCTAGATATTTATTGTGGGTATTCCATGTGGAATGCCTTGGACAGCACATGTTTCCACGAAGTCTGCGTCTTTCGCGTATTTCCGAAGGGATCCCATACTAAAATCCGATTCTCCACATGAATGTACATTGTACATTTATGTGTATTGTATATACGAGTACATACTGTCTGTATTTCTATGCAATAGCATTCAGCATAGACTAAACAGAGCTAAATAACAAATGGAGTTTGTGTCGGGCGCCGGCGTTGATTGCAAAGTGGTCAAAGTAAAGTGTAAACCAATTTTTATTGTTGTTGTTCTCTCTCTTCATTATTTTTCCTTCAGTTGTTATTTTTGTAATCCAATATTTGTCTGGCACGTCTGCGCCTCAATGAGTGTGCCACACACTCACACACACACTCGCTTAGATATTATGAATAATAATTGTTTGACTTTTGCATTGCGTAAATGTTGAAAATAGAAAAAGACAACAAAAAAACGAGAATGTAAAGAGTCGAGGGTCCCCCTAAAACAATCGCTCTTCTTTCACTTTCCATCCGCTGACAGAGCAAAAACTGTCGCAATTTGCCTTTTAGTTATTACAAAATGCAGAAATGTATGAGAAGACTGACTGAATGACTGACTGACTGACTGACTGACTGACTGACTGAATAAATGACTGACTAACTGACCGGGTTGAGTGGGTGTCTATATCCATTTATCCATTTATCTATCTACGAGCAAGTATTGTGTCATCCCAGCGTCAGCTGCCTATGTAATTAACTAGCTGAAAAGCTAAAAAATAAAACTATAAATATATGGGGAAAAACATTAAAACGAACCAAATGCCATTTCGAAAACCATTTACACGAGAAATTCATTTACATATAAGAATGTTGAAAAATTGCATTCAATTGTTGAATTTCAAGCGAAATTCGCATTAACCCGTCCCTAAAATAATCTTTATGACCATGATCGTGATGATGTTCTTGATGTGGATGTGATGTGATGTGATGTTAGGATATTAATACATTTTATAATGCATCACTTTGTATGCAGTGTCTTCGACTATCGCCTAACTTAAATGATTCAGTTCTCGATCGCCTGATTCGAATGCTGATAGAATAGAACTTGTTCCATTTCCGATAATTTCTGTACGCTTCCAGTTTATCTTCTCAAAATTGTTATAAATTGCCGCATTTTTTTATTTATGTTTCCAATTTGAATGCTTAATGATCACCTACTATCTATTTTAAAATAAATCTAATTGTTTAATTGGATTTAGTTAAAGAATAACCGTAAGGTATATCTGAGATCCGAGTTAATATAATTCACATAAAAAGTAGACAGCGATGTAAATCTTAATGTCTTATTTAGATGTTATCATGATCACAAATCCACCTAAGCTTGTTGAATTATTATGTTAAATGTATGTTAAGTTTCTGCCATGCTCATGTAAATCTGCTGTTACGACGCTGTTAGCGTTACAGGTTAATGCAAGTTACTAAAAGTATTGAGAGCTGCTAGTTTTTGACTCGATGGATCAGTTTATAACAGAAGCTGCAGTCAACCAAATTTCTTAAAATTCTATTAATTGCTTTTAGAGTAACTGAACATTGAGATAATTGTACAAAGGGTTGTTTTTGGCGGCCTACCCATAAATCACAATCAGTGCAGCTGTTTTCAAATTTATTAATTTTGGCTATAGATCAGATCAAAGTTTGGGCTTGGAATATTGTATGTACACATATTATATTTAAAAGAAATGGGTGTGGATGTTGGCAATGCGGTTGGGGTGACATCAACAGCTGCAACTCTTCAATATATGCGCCAATTTATAATCACTTTATAAATCTTGTGTTTCTCATTTTGGGCTGTCTCTCTGTATTGTTTTCGTGGAAATTATAAATGCCTGTCTTCAGTCAATATTGGCTGATGGCCGATGGTTGATGGTTGATTACTTGAAAATGCTGGGGCTTGTCTGGAGTTGCATCATCTACAGACTCGCAGCTGGAGCATGACGTTGTCAACATTAAGACATAAAAAATAAAAATATAAAAATTAAACGGGCGACTTTTCGAAATTGTTGAATTGAGTCGAGTTTATTCGAAATTGCTCATCAATTTGAATTAATTGACGCCGAGCGCGCGTTAATTGCCAAACAGTTTTACATCAAATTCTGAACACAAGGAAACATTTTTAAACAAAATTCAACAGCGAAAAATGATAATAAAAATGAAAAAAATATAAATATACTTTAGCAATTTGTTGTTATTGGTCATTGGCAGTCAATTAATTAGTAAACAAAGCATACAAGCGAAAAAATCAAACGAGGCAGCAATAAATGCATAGTTATGCTAATTAATTAATTTCCTATTGCATATATTTATGTAAACAAATCAGCTAAAATCATGTTCGAACTGTGATCCATTACGAATTTCAAATACCCTACACTACAGTTCAGTACATTACCATGAAATCATTTCATGGATATTTTATTTGCTTTTATATAGTTTTATAAATGGCCATTTGTATTGTTTGCCAAAATTATTAGCCAAAATGTCGTCATATTGGCCATATTACTTGCCTGCTTAGTCAGTAAATTGGTAAGATCGTTGTTGTTGTTTCCTTTTGTTTTTTGAAATTGTTGCCATTGTTGTTGTATTGTTAAATCAATTAAGTAAAAAATGTAAAGCATTCTTTATACTTGAGTTGAAGGAAAGGAAAGCGCATAGTTGAGCATTGCCAGTCAATTGCCGATAAGATATAACTAACTAATAGAACACACACACACACACACGCATAAGTATATACACACATATACATATATGGCTGGCATAGTTTGCTGCTTCTTTCAACTTGTTCCTATTGTTGTTGCTTTCATGCTCATGTCAGTGTTGCCAAGTTGATAAGAGCAGCAACATGACGCGTTCTACCGGCATCTGATAGCCGCTGATAGTGCGTTCCAGTGCTTGCCAAACTATACACTTAAAATAATTTGTAATGTTTTTATGCTTTTTGTTTCATCATGCTCAGACGATAAGCTTAAAAAACATATTCCATCAAGTTCTATATAATACTCGTATATGTACTATATTGTATAAAAATAGAATTCACTAGATTTGCTTTGATCTCTTGATATCTACTAGATTTGTTTGAATATTAAGCTTGAATCTGATATAAAAAGAAAATTATAAAAAGGCTTTCATATTTTATCGAAGCTTTGATTTTGCTGGCCAATTTTTTTATATCTTTTGGATTAAAGTTAAGTCTCCACTAGAACTTGACTTATCTTTAAACTGTATCGTTTGTTTAAGCCGCTGATTTGTTAATATCTTTTGGGTTTAATGTTTTTTTCGTTAAAGTTGATGTTGCAGGTTTCTTCAGAGTCTAGATGTACTGAACTTTAGGGGGATTGGGTGATGAGTTGGATTGTACTGACTTTGGATAGCTGATGAATCTTAATTTAATGCATATTTGTGACATTTGCATGCATTAAGTCGCATGCTATCGTCTTCCTCTTATCTTTTCTATATTATAATATATATTTTTGTTTTTTTTTGTTGCTTTTTATACTTATATCTGAATTTTTTGTTGGTTTTCTGATTCTGGCAACCGGTTTAGCTTATTAAGCGTTTAACAACGCAAATGCCGCCGTTGCCGCTACGGTTGCCACAATTTATGATTACGCGTTTGTCTTCGGAACTAGTTGCCTTATCACTTGGCCATTTAATAGCCCGAATTGTTGTTGTTTCGGCCACACGGGCCCAAAAGCGACTCGGTTTTCTGGGCCCAACAACAACTTCAACTTTAACATAACTGAATTGAACTCAATTCAAATCGCAGCCGCTGACTAAGCGACCAAATATGCGCCCTCTAAACGATTCGATACTCAGCTATTCAAAAGCGAACAGCTCGGGAGCCCAATCAGGGAAAAAGGTGTCATATAAACGCATAAGTCACTGTAGTCAGCGTAAATACTTTTTGCGATATTTCCAAGTTCATTAACTTTTCCGTCTGCAGATTGCCGACAGATCAAGTGACAGTGACGTGACTTAAATAGAATAGAAAGCGAAGAAATTAAAGAGTTTTCACAGAACGATGAAAGTAAATATCGTCTAGAATTACCTATTGCTATCCCGAGGAACCATATCAAACACTTGGCACAATCAAAACAAATCAATGGATCCTTATACAGAAAAAAAATCTGAGATTCCAAAATAAAAATGTCAAAAGTTCGGTATTTTTGGAATTTCTTAAATTGAGTACGAATTATTTTAACTGAAGTATATTGATTGAAATACATACCATACATGCTAAAATCAAGAAATTTGAATTCGAATTAAAGAATGATTTTCTTTCTGTGTAGAAACAGCAGCTGATTGTAACAGATTGTTAATCAGCTATGAGTTGAGAGTTAAGAGGGGATTGATTGATGGTTTTTTAATTGTATTTCGTATTCATATATCTTTGCAGTGAGATCGCTTTTCGATAAATTGAATACTTAGAAGGGAGCTACAAATCTTAGCATACTCTTATTGTTTTTGACTATTTATTTATTGAACAAAAAAACAAAACGAGTTTGAGACTTTCATGATGATCATCATCTCATTTCTCATTGATTTATGCATTAATAATTCAATTAGCAACAACTTTTGCCTTAATTCTCACTGTTTCTCCTTTTGTCTGCTTCGTCTATTTTCAGGTATGTGTCGAGTCAATATGCATTAAACATACAAACGTATGTATATATATATTTCCATAGATTGGTAAGTGTGTCTCAGTGTATATATTTGAGGTATTATTGGCTTTTTAAGCAAGTTAAACAGACAGCTTGACGCTTGAATCAACTTTGACTTGGACTGCGGCTACCTCACTGAAGTGACTGCCACGCCCCAAAGCCCTAGTCATAAATTCGCCCCCGCTGGCCCCTCCCTGGTTCCTGGTCTATGGACTCCTCTGCTGCTCTGGACATGGACCACACCGGTCACTACTAAATGTGGCCATTAGCTGTCAAAAGGCAAATATTTGTCGTTGTCGCTAGACTCGCCAACAGCAACATTGACAACAGCAACAACAACTGTAGCAACATCAGCGACAACAACAGCTCGACACTGAGCGAATAGCCAAACTTGATTTATTTCCTGTGTATGCGTATCGCAGTTTCAACCAATGTTGTTGTTGTTGTTATTGTTGTCGCTGTTGGGTTGTTGGTGTTGCTGCCGTTGCCGATGTTGTTGCTGCTGCGAGCAACAATAAAACGTGCCGCCAAACAAACTCCAAGCAGCAACACATCGACATATACCTTCAACACATACAAAGGCATATTTTATTTTTGGTCAGCTACCACAACAACAACAGCAGCAGCAACAACAACAACAACAGCAATACAACTTGACCTTGACGCGTGTTGGTGTCCACTCCATTAGGCAACCATTCGGTGCTGCGCAGACAGTGAGTCAGTGTGGTAAAAAGTAAAGTTAACCGAATCTCAAATACACTTTTAATATGCAAACATATTTGCAAGGCTCGGAGTCACAACAACTATTTCAATTGAGCGACATTTCAACATTTTATTAAATTGTTTTCAAGCTCGATTATAAAAAAAACTCAAAAAATACAAGCTCCAAGTTATCACTCATCTGCATTTTTTTTCTATATTTTAAACTAGCTTGTATTTTATTTTATAATTTTCTTATTAAATTTGAGAAGCTCTGCAGCTCTTTCTATATTAATAATATCCCAATATTGAAAGCTTTGGAAATCATTCAGACTGACTATTGAATTCCCTGTTTTTCACTGTGTGTTTTGAAGCACTCAGATTTTTCAGCCCACATAAAGTGAGCTGTAATTGAAATTCATGACAAGCGTCAAGTGATTTATCGAGCTATCTTTTTGATTTATTGCTATTATTGTAATAAGCAACCAAAATTTTAGTTAGAAACTAACAATTTAGCAATTGTAAGATGTAAAATAGGCCTTCAAAAATAAGTACAAAATATAAATAAATGTGCATATATGTACATATAAACAATATGTCTGTATACATAATATTTTATGGGCTAAACAAATGCTAAATTGTTTTGCAACTTTGGACTTGCAGCAGTTTGACAGTCATTAGCTGAGATGAGACCTAGTTAGAGAGCCGACTGGTCGGATGGGCGAGGGAGAGCGGGGAGGAGCCATTTGAGGTGCCTGTGGCTGCCACTCATCAGTTTCAGTCTCTGTTTCTGTCGTTGTCTCTGTCTCTGTCGCAGTCGCCGTCGCAGTCGCCGTCGCAGTCACAGCTTACGCTAATGCAGTTCAAGTGTTAGAAACATAGAAGAAATAACTCATTTTTTTCACTCCAAGTTTCTGGGTAAATGTGCAGCAATGCGCTGAAGAAATCAACAAGCCGCTCAAGAGCCCGCCCCTCAATCCCCTCTTCCCCCTCCCCCACCCCCACCCCTTTCCTTTGCCCTCTCCAGTCGTGTCAGTGAGACGCTGTGTGACAATGACAAGGGGGCCTACAAAGATTTGAGACGTTGACAACTGAGACAAAAGCTGAAAGGGGAACGAAGACGGAGACAGAGATGGATAAGGGGAGGGTGGGGGAGGGGAGGTGCAGGCTGAACGAGGTGCTCCTCAGTAATTACGTTTACTTGTTGTCTGTTGCTGTTCTGCGTTGTCTGTTGTCTGTTGTCTGCTGTGTGTTGTCTGTGTAGGTGTAATACCTTTAATAAGCAGGATGACGTTGCACTTAACGGCGAAGACTGCAGTTAAACAGAGGGAGGGGTGTGGAAAGGAGGATGGAGGGGTCGCCATTGTTCAACACTGGCTGCTGCTGCTGCTGCTACACTCAAGCTGCTGCCCCTTTTTGGCCTCGGGCACCTGCGCTTTTAACTTCGCAGCCCCCTCAACATCAACCACCCCCTTAAGCATCATAATGAACCTCATTCTATGTATCCGCATTTTGAGGTTAGTTTTGTGTGCAAAACAACAACAAACACGACAATAACAACAACAACAACAATAAAAATAATAGCAACGCATTGTGCTTTGCCCTGTGTTGGAATTTTTTGTCATACGAGAATCTTACAAAATGATTGCTAAATTCGTTCAGGAAAACTCACAGTGAGCTCAATTTAGCAGTATGACAGAAATTTACAGACTGATTATGTCTTCTGAACAAATCAAAGTACAATTTAGTGCTATATCTTCTATTTGATATTTTAATCTAGAAATTGCAAGGGTGGGTCGATAACAAAATATTCCTATTACTTTAACTTTTACCTGATTTCTGAAATCCATTCATTTTATAAAATTACTCCTTAAATTTGTCCTAGATTTTTAAAATCAAATTTATTTGTTTTAATACAAATAATGTACATTTTGTTACTTACAAACTAAGTTTATCGATTTCATTATGAAATATTATTTTTGATATTTTCTCGAAGTCTAAAATAGTTGCGCGATATTGGAAGAGCATGAAACTTGTGTAAAAGAAAACAACATAAATATACGTACTAAACACAAATAAATTAAGACCCTGCTTGCAGCAATCATAAGAACAAAAACTGCTGATGTTCTTGTAGAATTCGACGTCCCAGTCTTGCATTACACTATCTAACAAAATATAATAATTTTCTTAAAACCTTTCCTACTCCGACTAACGACTTATCGGCCCACCGTCGTAATAGCTGATAAAGCCATGATATTTTCTGTGCATTTATCATGCTGAATTTTGCAGCTGGTTTGTCTTCTCTTAGCCAGGCCTCTTGGTGGTTAACTTACTGTCTGGGGGTTGAGGGAGTGACGACGTGCTTTGCATGTTTTGGGCCGCGTCGGGAGAAACTGAAACCAAATGCCGCGCCCACTTGGTGCGCCAAACACGTCGCCAAAAACAATCACTAGACGCGTCTTCAACCGCTGTCCGCATCCAAGTCGGAGTTCGAGTCGCAAGCCGCGAGTCTGGCTTGAAGTGTGGCTTCTTTATGACCATTAATTATGCAGATTCTATGCCCAGTTATCCAGTCAGTCAGTCAGTCTGTTCCTCAGTCTGACGATTCCTATTCCCATTTTGATTCTGGACGCCTTTTGCATACGCTTTTTGTTTGCCGTTTAAACAATTTGGTAGGCCGCCAATGTTCTGGCCAATTTGATTGATATCACTTCTCAGCTATAAAAGTTTTTGTTTTTATTCCAATTCAATTCGATTTGATTCGAATGCGATTAGCTGTGATGAGGTAATATCTGCTGGACAATGCGATAAGCTCAATCCGCGTGAAAATCGCTTTACCTTAACTCACTCGACTGCATGAGCCGAGGGTCCGAGGCCGAGAGAATACGAGTGCGAGTGCGAGTTTGGAGTCCCCGAGTCTGTGTGTTTTTCGGGTCGGGGTTGGGATCCCAGTGGCAGGGAGGGCTACGTCGCTATTCCTAGATAAGTTAATCGCACAACTGCGTTGGCTACGTCAATATTTAATTTAATGATATTGATGTTGCTGTTGCTATTGTTGGGGCGACTCGACGCAACGCACTGACCTCAAAACCCTGGACAGACAACTGGACAGCAAGACATTTTGTCAGTCAGTCTGTCTGTCTGTCCGTCAGACAGTCAATCTGTGCGACTTGACGTGACAAGAAAAAACTGTCAGCATCCACAACAATAAGTATGATCGATTGCGGTTTTCTTGTTTAGCTTTCGGTTATTCATGAGTGTAAATCATATTCAAGTAAGTTTAAGTACTCATCACAGAATTCTGAGTGTGAGGTCAAGACTATTGTAATTTTATCGTTGATTTTTTCTTGAGCAAACTGATGTATACATATATTTAAACACAAATATCGCTAGTAATTTTCTTTAAGCCTCAAAAGATTAACGAAATTTAACAATTTTCTATTATCGAAACATTTTCATTAAATTTATAAACATTAACAGAGTCTAACAATTTTAAAGATTGTAATGATGTGGTAGTATGGCTCTTAAGTTCCTTATATTTTCATATATCAAACAAATGTTGAATTTAGCATATAAATTCGATATAACAGAATATATTAAAATATATTTGTCGACTGTTTTTATTAAATTTCTCTTGACTTAATTTAACAATTTTATGCAGAATCATTCTTTTTATCTTAACATTTGAATTAAAATGAAATCATTACCGTTAACAGTGCTTCACTGTTAATTTTACAGACTGTAATGCCATAGTTATTATTATTTTAAATATGTATATCTTTCGATTGTTTTTGATAGTAATCAGATAAAAAATGATTTGATTAAATCTTCTCCAATGTTATCAAGATATACATAGTGCCATAGGTGAGTACATTGACATTTAGGAATAATGAAGGTTCAGTCAACTTTTTGGTCTTTTATTGCTCCGCCAAAGAAAGATCGTATTACAAAGTACTCACTCGTATTGCTGAAAGCTTTGCACTGAGAGTGTAGAATTCATATTCATGCCCATGCTCAAGTGCCTGGGACTTCCTCCCTCCCCTCCTCGCCCCATTGACTGAGACATTTAGTTGGTGGGCTGTGCAGTGGTGTCGACGTTTCGTCTTGACCAATGCCCATAAGGAAGTTGACCACACAAAATAAAATGAAAATGAAAATAAATATAAAAAAAAAAATGAAATAACACCGCTGAGGCTATTAAACAATAACTCAACTATGCGTAGTTGTTTGTGGGTATACTCAGTCAGTCAGTCACTCATACTCACACTCATATTCACTCACTCAGTAAGTCAGTCAGGTAATTAAGTTTAAAGTTGAGACACAGGCACAAAAACATAATAATAAATATATGTATGTATAAAAAAGCGAGCGAGAATTGTGACGCCTTCAGCGTTGACAACCAGTCACAAGTCGCAGTCACCAGTCGCAGTCACAGTGATCAGTCGCCAGTTGCAGTCACAGTTACAGACATCAGTCAGCAGACTGACCTACAACGAAGCCGCTGACTCGCCGGCGTCGCTGTCGCTGTCGGCGTCGACGTCGACGTCAGCGTTGCCGTCGTCTGTGCGTGCCTAATGAGTTGCTGTAATGCTAAACCCAACAAAAATTGCATATAAATAAATACATGCACACATGCCGTATTTATATGCATATACAGACATATATCTGTCTATTCACACACACACACACACACTTTTAACTGTGTCTGGCTTTTTGTGAGTGACTGTAACATATTACAAACCCGTTGCCCCTCCGCCCCCACAAGCAGCCGCAGACATTTGAACATTTGTTTGTCAGATACTCGATTGCAAGTACAGTGATCACTGGCAATAGCAAAAGCCAGAATCACAACTGGCAGCTAATAAAATTAAATTATGCCACTTGAAATCTAATGTCGAATTCCGTTTATATTTTATGAAAATATTAGAGATGATTATTAGCCAATGCCAAAAATTATGGCTTTATCATATAGTTGAATAACACTTAATTATAACAGCTTGTTATAGTTGCGCAACTGTTTATTCCATGTTCATACCACCTTTTTTGTGCGTATACACAGGGAGAAAAGAGCGATACTAAAATTAAGTTCAAATGACCTCGAATTGATGAGATGTCTTAATCTCATGCCTTAAAAGTGTTTAAATGTAAGCATTTTCTATGTAAACATTTTCTATCATTTAAGATCAAATATTCTTGAGACTAGTAAAATTCTCAACTTAATCAATATATGAGCTTAAATTATTTTGATCAGAATAGGTAAAAATTTTGCAATCAGTCACAGAGTTCAAAGTACTTGTATCCAGGTTATGGGAAATTGTACTTAAATATGAAACAAACGACTAATTCCAAGTAAGTTTTTTACTTGTTACTGTTAAAGTTTAAAAACATTAAAAAAAAATACATTTTTGAAAAAGTACTTGAACGTTTTTAACTTGCTTTGAAGTTTAAAAACACAAAGAAACTAAAACTTTTCGATTTTTTAGCTCAAGCAATCGTAAATGAAATAAGACTAAAATTCTCGTCCTAGGCCATTTAAATCTTTGTGGAAATCATGTTTGTAATGTATGATGTTTTTCGTACTGTGCAAGGCATAATTTATTTATGGAATTATAGAAGTGTTTATTACCAGATTGCACTGTATGCCTTCAAATGTTTGTGTGTGTGTGTGTGTGTGTGTGTGCTCGAGGTAGCTCTGCACGGGCTTAAAACAAATTGCACGCAATTAAACACGCTTCATGCGGCGACTTCGTCGTCGACTGAGAACCCGACAACGACAACGGCACCGACGAGCGGTTGCCATTTACGATTTGCATCGGGCCATCGGCAAGTGGCAACAGCAGCTGACTAACTGTAAGTGTGCAACAGCAACAACAACAGCAGAAGGAGGAGGAGGAGGAGGAGAGACAACGCCACCACCAACGAACTAACGCCGCCGGCGCCAGCCTCGAATTTTGGCTGCAAAAGTTAGCCTTTTCATGGCTATATAATTTAGCTGTTAACATCTTGATGGTCGATTTGCGGCTGTGTTTGATTAATGGAGGCTTGACGGGACCCAAAGAAACAAAACAACAACAACAGCAACAATAAATGTAGTCACAGTGCAGACGATCGTAATTATGATGATCATCATCAATGGCCGATCAGCGATCAGCGATTGTCGATCTGCGGTTGTATTTGTTTTTTGCTGCCGGGCAATTTTAAGTCAAAGTCGATATGGAGTCATAGCCGAAGCAAATTGCATATAAACATAGCGCCAGTGGCGTTGTGATTTATGCATACTACGAATTCCAAATGCAACAACAACTTCAACATCAACTCCAACAACATTGGAGTGCAGTCGACAATAGTTTGCAATGATATCATATCACCGCCCAGGCTCATGACATCATCGATTGTCGTGGCTCCAAGAGAATGACACAGATCTCAGTTGGGCGCTTGATAGAGATGGTTGCGTGTAGGGTTAAGTATCGATATTGATTTTATTTCACCTTCCATTCATTTAGTCAACGACTTGATAGTCGAGAAAAAACCACTCAAATCCAAACAAAATCAGAAAACAAGACTATTAATTATCTATTTAGTTTTTACTATATACTATATACCCATACCTCGTCAGTTTTAAAAGTATATATGTATAACTTTTATATAATTTTAAATGGCTTATTTAAAATCCCACTCTCCATCACTACCAAAACCTCATAGTAACTTTTTTCTCGACTCAAAAAATCAAAACAAAAACCCGTGATATTGGCTTTAATTAAAAAAAGCTTCATAGTTTCTTGAAAATTATTAGCTATATCTAAATTGGCATCAGTACCCACTTCGCTTGAATAAACAGAATCTAACACGCCTGCATCTCTAGCTACTACAAAATTAAACAGCAATCAATTGGGGGAATTCCCGTAAATAATATCTGCCCTTGCTAGAGATGACAAATAACTCAAAACTCAACAGTTAGCAATAAACCATCAGTAGTCACAATATTCATTCACAGTTTGCCACAACTCAAACACTTGATAACAATTTTAGCTAGAACAAAGTAATTTCTGTGACGTTTGCCATTGACACATTTGTCGGGCTGAATAATCTGACATGGCTTACATACGAACTTGTAATATTTATGATCCCTCAGTTTGAATTATGATTAAAGTGAAGTACGCCAAACACTGGTCACTGCATTTGGTATTTTTACCATGCACACTATTCAAATGAAATACTGACGTCAGAACTGAAGTTAACTCATGTACATACTTACTTGTACTTTTCTGAAGGTTTTCTAAACGTCAAATTTGATAGTAATCAATAAATTTAATTAGCTGCTGTTCACATTTGCATTTTTCAACACGAGCATTTGTATCTTACAGTATGTAGTCAAGGAATTATTTGTTAAAAAAATGTATAAACTTATTTAGGAGAGAAAATAACATATCTATTAATGTAATCAAATTAAGTATTAAGATCTATTGGGATAAACTATTTTTAAAATGGAAAAAAAAAACCTATGAGATATTTTTACTCTATCAAAACGCTAACTTGATTATCTATGTCAAGATAAGCTAACCCCAATAGATAATTAATTTATCATTTTTATAATGATAAGCAAATTAAATTGTTTGTCAGCGATCTGGCAACACTATGCACTTGCCTCGTTAAATTGGCTGCACCTGCAACTGTCAATTTAACTCCCTGAAGTTAATGGAGTCAGACTGTTATTTTTTTTTTGTAATATGTGATATGATCATAGTTATTTAGCATAATTCACTGACATTTAAATGTCACAATTCACGACTTGTTGTTGGACACGACAGATGCTGGCCCCCGTTTTTCATTTGCTACGAGTATGCCCCTTTCCCGCTACCCCTGCCCATTTCCCATACCCATCCCCTGGCGTTATCCGCCCGGTTTTATGGCATTCACTGTTGCTGTGGTTACAAGGTCGTTGTCTGGCGATATGGGCGGCCGCAAAAGGGTTAAAAGGTCAGATTGCTAATTGCGCTGCTCTCGCACTTGCACAAACATCGAGTATACAGAGCACACGAAGCTGCGACATGGCTGAGAACTGAGAACTGTGCGAAGTTTGGGAATGAGGAGCTGGGGGTTTTGGACCAACTTAGTAGCCAAAGTTTAGACAAATTAAAACTGAAACACTCGTGCCCACAAAAATACACTCGGCAGACTTGCAACAACAACTTTGTCTTCTCTCACAGAGCTCCGTGATTTCGTTGATGTTGTTGTTGCTTATGTTGCTGTTGGTTGTTGTTGGTCAAATTAAATTTGGGAAAATTGTGAAGCGCGCGCCAACAGGAAGCCAAAATTGTCTGACATTGACTCCGACTCCGATTCTGTTTCTAGTCTGAATTTATCATAGAACGTAGAACGGAACTTACGACTAATTGAGCTCAGATTTCAGGGCAGCCTTAGTCACAGGGCTGTCATAAGGTCTCAATGGTCTCAGTAGTCGGTCGGCTTAGGCCCAACAGTCCCAGCAACTTAGCTCTGGCCATCTGCAACTTGTGGCGTCTCATGAAGATGCCACCCCATGCCAATTATTAATATTCACCAAATCAAATGCGATCGATAATTAAAATCGACGAGAACAAAAAAAAACCAGATGGAATTAATTCACAGAAGAAAGTGCCTGAAGAGGGAAACCCAAATGAAAAAGGAGGAACAAAGGGGAGCAACGGGGAGAAGGGGGGTTGCAGAAATTGAAGCACACATGCGAGTATCGAAAAGCACGCGGTCTTGGGTGTTGCTTATCAGCCGGCTGTTTGGCTATAAATAACAATAATAACAATAACAACAGCAGCAGCAGCAATATGTAATAAAAACGCACAGCACAGCAGCAACAACAATAATAACAACAACACTGACAACAACAACAACAATAGGAATAGCAACAAGTGCTGTTGAAGCTGAAATTGCGTAAATGCTTTTTATAGAAGTTCAAGTCATTGAATTCAGTTCCTCAAGACCAAAATGCGGCCAACGGGCAACTAACGCATACGAACACACACACACACATATATACACCATATTGGCCTTTCATAATCAGTTATAAAACTCAAAAAAAAGCGAGAAAAAAAATTTCATTTGAGGGGGCAACGAAATTTAAAGTTTTGTTGATGAATTTGCCTAGCCTCAAATAACAATTCGATTTCATTTAAACAAATAATGATCAATAAAAAAACAACAAATATGAAAAAAGAATTGTAATAACAATAACAACAATAAAAACAAACAACGACAAATTGCGCCAAATTTGGAAGCTAAAATCTCAAGTTGAATTACAATCAAAAAAGAATAAATGAATTTACATAAAAACTGATTTTATTATACAACGATCATGTTGATTTTGATGATGATAATGATTTTTTATATGTATGTATGTGTATAGGTTTACGCAAATTCCATATGCTATTACTATCAAATACCTTGACAACAAACTATGATCGAAAGGCTTTGATTTAGTATCTGTTAAATAAAAAAATACAAGTTTCATTGCATTTTTTTTTTTTTTTTAAATTTAAATTATAGTATAGTATAGTACAATATCTTACCATAAAAGTTTACTATTTATATTTTAAATAATTAAAATCGAAATTAAAAAATGTTTTAAATAGAATATTGAATTAAATATAAGAAATTTTCTCCATTTCTCTTATTCATTTAGAAAAACAATTCTCATGATGAATAATAATATTTTTGCTTCGTTAAAAAATAAATAAATAAATGTATTAAGCCAATTATCTTAGAAAGAATTAATTGTTAGCAGTTCTGTAAAGAGGGCGCAGGCATCTTCAACTGTTGCATACTTTTAGATGCCTTGGTGCTTCTTCTTCCTGTTGAGCGCTGCCAACTAGGCGCAAAGTGCAGTTCATTAGACGCAGCGAATGCCTGAAATCATTTCTAAAAATATTCTTTTGGACTTGACTCAACAACATATTGTAAATATGTATGTACATATGTATGAATACAAAATTAATGGCAATCACATACAGTCACATCAAAACTGAGAGTGCTACACGTGGTGAATATGCTGAGCAGCTGCCATAAAAAGACTGAAACGGAGGGACATAAAAAGTCAAAACAAAACGATGAAACGACTCTAAGCACCGACGATACGATTACGAGTATTACAAAATACTTACTTTCGAGTCCAGAGTACAAAAACACAAAAAAAAAAAAAAAAAATACGCCACATTAAAACCGCACATAAAACTTTGCAACAATAAAGTACGCAAAATACCGCGAAAATCCATCTGAAAAAAAGAGAATTTAAAAAAAATTTAAAGAGAATGAAAAAAGAGATAAACAAAAAACTTAATACTAAAATGTATCATAATAATAATTAAACAGCAAGACGTGTAAAGATTCGAAATTCACGAATTGCGTGTAAGGCAACAGTTTAATATGCTGTGATATTTAGTTGGAAGCAAGTTGAAAGTTTAATTTTTTATAGGCTGCTCGCACAATTAGCCGAAGCTCTGTCCCAGAAGAGAGAGGGAGAGGAATGAGTGTGCGAGAGACAGAGAGAGGTGAGAGTTCATATACTCGTAGTTCATTTAATGTCAGGCTAAATACTCTTACTTGCCACGCAGTTGTTTCTTCTACATTTTTTTAGCTATTGAAAATTTGTGGCAAATTATAAGCTAATTGGCCACATTAATTACGCACAATGGCCTGCTGAGGGGGGATGGGGGGAGGGGGCTGCTGGCCAGGTCAAGTGTCTAATGCTCAATTACAAATTGGTTGTTTTGCCCCCGTTGTTCCCCTTTGTCCCCCATATCGCTGCCGCGAGGGGGCAAACTACTTAATGCAGACAAATGACAACGCAAACGTTGCCTGCCACCTGACAATCGGTGGCACTGTCGGTGGCTGTGGCAGCATCATCAACACCATGGCAGACTGTGCGGCACGTAGCGTCTAAGTGCCACAAATTACGCACGCAAATTGGCTTTGTTGTAGCAGCATCAGCAGCCTCGTCTCTGTCTAATTTTACTCTGGCACTCTTTCACTCTCGCAGTCACTTCAGTCTTTAGTCTTCAGTCTTTCATATGCATATCAGTCAATAGTTTGTGGCAAGTGTGTGTGTGTATCTGTGTGTGTGTGTGTGTGGCAACGCAACTGGTCAACAGCAGGCGGCAAATTTGGCCATTAAACGTGGCTTAGTTGATCAAAAGTGTTCCGTCGACAATAGCGACTAGCTCAAGTTGTATGTGTGTGTGTGTGTGTGTGTGCCGCCACAAACTGACAACTTAATATGAGGCACGAACCAAGTGACACCCAGGCCGTGTGGTGCGGGGATGGGGGCGTTGGGTTTGGGGGTGTGGCATCAACACGCGCCCAACAAACGGAGTGTGGACGGGGAGGGGGGAAGGAGGGAAGGAGGGTTGCACGTCAAAAGTCAGCCGACAACTTAAAGGCGTTAATGGTCGTTTGTTTTATGAGAAATTGCCAAAACGTGAGCGGCATGATGAGCAACTTGCCGCAAGTGGCACGACCACACTGCCACACTTGCCACACGGCCAACGTCAATGTCTCTGTCTCCGTCTTTGTCTCTATTTCGCCAAAAGTTGTAAAAATCTGTTCTGGCGACGACGACTTTGTATAACATCAAAGCGCCAGGATCAACAGTCGACGGGCGTGCTGGCATTTTTTTCTACTCCCCTCCTCTCCTCTTCTTCCCTCCCTCTCTTCTTCTCCCTTTTTTTTTGGAGGAGCAAAGCCAAAAACTGTGGCAGCCCAAAAGGCGACGACGTGCTCCAAAATGATGACAGCGGGAGGAGTCGCAACATTTAAATGAGTTGCATGTTGTATGACTATGTCTAGTATAAACAACAACAACAACAACAGCAGCACAGATTTATCAAGTGCCAAGAAACAATGACATTGTCAGCTTTAGCTCAACTTCAACCTCAATCACAGTGATGCTTTCTATGTCATCAAATTTGACTGTTTTTAATTTGACACCCATTGTCAGTCATATATCGATCAGTGACTTATCTATCGATAAGTGTGCTTAAAATTTCAAGGCGGAAATTTGCCACGAGATAATCATTCAAATACTATTATTAGTTTTATCAAATGAATTTTATGCTGCTTACTGATACGAGTTTGAATAGATGGCAATTGACAAATTGTATTTAAATATCAATTCTAAATTAAAATAAATTTATTAATAAATAAATACGCTTTTAACTTTCTATTTGTCACAGTATTCCAACTGTGTGCTTTGAACTTTGGCTTTGCGGCATTTTCCCGTGTCAAACACACACAAACGCAGAGTCACAGAAATCCATTCAAAATCTCTGGCAAATTCGCATGCAGGTGTCACTTCTGTGTATGTGTGTGAAGAAATATAGCATATATATGCATGCACGAGTATATTCTATATCATATAGACAACCTCAACCTTATGCTCATTTGTCTAGTGTTGCTTTTGTTTGTTTTTACTTATTCTAACATGGAATTTAATTTCCTGCCATTCTAAATGAATGCTGTTAGTAGAGGAATGTCGAGCAGGTCTCACAGGGTCCACTGAATAGATCAGGAGAAACAAAACAAAAAGTTAAATAAAAGCAAAATCGTAGAGAAAACTTTATACTTTTATTGCATGGCTTGAGCGAACGTTGACCCATTATTCAATATAGAAAATCTGTTATATCAATAAGCAACTTGACAATCTGTTCTTTAATTCATAATCGTTAGTAAGTCAATTGGAATTCGCTTATTACTCAAATCAATCAGTTTAAATCGCTTTGCTGGCATTTACTTGCAATATTAGACTTGCATATCTTCACATATCGAATTTACCTCGACTCAAATAGACAGTAAACTATATCGAGCTCCATTTGAAGTCCCATTCCACTAATCGTTTGAGCTGTAATTTAAGCAGAACCTCTGCTCGTATTTAAAATTGTCATATATTTGATTGCAATTCATTCAAAAAGACAGACTTTTTAATAGTTTATAGAATTTGCAACTATTTTGCCACAATTTTGCATAAGCTGTCATTAAATCAATCAACTTAAATCGCATTTACACAATCTAAGAAACAAAAAATAATATTAAGTATTATTAAATAGTTTGCTTATTTTCTAAGGTCCAGTCCAAAAATCGCTTAAGTGTAAGTATCAAATGAGATCTGAAAATTATTATCGACGTTTAACTGATTGAAAAATGTTTTAAAAAACGCATGAACTCTATAATAAATAAAGTCAATCTTAGCATTGATTTCCCCCCAATTTTGCTAATGTTTGAGGCCTCTTTGCTATTATCAAATTAATCAATTGCTCCGTCTGGCGGCACTCATTTGATTTACGAGTAAATAGAACGATGTCATATTCACCTCATCTGATATGAATAATCGTTCCATTCCAGTAATCGTTTAAGCTGCAAATAGAGCGGAATAGAGAATGCACGAAAGAAAAAAAAAAACAAGAGAAACAAGACGAGAAACTAATTAAATCAAAGCAATTGCAAAAATTTACAGTTTAATTAAGCCAAACAAATTGCAATACACACATATCATATATGTTTATGCAGGGGAAATTGACTTGGAGAATCTTTTAGTCTATTTTATGCTCTAAATATTTCCTGCTGTGTTGACCTGACAACAACGTATGAGTATGGATCCAAATGGATTCAAATTCACATCAGCATCAAAACATCTCAAGCAGATCAACGTCCAATGCAATGCAATTTCAGCAATGCAATTGCCGTGTCCCAGGTCCAGGTCCAGGTCGAGATCTATCTTCAAGTCCAGGTCTGGGCTCAGTTGATGCATTTAGCATCGAAAAAAGACTCTCAAGAATTTTACAGCTCAGCTCGGATTGTCGGCGTCGGCTTTATGAAGATTGACGCACTGCACTTAAATCGCGCGTAATCTTTTTTGGAGGCGTCAATTGCTTTGCACTTGCCCCAAAGACCCAAATACTTTGGCTGCACTTGATGCTGATGCCTCGTTCTAAGCATGCATATGTTATATACGCCCCCACACACACCCACACACCACACATTTATACACACACATTATTAAAATTCAAGCGCGGCATACGCGTCGTATGCACAACGTGCCAGGAACAGGAGCAGCGACTGAGGCAATTGCCAGTTGCCATTTGCCAGTTACCAGTTGCCAATTACCTTGACGTTAGTTTTTAATCAAATTTTCACATGTTTTTTCCGTTGCCGTTACTTATAATTGTGGCCAACAGGAAAAGCAGCAACAACAGCGACTAAAACTCAATTCTCTTTCTATACACATATGTATTTTTTTGGGCCTGCCACATGTGTGTGAGTGTGGCCACAAATTGTTGCAGTCAGTTAGTCAGTCAGTCAGTCTGAAGAAGTTTTTCTTTTTTTTTTCTCGCACTATCGATTGTTCGCAATTGTCTAGGCGAAAAGCGATTTTCAGATTTTCACATTGACTTGACTCTACATGCGAGTAGATGAAAATAAATTGCCAGCACACATGTGCCGCTAAATTTATGAGCAGGGGGCAAGCGAGCAAACGCCCTGGCCTGGCATTTGTGGCAGCTCGCCCTCTGTAATTTTTGTATGCCCTATACCCTGTACATATGGCCATTCAAAGGTCGACTCTGTTGCAATCCTAACTGAAATAATTTATCCGCTTCACATTTGACATCTTGACCCGCAGAACACTTCAAGAAATATTTCTGAGCGCTTAAAATAGTTTCTTAGTAAAGATCAGTCTCAATTATTTAAATATTTATTTATTTTTTTTAAGTCGACGAAGAGACATTAAATCAATTCAATTACCAATCAAATCAAGGAGTATGACTTAAAAGTATTGATTAGAATAAATGAGATTATGATACAGGTACCACTTAAAATATTATAGACCCAGCTATAAAATTAGCAAATTTCTGTAAATTTGGCTTTTAAATCCCTTACGAAAATAATGCTTTTATCTTAAAATATGTAATACTTATAAATAGTCTTGACATAATTGGGCTAAGTTTATTATAACCATTGACCATTAATAACACTAATAAGGAGTGTAGTATATAAATTGAAATTTATTTCATTATTTTTTAACCACAAATATTGAGAGTATTTTAATTGAAATTCATGCAGACTTTAAGATCAGTTGCAATCTGCTTACGTTCAGATTTGTGGAATGTGGCCAGCTGGGTAATGCCCTGTCGAGCAGTCTCCACATGATTTGCTTGCTTTTTATTTGCTCCACTATTATTTTTTTTCTTTTAAATTTTTTAGTACATATTTGCAGGAAATGAGCGAAAATCATTGTCTATGTCTGTGGGCCGGCCTAATTTGGCAGCAAAGTCTCTCATTGCAATTTTTTGGTGCTGATTCGATTCGATTCCATTCGGTTTGATTTTGTTTGCTTTGCCTTTTGCCACTGTCTATTTTCGGTTTGGGTTCAACGAACGCGCCTTCGAAGCCGCCAGACTGAGCCAATTGAAAGGGACAAACAAGTGGCGGCCGAGGGACATTGCGAGAGGGAGGAAGAAAGAGGATATCTGTTGCAAGTTGGATGACAACACCTGCATTGACCTTGACGACTGTTTTTACGTGTGTGTGTGTTTGTGTGTGTATGCATGTATGTGTGTGTGTGGCACAGTTATTTGTGTCAGCCAACAAGCAACAAGTGCAGATTCTGCTCTCCACCTCTCTGCCTCCCACCCCCTATGCCCCCTACTCCTCTCTTCTTTTGTCTGTCCATTGCAAACTTTGTTGTGTTTTCATAAATATAAATTTCTCACAATTGGTTCAAGGACATTTTCGTTGCTGTTGTTGTTGTTGTTGTTTAATTGCACGCACAATGCAAATATTTAGCACATTCTTCACTTTTCATTTTTCACTTTGCATTGTTTGTTCTACGGTGCGTATGCTTAATTATTATTATTCATTTCGCTGCGTGGGTGTTGGCACAGTTTGACAGCCACATGCATTAATTATAGCACGACTAGTAACAATAAACGTTGATGTTAATCTGTGCCAATTGTAAGCCACATGCGATCTATCATTCTCTCAATTATTTATTAGCCAAATACGCTTAAAGAAAACATGGAGGACACGCATGCGATTAGATTATGTGGAAGCGTTAAGGCGGGAGAAACATTAGAATTAGGCTGATGGAACTAAGAATTAAAATAATACCTGTAAGGAGTTAAGGAATAATGCCAAACAAATTTTATGAAAGTAGGTTAAAATAACCGATTAAGATTTTTTACATTGTGAAATTTTATTAAGCGACAAAAAGCCAATAAAAAATACTGAGACTGATGGTCGCAATACTTCTTAGATGCAACTTAAAAACTTTAAATCCAAATTCGCCACTGACAAAGATTTCACAAAGGGGATTTCCCAGAAAGGGATCTTCGAGGAGGACACGAGACAAGGACACAAGACAAGAAATAGTTCGGTTTGATTGAACAATAATTACCCAAATTTCATACTTTTCAAAATTTTGCTATGCATTTTTTTATATTCGCTTGATTGCAAAACAGTAAAACCTTTATAATAAAATCATTTTAATTATTTTATTACAACTCAAATTAAAAATACATTAAGAAAATTAATATTTTTTTATGTTAATTTGAAACCTTGAAAGGTTCAGAAACTCTAAGTAAACTGCTGTCTGCCAAACAAAGGCAAACATACATAAGTAAAGTCAAATCGAAGTTCAAACACTCTTCATCTCTCTCGCTCTCGCTCTTTCTCTCACACACACACATGCACACAAACACTTCAAATTGGCAACAGCAAAAGAAAACAAATAATAACAGCAATATCAACAATACGAAAAAAAAAAGGAACATCTTGCCAAAACAAAAGTTTAAAGATGCGACACGTGACAATGCAGCTTCATAAGCCAGCCCCCCTCCCCCCACACCCTTCCCCTCTCCAACAACGCGTCACAGCCCACAGTTTTTAGCAAACTGAGTTATCGATACCTCAGTTCCTCGCTCTCTGTCTCTCTCTCTCCTTTTCTGTCTGCCTTATCCACCTAGTTTTGGGTCCAGACAATGTCGCAGACGCAGCGTAGACAGCGTTAAAGTCAACCACAAAGCAGACAAACAAAATGACAGCAACAACAACAAAAATGAAACCAAAGGCATGAGAAAAATTGCCGCACACAAAAGTTTGTTCAACTTCTGTTGTTGTTGTTGTTGTTCTTGTTGTTGGTTTTACAGTTGGTTATTGTTGTTGTTCTTCTTTTTTTGTTTTTTATTGATAAATTTCAGCAGAATTTGAAGTGGTTCAGTTTCCGCTTTGGGTTTTCCTTTCATTTCGCCTGAGAATTTCCACAAAGATGGAATTGACGAATGCAACTAAAAGAAAGATATACAAATGCACTCTCTCTCTCTATCTCCCCGTCTCTGTCTCTTTCTTACTCTACCCATTAACTTGCTCCCACCTAAAATTATGAAGCTATCACCACCTGTTCAACATTATCGAGAAACCTTATCGCCGTTTAACAATGAACGTGGTGCAGTACAATGCACCACACAATTTGGCCCACATTTCATAAACTCTCAGGCCCACAGCGACAGAGAGAGGGAGAAAGAGAGAGAGAAAGAACAGGAATATCTTAAATAATAGATACGGCTGAATTTATTGAGTTGAATTACAGTCAAACTCCAATATGATGCACAAAACAGGAAATATATGAATATGTGTACATTTTTAGATTTCTTGGAAAATGTAATTTTGAAATAAATTATACAAATTTAGTGAACTAGCTTGAAGTCGAGCGAGCCGAACTGTGAGAGACCCTGCACTTATCTGTAAGCTCGTGGAAAGTCGATTAGTTTTCGAGTTTATTATCGAATCGTGATACTTGAACTCCAGAACATTTTGTTTCAAAGCCTGTAGACTATAGCTTTAAAATTGATCTTGTAATTTGTTTTTTATTTTTTGGGGTAGTCGGTTGTGGAGTGATAGAATTCTAAAAACAATCTTGATCTCTTTAGAACAAAAAGAAATTTTTATAAAAAAAACTTTGTATTTAGCTTCGTGATAAAGTTTTTCTTCGTTGATGCTGATCGAGAATATATACTTTCTAATGACTTCTTCTACTGAAAAGATCTCGGCATGAACTCCATTTAGTGCTGTCAGATAGATAAGATGAGATAGTTTTTTAGGTTCGTTGGTGCACATGTTGTATGTTCAAGTCGAGTACAACAGATATAAGTATGTATAGTATGTATGTTGGACATTGGCACTTATCATACAACAACAGCAACAGCGATTGAAATATGACGTAGCATGAGTTTGGTGCGCGGCTTGGGGATGGGAG
This sequence comes from Drosophila recens, assembly GCA_037043495.1. Lineage (NCBI taxonomy): Eukaryota > Metazoa > Arthropoda > Insecta > Diptera > Drosophilidae > Drosophila > Drosophila recens. The sequence continues at coordinate 299,673 of JBAMBJ010004306.1, read as the reverse complement.
AAATCAAAAGTCTGAAATAAAAAATCAATGCGTTAAGTAAATGGTCATAAAAATATTGACACTTGAAATCAATTCTCAATTAAAAATAGCGGCCCCAGGGTCCCCCAGGGAGACGAAACAACCACCATTTGGGACCCTGAGTTATTCGACCGGCTCTGTAAAGGCGGCAATAAATTGATCAACAGCAAACAGAGAAACTTTTCGATATCGTAATCACATTAAAACTAAATCATTAGGGAACGCCAGAAACTGAATGAAAAACATTAGGAACATGTGTTCAATTTTGTATCAATCGTTCCGATGAAAGATATAAGATATGTACATATATGTACATATATTTGTTCGATCTTAACCAAATTTGTTGAAGATGTATACAAAAATACCTATAAGAAAGAAACAGCTAACTATTTAAAAAAAAATGTTGCTTTTCGACCGTTTAAAACCCTATTTAGTCGGTATATTGGATAAGATATTTGAAAAAAAAAATTTTTTCTTACTGCATTATATAGTGATCCGATCCACCAAGATTTATTAAGATAATTTCAAAACGTAGAAAAGAATAGAGTCGAACTTCCCTAACTCGAATCACCATTATCCACGAAAAAAGTTCCAGTTAGGGAGACTTCGAGTTAAGGAAGTAGAATTGTATGAAATTAGCCTAGTATTGCCGATTTTATTCGAGTTAAGCCCCATTCAGACGAGCACTTTTTCACCGACACTTTTTGTCACATTTTGTCAAAAGCTGTCCGTGTGGCGCAACCACACAAAAAACTAACGCTCACCGATGGAAATAGAACACGTTCTATTCCATCGGTGAGCTATGGTGAGCGACCCGGACAGCTTTTTGATAAAAAGTGTCGGTGAAAAAGTGCTCGTCTGAATGGGGCTTTAGAGAATCTTCGAGTTAGGGAAGTTCGAGTTGGGGAAGTTCGACTGTATAAGAATATATGTATTTTAAGGGATTTCCCTAAAATTATAGTACTCTTGTCGGAAAAGCAAACTTGCCTAAAGTTTGACACGCACTGTCGCCGATTATACGAGCTCACAGAATAGCGGTACACATTAAAAGCAATACCAAAAAAAAAACAGAGCAAAAGCAGCAATTTCTTTTTACTTTTTTATGGTTTAATTGGGCTTAAATCGCATTATTGATATGCTTTTACTGATAACTGATACAACTCTCCAGTTGTTCTCCAACAGCAAATACACACCATGCTAGGTGAGAAATTCTCACCTTTGTTCTCACTGAGAATGTTAACTCGTCGCACTGTAAACGACAACAGCTGTTAAAGCAGCACGCTTTTGACCACTGTTAAAGTTAACAGCAGACATCAAGCTAAACGAGGTGTTCAGTGCCTGTACAACTGTACAGCAACATGCTTAGCGAGGAACAGAACCCAAGTGAAGCTTTTTACCTTTGACTTGCGTGCTGATTTTTGAATTGAGTTATCAAAATTGGAGTTGGAAGACAAAGAGGAAGGGATAGAGTGTTTAATTGTTGGCTAATGGATTAGGAATTAATTTCTGACTATAATACATTCAGTGATGCAAGCAAACGCTAGGTGCTGCTTACCGTAAAACTACACAACAGCGCACTCTAGCGGACATTTTCTAAGTTAAGTCCAAATGCAACCCATGGAGTCACTATCACTGCTAATATTAAAAAAAAAAAAAAAAAAGTTTCTTGTTCAATGACAGCAGGAAGCATAAAACAGAATTGAATGTGACATTTTGATCTGTTTAACTAAAATTGTTAAAAATAACTATTTTTTTAAAAAATAAAAACAAATGCAAAATTAATTTGAAATTGCATTTCTATCCATATTTGTAGAAAATCTCAAGTCTGGATGACAGCGACAAATTGTTCTTTGCCCCGGAGGATGAGTCACCGTTAACGGTGTCCAACATCCAGAAGTCCCAAGTGCCCCTGATCGAAGACATCCCCGAGGAGAGCCTGTGGAAGGCCGGAGTGAATCGGGTGCGTCGGGAGCTGTCACGCTTCTTCTCATCCGGCAGCAGCGACGTGCACCTCCACAGACAGAAGCGGGCCAAGAAGCCGGCGACAAAAAAGAGGTTGGCAAAGCGACAGCATCGCGCATTGCCCCAGAATCGCCCGTCCGACGACTATGAGACCGAAGATGGTTCCGGAACGGTTGAGGTGGAGACCGCATTATGTAAGTGAAAGCTGTGGAATAGATTGATCCCAATAGAAAGAAGGAAATCATTTGCCATTCGCCATTTCATCGAACAGATCGCACGCGATTCACCGTCCATGAGCCATACGATAATGAGTATGCGGACAAGCACAGCAAGCAGTTCATGAATCTGAACAAGGAGATCGAATTGGGATTGCGCAAGCTCTTCCGACAGAGCTACGAGGGCGACGACGATGATGTTGATCTGCACAGCAACCTGCTACAAGTCGGGTTAGTAGATTAAGTAGAAATCAACGAAGAGAATCATCTGAGGTTAATCTTTCCTTTCTCACTCTTAATGCCAGGCCAACGAAAGAAAAGCTCCGGAGTTATGTGATCGTCAACCTGGATATTCCAACGAACGTTCCCGACTTTGAGGATAAGCTGAGATATCGGCTGCAGAACTATAATCTCATTGGCAACCAGAGCGCCTCCCTCGACGATGACTTCTACTTCCGTCCAATACTGGGTAAGTCCCCCGAACCGATCTCATTCCCACAATTCGACCACAAGTATTTCCACCTCCAAAGTCTTGAGATACTGACTGCTTTGGTGTCGGTGTTGGAAAACGCAAGCTTTGAATTTGAACTGTAAATTGTTGAAGAGCTTTAAGCTTTAAGCTTTCCCAGCCCAAATACTAGAGGCTGAAGAAGCCATTCAATCAAATGGCGCCTAACACTGTATTCTATGTAAATACTAGCCGAAGTATTCACTCACTTTTGCACAAACTATCACACAGACACACACACACTTCCTCACACACACACACACACATTAACTCACACACACACTCGCAAGCTTCTTGATCCTTTAACTCACACACGCATACAGATTACCAGTGCAGCAATGCTAAGGATTTCGAACTCGACGACTTTACATGCGAGAGCGGAGAGATCCTGAGCGTTCCCTGCACCCGAACCTGTGATCGGAGCCGCGACTGCGACGACGGCTCCGATGAGGACGAGGAAATGTGCAAAGGCCGCGCCAATTCGTATGCTCCCAATCCGTATGCACCTCGACCCCCTCAATCCACTGGAAAGGTCGACAATTCTGAGACAGATGCCGAAGCTGATCCTAACGCTTATGCTGATCCTGACGAAGAGGATCCTGACGATGATCTCGATGGGGATTCGTGCAACTCGCCGGACGGTCTCTTCGTGTGCGTCACTGGCAGCCCCTACAGTATTCTCTGCGAGAACGTCTGTAATGGGGTAAACGATTGCGGAGATGCCTCCGATGAGAGTCCCGAAATGTGTGACAGACGATCTCAGAAGAACTCGTATTGCGAGACTGACGACGATGACTTCCAGTGTGACAGCGGTGAAAAGCTGAGCACACCGTGCTATAACATCTGCAATGGAGCCCATGACTGCGATGATGGATCCGATGAGAATCCCGAAATGTGCCAACGTCGCAATCAGACGCCATCGCCAACTCCGAAGGAAGAGATGGAAGGAAGTCCAACCGAATCGGAATTGGAACCCTACCCAGAACAATGTTTATCGGAAGAAGACAATTTTCAGTGCCAAGGATCCGTCACGAGAATTCCCTGCAACTACATCTGCGATCGGAGACACGACTGCGAGGATGGATCCGACGAGGATGCCGAAATGTGCGAGCGTCGCCATCAGCTAATGACCCCGCCCACCACCGACACACCCACTTTGGACAATGACTCCCAGTACGGTCTCAATGGTGTCTACTGTACCGGGGAGGGCGAGTCACGGGTGTGCCAACGTTTGCCGCCGAAGAAGGGTTTGTTTCCGATTGTTGCCGAGAAGCCAATTTCTTCTCGTTGGGGAAATTGTGTCTTGTGTACATACATCTAAGGGATTACCACGTGTCTTGGGGCTTCGGGTTCGGGTATAACGGTTCTACACACTAACTCCCACACGCACACACACACAGTCTAACACACACACAATTATTCATAACAGCGCACAAAGAAAGGTTACCCAGCAGGAGTTTCAGTGTCCACTCGCTCTTTTTTGCTCTCACTCGCTTTATCGATCTCAGCCACACTCTCTCCCATTGTCTGTCTCTCTCGCTCACTCATTCGCAAAGCTCTTCGTATGCGTCTTATTGCTTAGCGTTGTGCGCTCTTGTTCCTTGATGGCGCTCTCATCCTGTGATGATATTTCCTCTCATTTCACACACATACACAGTGTGTATTTCACACATACATACGCTCATACTCATGATTGTAAGCTTATTTGTCTACATATTTAAGTGTCTCCTTACGCTCTCTCTCACTGTTCATTTCATTCTCTTTGTGTTGTATTCGTTTGTCTGTGTCTTTCTCTTTTGCTGTGCTCTTCTGTTGTTCTGTTATTCTGCTGCTCTTTGTTCATTGATCTGTGTTGCCTTAATCCCTTTATTATTTAAAAGAATTCTAATTTTTTTGGTGCCTTTCCCGCACACTTTCACACACACACACACACAACACACACAACACACAACCAAATAAAATACACTTGAACACAACTTAGATCCTAACGAGCCAGCAAGGGCAGAATTCGTTGAGGTTGATGGCTCCGGAGAACCAGAACCGGAATGTCGCGGTGATGCCACATTCTATTGCCACAGCAGCAACACTCGAGTCTGCGATGAGATGAAGTGCGACGGCAAAGCCGACTGTCCCAATGGCGAAGATGAGGAGGATTGCCCAAGACCGTTGGGTAATGATCATAATCAATGCTCAAATCGATCGTCACATTTCCATCAATCCCTTCCAAAAAAGAACTGTCTACTATCTACTATAAATCTGAATCAAAACCATTTATCAGTCGGCATAGTCTAACCTGAGATCAGATCAATATTAAATACATTCAATTTAATATTCGCTATTTGAGATCAGCTCAGATCGTTAATCGTTAATTGTTCATCGTCCATCGCTCATCATTTTGTAACTTTGTTTCATCAGCTATTTTATAAACTATGTTTGCTTTTTTTTTTGTTTCTTTACATTCTTTGCGTTTTGCTTTGCGCTTTTTGCCTTATTTAGTTTGCAATGATGACGAATTCAAATGCGACGATCGCTGTCTGCCGCTCTATATGCGATGCGATGGCGAATTTCAGTGCGACGATCAGACCGACGAGGCTGGTTGTCCCGACAAGGATGACGGCGATATTGTGGACGAGCCACAACCACAACCACAAGAGCCAGAGCCTGAACCTCAACCTCAACCTGATCCTGAACCCGAATCTCAAGCGGGTAATGATTCAGATCGCGATCCAGAGCAGCCACAGGGTGAGTTCACATACTTTATTCTTTCTCATTTCATTCATTTTTTCTGTTCTGATTAGAACTTGCCTTTAATTTGCAAATAAAATTCTAGTTAATTTTTTTTTTCTTGCTAAGTAGTTTTCTTTCCTTTCATTTCATTGAATAAATACATATTTTATTTCCATTTTGCTTTTCGCAATTCCATTTAATTTTGATTATTTTGGATTTGTGTTTCGTATGATGTCAGCGGCGATCGCTGATCTCATTTGGCACGGGTCATGTCCCGTTCTTAAGAAAATATGTTATTTAAATACAGTCGAACTTCCCTAACTCGAATCACCATTATCCACGAAAAAAGGTTCGAGTTAGGGAGACTTCGAGTTAGGGAAGTAGAATTGTATGAAATTTGCCTAGTATTGCCACTCGATTTGGTTCGAGTTAGAGAGACTTCGAGTTAGGGAAGTTCGAGTTAGGGAAGTTCGACTGTATTTCAAACAGAATTTTCGAATCAGGTTATTGTAATTGCAAGATATTTACTCATTCTGTGTTAAGGTATTTGACTTTATATACATATATATTTCTAGTTCGGAGAACTATTGAGAAAAAATTTCGGGTAATTTTTTTGTTTTGAATTTACGAGCATCGATCAGTTGCATAATTGTAATGCAATTTGCAACATTTAATTTTAGGAACGTGCCGCTCCACTTGTAATTATGCAAAATCAAACATAAATTCTTAAATTTAATTGAATTCGTTGAAATGTGGACTGTGGGTATCTACAGGAACGGAATTTTGAAATGAAAGCGGAATAATGTGAAAGCGATACAGCAAAGAAATTTTGGAATGAAACAATGTGGAAACAAGGAGTGTATGATTTTATAATCATTAATTCCATTGATCCGTTTTGAAATTCAGAAAATATGAATTTTCGAAATACACTTGCAACAGAACACTTCAAGATGTTAGAATGAAACACTGTGGAAACTGAAACAGCATCAATATCTGTACATCTTGGGTCTGATTGCTAAAATTCCATTGTTCGGCTTTGAAATTTCAACAATTGCAAAGTTTAATTTCTCGTGTTCCAAAAAATACTGAAACTGGTTTTCGAAAAGTTTGGAAATATATCAAAATTAGAATTGATTATTAACACACATTTTATTCCGTTGTTTTAAGTTCGCTGTTTGCATCTTTCTCACTATTCCCAGCTGCGCAAAAAAATGAGATCAAATTTTTTATGAAAATATCCGAGATTCGCAAGCTCCCCAATGGCGCTGTTGACCCTGACCCTTCTCCAAGTGTTCGTTGAGTAAATTACATAACAAAAACACAACTGAGCGTGAGATGGGGAAAAAAGCGAACAAAATGCTATTCTAAAAAGTGAAATTACAATCGTTCCCCAAACGGCAACGGAACCGCCCACTGAAAATGCTGTGCGCTTTTCGCTTCGCCTAATGAAACGACCCATGGAGTTGCAGTGCCAAAACAAAATCCAAATTCAAATCACAACCGCAGTTTTCCCGTTCCCTCTCCCACTCTCACTCCCCGTTTTTCTCGCCGTTTCTGCTGGCATATCTGGATTACAATATGTGTATCTATGAAGTGCTCGCATGCCACAAATGTGAGCACGCATATGCCACAAAACAAAAAAACAGAGCAAGGCAAGCACAGGCACTGCAAAAAGATGTTTTATAGATGGTAATTTTGGTCGGAGTGGCGTTTGGGGTGCAGATGTATACTTTTTTTTTCTTGTTTTCTTATTTTGGCGTCGCAGCTACAAAAACAATTTGCAACAGATTAAAATTGCCCCTAAGCGTATTATAAACTTAAATAATCCGCTTGTAGTCCTTCCACGCCCCTCCCCCCACAGAGCAGAGCAACCCCTTCCATTCCCTTTCACCAAGCAACAAGCAACAGTCTCTGGTTGAAGTGAGCTTTCATTTTTGCCGGGCGTTGCTGCTTTTACTACTCGGGGGCGTGTTAAGTGCTGTCAACGAGATTAAATGCAATGTCAGAGGTCACAAAAAAGCTCGCATACACTCCCACTCCAACACCAATACGCACACACACACACACACACACTGTCCAAGGTTGTGTCCTTGTAAATTTAATGAATTTTCGACACTTGACTTTCGATGTCCGTAGCGTGTGGGAGCTGTGTTTGTAAATAAATATAGACGAGGTAAACCTACTCAAAACTGAATTTGCATTCTTTGACACAGAAAATAATTGAAATAGCTTTCAATTAACTCAACTAACTGTTGTACAAAATCTATGTCTTATCAATACAAGCTTGAGAATTCTTTATTCTATCTCTTTCTTTCTGGAATCAAAATGTTTTTCAGATTCAACATAATGAAAAAATCTTCTCTACGTTAAAGTTGATTCGTCTGAATTGTTTTACAAAACTTAAAATTAAATTGGGAATGGAATAAATGTGAAAATATATTTGTATTATTATCAATCATTTATATACATGTACCATTATACACCTCCGATCAACCAAATTGACTCACATTTTTTTTTTACAAAATTGAGTTTGTTAGGTAATTTAATTTTTTAAAAAACTTTACTTAATTCTTAAGAAAACAAAACCAAAAAAAGGCGTTCTAAGTATAATGGTAATTTTTTTTTTTTTAATGAATCTCAAATGTGGTTACTTTTTATCGATCAACTAAATAGACTCAAGGCTTTAAACTTAATATAAATCACAAATTTATTGAAAAACGTAGTACCAAATAAGTTATAAAAATGCTTTAAGGTGAAATGATAATCTGTATAACCACCTTTATTTGAAATCACTTCAAAAATTCGGTCAGGGATTGAATCGTAGACAGACTCGGAGCCATGTGATTGCCAGTAAGCGGTGGTTTTCTTTTTCTAGTTTTAATCTCTTCGTATGCTTTGCCTTGCGGATTACTCGAACTTTGGCTGCAGAACACAGATTTGAAGCTTCTCGGGGATCCTTCGTTCCTCGCAAGGCGTAAGTGCTTTCTATGTTGGCTTTTCCATTTTCTTTTTCGTATGTCGATGAAAAGGTCAAGCAACAGGTTTACTCCAATACCTGCCTTTTTTCTTTCAAAGTGCAATTTTTTTTTGGCATAGGCAATACAAAATAGAAATACATAATAGCTGTATAATTATTTGCATTCAACTTTTTATCTTATTGTGGTATATTTCAGAAAAATTATTGGACACTATAGAGTTAACTATTTTGTAATTTAAATACTTAATTAGTGAAGCATCTTTTGCAATAAAATGTTCTCAAATTTTATTTCCATTTCATATATCAAAGTCATGAATTTGCTGAAATTTCGAAAAAAAAGTGCTTTATGAAAAGTGTCAATATTTTGGTTGTTTAAATGCAATTTATTTTATCGAGATAATTAACCCATATGCTAATCAAATTGAAATTGAAACTTTAAGTGCTATGTGGAGATACGCACTTCAATGCATATGGGAATTTTATTTATAAGTACCCGCAGAATTTGGAAGATCTTCAAACTTCTTGAGGTCGGGGAATCTTTGGGGCTCCATGACAAGTTCTGAAGTTGCCAACATTTTATTGTGGCGCGTTAATTGTTGTGAAATTTGAAACTTTTTGCGGCAGTTGGTGTTGGTGTTGTTGTTGTTGTTGTTGTTTTTGTTGCTCATGTTTTTGTTATGGTAGTTTTTGTTGTGGCTATTTCGTAAGTGCGTCATTTGGATGCTGTTGTTGCTGTTGCAACGCCGCTAAATTTTAATTATTATATAAACACATAGACAACCACAATACTCCACAGCACACATATATGTACATGTATACACACACACACACACATATACATGTGTAATTTGTTTTTAAAAAAAAAGCTGCCCTTTTTTTTATAAAATTGTGTGGGGCTACTCAATTTCCAACGTTATTGTTAAGCTTGTTTGTTTGTTGTTGATTTGTAGTTGCTGCGGTTGCATTTTACTGGTCTGTTGATTATAAATATTTTGTATGAAATTATTTGGCTTCGATTCTTGTTGCGTTCGCCACTTGCACTTTTGGCCCACAAACGGGCCAAATCTCTCCCACTCTAACCCCTTGAACTACTCACGGACTCTTCAGCCACAAAAGCAGCAACGGCAGCATCAACAGTCAATTAGCAGCTTCGCTACGTTAAATGGCAACATACACACATACACACACCCACCCACATACACACATTTGCACATATGCAAATTGAATTTGCCAGCCAGCGCTTTTCTTTTCACACTTCAAGCCAAAAAAAGGGCGCAAAAATTAAGGCAACGAGTGCAAGACAACAACAACAACAGAAACGACAACAGCAACAATCAGAGACTGTTGTTAAAAATCATAAAAATCATAACTGCAAACAATGTAAGCACTGCACCGCAACCTCCGCTTCCGTCTCCGTCTCCGTCTTCCTTCTCCTTCTCCTTCTCTATCTACCCTACTCTACCCCCTCGTAAGAAGCAGCAACAAGGGAGTTATGCATGTCTGATGAGTTTTGCGAATAGAAAAATGTGATAAGCCCGCAACTTCCGTTGCTGTTCTTGTGCTCAGTGTGTATGTGGGACTGTGTGTGTTTGTAGTGTGTGCTGTAAATATAATTAAACGTTAACAATTAGCTACTAATGTCTTTTGCTTGAGTTCGGAATGCATTTCAAACGACTGGCGCAGGCGCAACATACACATAATGTGAGCAACATGTTGCTGCGTGACGTCAGCAACATGTTGCTGTGTGAGAGCCCTTTGGCAGCATTGTTTCAGAGCACTGCTAAAATGCGGCCTGGTTGGCTGTGTCCGCTGAAGCATTGCGACCACCTAACCACACTCCAACACACACCGACAAACACCAACACACACCCACACACCCACAGTCCCCTTCGTGTTTGCCAGCCGAACGAGCAGCGCCAACAGCCGCCGCTTACAGTTGTTGCCGATTCAAAGTGATGTCGCCGTCGTGTGCCTTCGGTTAGCTCGTCATTCACTTCGGTCGCTTCGTGTCGGCATCGTCGCCTCGTCGCTATCGTCGTTCGGCGCCTCCTCAACGCTGGGCGCGCGCTTAGGCAGCTTTGCCGCTTTGCCGTTTGGCGCTTTGGGCGCTGGGCGAGTCGATGCCGGCGCTGGTTGCTTTACTGCCGCGTCAGTTCAACTTGAAGCGTTTGCGTGTGCGTTACGTTCTGCAGCCACAACGACTGCCACTGCAACTGCCACTGTGACTGTGACTGTGACTGTGACTGTTATTCTAATTGTAGCTGTGCTTGTGCCTGTGACTATAACTGTGGCGCGTGTGCAACCACTCAATGAACAAGCACTCGGCTCAACATTGCAATTGATTTAAATCTCAACATTTTCGAATATCACAAAAGCCAAAACTCTTTTTTTCTTGTTTTTTAAGTAAGCCAAACTAAAAAACTGTGTACCAAAAAAGCAAAAAAAAAAAAAAAAAAAAGATGTTAAATTGCAAATTAGTGTTTTGTATTTTTTATTTACTTTTTTGTTAATGTGCCAAAACAACCGATTTGGAAAATATTAAAAAATCTTACATTGCAGCGGCGTAGCTTTTGGAGTGTTGCCCCAAACCGTTGGTATTTTCATATTCTGGTGTCCAGTGTCTATATGTCCTTAATCTGATCAAAACAACAACATCTTTTAGTGCAGTGTCGTCTAAATCTAAAAGTGATGCTAAGAAATGTGTGCCCTCAGTTCGAGAATTTCGTGTTTAAATTTTAATTTCCTTTTTTTCCCATTTTTAAACTGTGAATAGTGCACATTTTGAGTTGTTAAAACATTCCTCTTACAAATCTTTGATTGCATTCCCACTTGCATCTTGGTTTCTTACCAACTGCCAATTTATCTGGCCAATTGCGCTTATCAAACCATCTTTGATGGCAGTAAAATCAGCTCGTTTCCCCTTTTCGAACTTATATTTGTCATTCACTTAACGATTCCGCTATTGGATTTCCTTTGCTTTCTTAATATTTTCGTGTATGATCATGGCATTATTTATAAAATGTGCAATGAACTAATGGAACTTTAAAGAAACTGTTAATCTTCAAAGCAAGTTGTTTGTTATGGAAATTTACAATTCGAAGGTTTTGACAAAAATTTCTTCAAAATGATAACTGGTCTCAATATTTCATTTTTGGAATTCCGTGATCAGTTTGAAAACGAATAATTTAAATTTCAGCTTCTCGCAGAGTTTAGGGATAGAATAGAATGAAGTCAAGTGAATCTATTGAGAATAATAACCACGAGAAGTGCTTACCAAATAAAGAAAGAATTTCATATTTCTTGTACCTAAAAAAAAAACAGATATTTGTTTTAAATACACTATTCGAAATTAATTCTTTTTTAGAATAATGCCGGCAAAACAGCATGGAAATCTATATAATATGTTTTTGGCAATTGTTTTAGCTAATATGTAAAAGCAATGCAATATTTCCTTTGTTAAGTCTCTGAGGTATTTTTGATTTTTTTATAGATTATTGTTGCATATCATAATCGTTTTAGTTTCAAATACATAGATATCAGGAAGCTAGTCACAAAAAGCTTCAACTGCTTAAAATAATGTTTTATTCTTCTGATTGACGTTTGGTCATAGTGTCATTGATATAGCTAATTTACTTATTGAGAATATTTCTGGAACAGGCTGATGATGATCGCGCTCTTTTATTATTTTTGCCAGATTGCGAGTGCGAGTATGTAAATATTTGCTATCAGTTATAAATAATGTCAAATGGGACGTATTGTTTTGTGCTCTACTGAATGCTTGTTGTTGTTATTGTTCCTGTTGTTTTTGTTGTTGTCGTTGTCGGCAGTAAATCTTAATCAAAGAGTCAACCAAGAGCCAAAAAGCCGCTGAGCCAGCGAATAAATCGAAATAAATCTGTTGGCAAAAGGAAAACGTTAAACGTTTCTGGCACTGATCGCAGATCGCAGCTTGTATCTCTTGTATCTGCAAGATACAAGATACAGATAGAAATAGCAGCAGCAGCAGCGACAACAACAACAAACAACAATCGATGTTGCCACATGTTTGTTTTGTTGTTGCTGTGATTGCTGTTATTGTTGTTGTTGTTGTTGCTGCAGCCTGACAAATTGAAAGACACCTTTTCTCCGCACTTTGCTTCCATTCCATTCCATTTCGTCTCTTCTTTTGGGGGTGACAAAAATTATAAATAACAAGTCCAAATATGGCCGAGTCAAAAGCTATTTTCGTTGTCATCGCCGTCGACGTCGTCGTTATTCCCATCAAAGATTTCAATTCAAAAACCAATTTTGAAATTCCTCAAATTGAAATTCCTCTCGGCAACTGTGCTGAGCAGCTGTCTCTAAAATTTGACTTATTATTTTCGCAGCGTTTGCATTTAATGCACCCCGAAGAAGTTGTGTCTAAATTTGAATATTGCTTGTGACTTTTTCGAGTGTCAGTTTGAGGATCATTTTGCAAGTGTCAATGCAGCACTTTTCATATGTCTTGTTCTTGTTTTTGTTCTTGTTGTTATTAATATTTTTTTTTTTTTTGGATTTCCCAGGCATTGTGCAGTGGAATGCACAAAGTTTATTGGGCATTAGAGCACAAGGGGAGACAGACGGTGGAGTGAAGTGGTGAAGTGGGGCAAGTTGGGACCGAGCTGAGACTGCAAAAAAAAGAGGATAGAAAAAGACTTAAATAATATGCATCATTAATTTTAATGACTTTCCTAAAAGCACCAAAAGAAATGTGAACTTAAAAAACGCTTAGATGAGTTTTAATGAAGATATGTTAATATACATAACGCACATAAGCAGCTTGTAGCAAGCACCATGCCACATGCAGCATGCAACGTGGGGCGCATCATTAACAACTTGCCACAAACCAGGCGCGAAAACGGCCTGAAAGAGGCTAGCATTTTGAATAGAAACAACAAAATATCAGCTTCAACTCATTAGTGGCCCGAAACCAAAAAAAAAAAAGGAAAAAAAATGAAAATAAAAGATGGCGTGTGTGCAGCTCCTGTTGCTGCCTCAGTTGCCTCAGTTGTTGCTGACTCTCTGTGGCAGGCTCTCCATTGTGTTGCAATTCGCCAATTATTATGCGTAACATGTTTGGTAACACAAAACTTGGCTGCTGACGCTGCCGTTGTTGTTGTTGCTGCTGCTGCTGCTGCTTGGCGGCCACTTACAGCCGAACAAACTAAAAGCATTCCTTTAATGTTAACTTAATTGAAACATAGGCAGCAACAACACCAGCAACAACAACAACAGCAGCAGCAACAACTACTTTTTTGTTGTATCTCATTTAATAATTTTTAAAATGCAGGCATTTTGCCAAACGCCGCATAAACTACAAAGCTTTTACGCGTATCTCACAGATACGGATACCGACCGCAGTCAGCAGTCAGGCCAACACCAACAACAACGAAAACCTTTCACGTCACACAGCATTCAGTCAAAGCATTCAAAGTATTCGAACACATTCGAGCAATCGCATCGAAACGAATCGACGTTTTTTTAACATTTCGCACTCGCGATTTCTCACAGATGGTCAAAACCCCAAACACATGGCCCCCTATTGTCGCCCCTCCCCCCTTCCTCCCTCGTGCCCCTTGATCAATTCGATGACGGAGGCAGTCAGTCAGTTGAAGGGGGAGCCCAATTTCAAGTTCAAGTTCATTACAGCGCCACATGAAATCGGAATTGGAATTTGTGTGCCATTTAATACTGGCACAATTTGTTGTAATTTATGCTCGAAATTTGTGCAAAATTTGCGCAAATTGTCGACGCGACAACGCCAGAAAAATAAAGCTTTAAATACAAATTGAGAGAGGATAGAGAGAGAGAGTCAGACAACACACGTCGCTTGCTATAATTATGGAACATTTGTAGAGCTTCTACAAGAAGTTGTTTTCACAATTGCAAGGAATTTCCTAAAAGCTGAAATTGATATAAATTTTCATATTTTAAAAAAGAAAAATGAATGCATAACCGTTTTTCCATATGCAATAGTTTACTATTAGAACATTTGAACATTTTTATAGCTTCACTTAAGTGATACATATAATGAATATTATCACATTTCTACTACTTTACATTCGGGGTATTTTTTTTTTAAAATTTTTAACTTAGCTAAGTGTGTAAAGCATTTCCCATTACAATTGATAGTTTTGCCAGATATTGCAGATAGACTTCTTTGTTGAAACTCATTGTTAAGCTTATAACGCAGTTGTTTATTTTCGATTGGATGCATCAAAGTAGTCATGTATTGTATTTTTATATCGAAGAATCGACAACTTCGATTATTTCCTTGACGACGTTTCGTGCTAATGACTTTCATTCAACTTAATTCATAGTTTTGATGATTTACATCACTTATTTTCATACTTATTTTTTACACTTTCTCAAAAACATAAAACTCTCATGACTTTGTCAAAATTAAAGCGATTTTCTTGCCAAATGTCAATATTTCATTTTGAAAAATTAAATTTTTCTCAACACTGTCCACTTTTTCCACATTTCCCCAAGCCACGCGTTACGCCTACGCTTCTGCTACCAAAAATTGATAGCAAAAATGAAAATTTCGACGTTTAGAATGAATATTTTGATGAGAATGTCGACAACAATTGAACAATTGAATCCTGATGAGGCCTGAGATGGCTGAAAGCGAGGCATGAATCTGTTTGCCTTCCATTTATTTTCTTAATTTTTGTTGAAGTGAGAAATATAAAAATATTGCGTTATTTAAAATTAAGCAACATTTAATGTCTCTCTTTCTGTCTCAGTGTCGCTTGTTTTGTTGTTGTCTTTTCTGCTGCTGCTTTATTCAGTTTTCACCCGCATAGACAAAGGCGGAAGTGGGTGGAGTGGGTTGGGAAAGCTCTTCATGGCTTTCATTTGTAACGGAAATGCTTGTGAAAGTATCCTTTTTGTGTGAATGTGTTCATGGCTGTCCTGTTTGTTTGGCTGCTGGGTGTTAATGCGTTGACTTTTTGCCCCGGAAGCGTCTCCACTGTCCGGTCAGTCGGAGGACTCGGACTCCGACTCCGACTCGCATTGTGACTCCGTCTCTAAATTATCCTGCTGTGAGGTTTATGCTGCACCACGGGACTCAAGTTTGGGGCAACATTTGTTTGGCATTTCTAATGCCACTCCAAAAAGCTGCTGCTGCTGCTGCTGCGACAAACTCCGAACTACATAAGTAGGCTGCAATCTCTTCCAGTTGCCACAAGAAAGCGTCGCTGTCGCTGTTACTGTTCTTGCCACAGTCACTGCCACTTCAGTGCCACTGCCACAGAGTATCCAGAGAGTAAGCAGAGAGTATCCAGAGCATGGCAAGGCTACTGCAGCCCCAGGCAGCCACGTGGCTGCTTTGGGCGCTGCTCAGCGCCGCCTTCAGCGCCGAGGGGCGTGGCTGGAACAGCTATACGGGTAAGTGAAGTTGGCCAACGATCCATTTGCCACAACTAAATCTAAATCGATCGATTCTTCAATTCAATGAGAATACCAGCAACAAAAACTATGACAACAGCGACTCAGTTTGGCTTGAGTTGCTTGCCAATTCGTTTCAATCAGTGAATGGCATCCACATTTAATTGCTGCTCAATTGCATGCGATGTGACAACAATTGCAGCTGCACAAATGAAGATGACGATGACGATGGCGATGATGCACAGATTGCCACTTGCCACTTGCTACATGCCACTTGGCGCCACGAAAACAGGGATAGAACAGGGACAGAGACAAGGACTATCTCTATCTCTGTCTTTGCATCTTATCGCATCGCTTCATTGTCGTGAGCAAATCTAGGCTAATTGTTTGTCGCTTTTGTAATAATGATGATGCCAGCGACCAATTAATTTACACAAACATCTTAATTTAGAAATAAGAGAAGCGAACGGGTCAGAGCAACACACACACACAGACACATACACACACACACGCGAGCACACACACAATCACTCACACAAACACTCACACACACACACACACATTGTAGGCTTTGCTCTCAACGGAGAGCTTATGGAGAAGCTCTCTTTCTGTTTCTGTAGACTTTGCTTTGGAAACACTATAAATATTTAATTTCATATGTAAATAATATCAAAAAAAAAGTTCTGCAAATACCTTTCATCAGAGCTATAAAATAATGCAAAAACACTTTAAGGTAATCTGGCAATTAACAATTATTGTTGAAGACATAGAAAAACGAGAGCAAAATATCACTTTCAATTCTGTACTATGTTTTCTGCTGTCATTGCTCAAGCAAAACACTTCTTTCATATATTCGTTTTGTTTTTCGTTGTGGATTTTGGCGAAAAAAAGAATTTATGTAGGATTTTTATTAAGATTTTTTTCGGCTGAAAGAGACTTGATTCCAACGCTTTTAATTTTAAAAATATTAATTTTTAAATATCAAATAAAGCGCTTAAGCATTTTCCACAATTGCTTTTTAAAATTTCTTTTCTTTTAGCTTGCTCAAAATATGAGTTTAGATTTAGAGTTTAGAATTTTGAATCAGCTAGAAGAAAATTACGCAAATATAATTTTTTATGTTCTATTAGAATGGTAGACCAAATTGATATTTTACTAAAATTAAATAAAAGTATGCTCTTATCAGGAACTTCTCTATTTTCTGACACAAGCAAAATAGAAAAGTAAATTCAAATGAAAATAATTTCAAAGGAATGAACGTCCAAAATATACTTTAACCCAATTACAGTAATAATTTTGCTAAAACTTAAAAGGTTTCCTAAGATCTAGTGTCGCTGTTCACTTTAAGTTAAGAAAAATAGAGGAAGTTAACTGAAAATATTGAGAGCGAGGTCGTTCTTAATTAAAATTACAATGCAAATGTGCGCACGTGTCCTGAGATGTATAAAAATAAAGATATGAGGTGAGCATTATCTAGATTCTGCGAACTGCAAACTGAAGTTTATCAGATAAGAACTGGGCAAAGTGCACTTTGATTTTTATCAGAATCGACTGACGTGTTGATATTTCCTGATTCTTAATCTATTGTTTTTTGTTTGTCTTTTGTTAGTCAGAAGTTATCTCAGTGCTTAGTCAATTTCCTATTGTATTGACTTGAGTGTGCAGTTCTCACTTTCTAGGCCATTTTGGTCACGGTCAGCGTAAGTTTCAGAGATAGCAGATGAAAAGAGAGAGATACATATATATGGAGATGGAGATAAAGAGAGAAAAAGAGCAAGCAAATTGTTCATTTGATACACAGGAAAGAAAAAAAACCCAAGACAAAGGTACATAGAAATTAAAAACTGTAAAATGCAGTTCATGTATCTGGGTGTGTGTGTGTGTGCGTAAATAAATGTATTTACAACAATGTCATCCTTGACTTCATTAAATGTCGTGTGTGCTACCGCTTAACCGTGTATGTGTACATACATATATATGTATGTGCATTTATATCTGTATCTTTTGCACTGTATCTGCATTTGAATCTGCATTTGAATCTGCATCTATGTAACCTTATCTGAGGCAACTTGCAGCATCAACAACAAACAAGCTAAACAAACTGGCAGAAAACTAAAGCCCGACCAATGCTTAAGATAACCACATTTATATAATTGCATAGTCTGTCTACATTTTTTCACTATACCCTGTGAATATGGTAAATGTGCTCAACTTTTTGAGACTTGAGACATGAGTTTTCTTATCAGATATGGGATAAAAATGTCAAATGTTTACAGGGCATTCGCTAGTCACTCATTTGTGACTTGCACGGTGATTTATGGGGCACTGTAATGGGGAACATTTCGAGTTCGACTTGGACTTGGACATTTCTCTGGTTTCTAATCTGCGCATCTCGAATGACTTCATAATTTGTGTTTATTATTTTCATTACACACATAGTATTGTGGCTGCTCGATGCTGTTGTTGTTGTTGTTGTTGTTGTTTTGCCTTTGAAATGTTTATTTTTAATACAATGCAACTGCCCAACGCCCACAGACCACACACACACACACACATGGATACAGATACATTTACACACACAGATACAAACAGCTTGAAATTCTAAAGCTTGAACACAAAAGTAAAACTTGAGTTTTTTTCTGCTTGCCTGCGTCGAGTACTTCCTGAAGAATCCGCAAAAGCACAAGAGCAGAAGAGGAGAAAATGTAGGAATGAAATGAAATGAAATGCAATGAAATGAAATCAGAACCGAAATGAGATCTGCTGTATAAATAAATGATGTGTTTTGTATGAGCTGAATGCTCATGCGCTGATGTAAGCCGTGTTCAAGTGTTTGTACATGAATGTGTGTGTGTGTGTGTGTGTGTGTCTGTGTATATGTGTGACACAGTACAATTAAAAGTGGGCAACTGTAAAGTGCATTTCTATTTACAGTTTACAGGCAGCTTTGACGCTTTGTTGTCATTGTTGTTCTTAACATTCACATTCACTGGACACACACAAAGCAGTGACTGTGACTGTGACTCTTACTGTTACTATGACTGTGTATAACGGTGACTCGAACAGTTCACCATGGGCAAGAGCAGACATTTGATGGCCTTACAACCCAAGGTTGCAAATCAACAGCTTTAGAACATGAAAGCCTTTAATGAATAAGATAGAAAATTCATTGTTTTCGGTACATCAAAGATTTGATACCCTTGCAGAGCTCTATATTCAATATTCCTCGGATCGTTCCGATTCCAACTAAATTTCATTAATACCAAATCCATAGTATATGAGAATGGATGAGCAATTTTTAGAAACTACAAAGGTTTTACTGAAGTACCAAAAGTTGATTTCCAAGAAATTGTTCCCTTGGTCCAAAATCCATTTGTTTTGCATAAAACACTAAATTAATTTTCTGTGAGATTGTTCAGGTATCTTAGAATCTGTGTATATTCAACCCATATTAAGTGACTAATGGAATAATTTATAAGTCATGCGCTTGTAGCATTAGAAATCAATTCATATAAAATAAAATAATTAAAAGTTAATCAAATGCAGATATAAAGAGTTGATATATACAAACATTTTTTTCAATAAATCGTTATAAATTTTTCAATAAAATTAAAGTACTCTCTAACAACTTAATTGTTTTAAGAGATAGCTTAACTTAACTCACAGATCACAAGCATAATTAACGCTATAATTAATAATTATAGATATGTATGTATAATCGATTTCATGTCATTTCGATTGTAACTCTAATTTAATAAACACTGTTTTTGGCTAGTGACAATCTTATATCAAAGAGTTCAGGCAACCTGATTTTCTCTGCTTCAACCCTCAAATGTCCACTTATTTAAATAAATAAATGTACAATATATGCAAATGTAAGCAATCACTCATTTTCAGACTAAGAAAACACAAATCTAATCGTAAAAAAAAAAATAATTACAAGTAATTATATGATAGCAATTTTAGTAGTTTTAGTGGTAACTTTGGTTGTTGTTCGAGGGCTAATATTAGATCATTTTATTATGCCGCAAAAAGCGTCAATTATGTCCATAGTGACCGAATTGCAACTGGGCGTCTGCCGAAAACCGTTAACAAAATCTTTGGCATTGTTCGTTGTTCGTTGTTTGTTGTTCGCTGTTTGTTGTTCGTTGTTTGTGCTCTTGTTGTATTTTGTTTGCTGTTTGATATTGTTGTGTGACAACAAACTCCACATTTCAGGGCCAGTCAAGTCGACTCGAGGCAGCTTCATTGTGGCACGAAATTAAAGTGCAACATGTGGAGAGGCAACCCTTTGGCAGGCCCGCGGCAAGTTGAGTAACACTATCTGCAACTGTAGTTGTATTTGTATCTGTATCTGTATCTGAAACTCAGTGCAAGTGTGAGAGACTGAGATGAGAGAGTTGTCTGTATTTGTGTGTGTGTGCCTCTGTGTATGTTTGTGTATGTGTGTAATTTGATGCTTGGCCCATTAACAAGAATGTCAAAATGCCATTGGGCATGGACCACGCCCACACGCCCATTATATGGGGCAGGGGCGGGGGCGTGGGGAGTCCTATGTCGAGGCACGTAATTTGCTTGCTGCGAAACGCGTGCAAAAAATGTAAATGTTGGTAGGAGTGGGCGGGGGAGGGGGAAGGGGAAGGGGAAGGGGATAGGGAAAGAGAGAAGGGGCAAGGTTGATTATAAGAAGTTTCTTTATACATACATATGTATATAGAAATTTTCTTTTCTTTTCTTTACTTTTCCTTTTTGTGTTATTTTATTCGCAATGAGATTTGATTTTGTGCAAAATGTAGAAGAACCAACCCGAACTCCTTCATCCCTTCACCCTCCATCGGAATATTGGCCAACTTTTTTTTTGTTGCCTTGGCTGCTTGTTGTGTCATTTTCCGTGTTGCGTTTTCCATTTTCGATTTGCCATTCTAGAATTCTGCCATTTTGCAGACAGGCTCATATAATGTTTAGTTGATTAAATACGTGACTTCATTCTGCAGTTGACAAGTTCATTTTGTTGCAGTCATCGGGCTTAAAGTTGCAGCCAAGCAGCCAAACAGAGAAACAGCCAGCGAGATCATAAACAAGTCAGCAGCAGCTTACAAGCCGCAATCCACAAGATACAAGATACTTTACTTTATCTGTCATATTTCAGATGCAAATTTATGCAGCCATGAAGTGAGTGAGGAAATGGAAATGGCTATGGAAATAAGAAAGGAAAGGGAAAAGGGCAAAGGGGGAAACTGGGCGCTGGCCAATAGTTGCATAGATTCGATGAATCGAATACGTATCGAATGGTGATCAAACGATTGGCACGACTTCACCTTGAGCCACACCAAAGCATTAAAAACACAGATACAGATGCAGATCATTCCGAAGATACAATGACAATGAAAGCTGCAACTGCAACTGCAGCTGATACTCAAACTCGTACTCATACTCATACTCAATTGCACTTCTGCTTCTTGGCCATATTTTTGACAACAAACACACAACAAGAACAACAACGAGAACAACTTACAAGTTGTTAAGACGTGCAATTAATTGCTTATCCATAAGCAGCAACAACAGATTGTGACAAATGTTTGGCACGTGTATCTGCAACACTTGATTTGCAAGCCATTGAGTGCACTCAGCATACCCTGTAAAGGGGAGCGTCACGGGTATGACCCCATCACCATCAGCGAGTCATACAATTAATTTCGATTAGCTTAAATTAGTCAATGCTTCAAAGATGTTAATATATATTCAGATGTATTAAATATGACAAGTGATTGAAATAAAATTTCAAAATATCTGATGATTTTGTGTCAGTCAAGTGTTAAAAGTGAACACAGAAGAAAGATTTGAAAAACCGTGCTTGAATCAAGTATTTCGAATTTGGTTTAAGAAACTTCTGATTCCATATAGGATTAATTTTATGCCGCATTCTTTTTCTGTGTAAACAATAATCTGATACAAAACGATTTATTCACTTTAATATTTTGTCAACTGATGCTTGAGCTCAGATTGCTGAGCATCTCATAGTTGTGCATTGGCTTTTCGAAGTATTTCATGTTGTCTTGGCCTTATGCAAATTAAGGCCCAGCAGCGACAACAATATTGTCTTGACAGACTGACTGACTGATGGACAGACTGACTGACGGAGTGACGGTCTGACTGACTTATTGACTTGCATGACAAACGACAAGAGCAGCGAGAATGAAATGAATTTACGAGCGCAATGCAGATACCGCATAAAGTATCTCATAGATACGCCGCACGCCGTGCTCTAGCTTGTTGCATGCTATGAAAAATGATATACATACATATACATATACATAGAGCTGCGGCGCATTTTGATTTTGAATTTCGAGACGCGCAAAACGCAATCGAAATGTTGCTGTTATTCGCATAAACAGTCCAAACGATTCACGAACCACTCGAATGCACTCAATGCGTAAGTTCGAGTATCGAGTGTCCGCCCGCCCCGTTTCACCCACAATTACCCTGTTAAAGTGAAGTAAGAGAAATGACAAATGTTCTGGCTTTGGATATTGGAGACTCCAAACGAAATTGCTGAATAAATTAAAAGTCATACCAATCGGCTGCATTTGTATCTTTCAATTAGGTGGGAAATGCTGACAGTGTCACGCCTAAAACTAGAAATCACATAAAATGCAAATTTATAAATACTATTTAATTTAAAAATTCCAAATAAACAGTCTTAAGACTTGGACTTCTTCCACAAATTTTTGCAGGAAAAACTTACAAAAACGAGTACAACAATATCAAATATGTATATTTTAGTTTATATGAAATATATTTTTTTGGATCAGTACAATATTATTATCGTATCTCGATAAGAATCCCTAACCACACCTGGCCGTCATTAAGTAATTGCATAAATTACAGGGTATTTACGTGCATCCACAATCAAATCGACACAGAAATAAAAAGAAAATAACAAAATAAATAAAAATATGCCGCATTGAGTTTACTGGGTTATCTTATAAGCCGATGTTGCTGCCATCGCCAACGCCTCCACCTAGGAAACCCTGTCCCTCTCCACACCCTACCCCACATTCCCTCTGATTCCCCTTGCAATTGCTAAATTACGCTAAGAATTTTAATCGAGCGTCAACGATAAATGACAGCGACGTCGTCTTCACAGCTGCGCAGAGATCGTTTAAGATGCACCGATAGCAGGCGGAGAGTGGGACAGAGGGAGAAGGAGCGGGAGAGAGGGTAGAAAGGGGTAGGAGTAGAAGCAGCAGGGGGTGGCAACAGGCGGATGCCTGGGCAACAGTCAGATCTGTCATTTGTTTGAACGGTTTTTGTAATTGCAATTTCAATTGCTGCGCTTCAGCTTCGGTTTTAGTTTCGGCTTTGACTTGACATCATCGCCTGGCAGCAGCCGCAGTTGCAGATACATTTACAGATGTAGTTGCAGATGCAAATGCAGATGCAGATGCACAGATACAAATACAAATGCAGATTCAGATGCCAATGCTTGATGCAAATGCTTGATGCATTTGGCAGCATTAGCATCATAAGTTAAGTTACGCGTGCCAATGCAAATGCCAAACCCATTCCTCATTCCCATTCCCAATCTCTCATTCCTAATCCCTCACTCCCACTCCCTTCTCTCTCAGCTCCCAGTGGAATCAGAGCCACAAAAGTGCCGCCATCAGCGGCTATCAGCGTTGTCGTGTTGTGTCGTGTCTGAATGTTGCGGGTGGTTTAGCGGTGGCTTTGCGGTGGTGTGTCTATAAAATCTGAATGAATTTCATTCAAAAGTGTTGGGGGCATTAAAATGCAGTCAGGAATATGGAATGGTTGGACACATGAATTGAATGAGATGACCAGTGCTCGATGCAGATGAGCGAGGTCTGAGATTCAACTACCCTGCAACCAAAATACATTTCATTAAAAGGGTATATTGGGTAAACGGATGTCGGGATGCTAATCATATTCAATATTTCATGAACATCATAAATTTTAAAATAATTGTTATGACAATACAATTACTAACCAGCTTTAATTTCTATATTCAAAGTAAATAATAAAATAAAATAATAATGAAATGTCAATTTTTATTTAAAAATACTCAGTAAAACTAATTGCTGATTTTAAGATAAAAATTAAAATATAATAATTGTATCAGAATTAAATACAAACAAATAAAAAACGAGTTTAAAATATTTACAGATTTATTTAGCTACGACAAAAATATAAACTTCGGCATGTTTCAAATTATTACAAATTTGTTGCTCAAATTTAATTTTATTTCCCTTTTTTCTATTGATTTTCGAGGATAGAAGAGTTCTTTAAAGGGTATCTGTCAGTCGAGCATTAGCTCACATGTCTCGTTTGTTATATTTTCTGCAGTTGAAGCAATTCGAATATTCATTGCAATCGCATTTGGTCTAATTACGAATACGAATGGTATTCACACGCGTAAACGGTGGCAATTATGAATGTCTAATCATAGCATAAGTTGATTCAATTTGCATTTAAGGCTCTACTCATGAATAAATCGAATAAGGGGAATTGATTGTCGAGACAGATTATAATATGAAAGGCAACGAAACTAATGTATTTTTAAAGAATATTAGAATTAATTTTTGTCGACTGCACTTAGCATTATAATAGATAAATAAATAAATAAATAAATTAATAAATAAAAAAAGTTAATTAGTTAATTTATTAATAAATAAATAAATGAAGAGTTTGGATAATTGACAATGTAATGAACAAAATTTAGTATATAAATAACCAATGGAAAAGAATGAATACTCGTACATATGACGAATAGAATCACAAAGTGTTTCTATTAAATTGAGCTGATAATAAATTAATTGGTATTATATGAATATTTATTTAAATTTGATTTGAATAATTGTAGTCATTGAACGTGTTTGAATGCCACTCATACTCATAGTCATGACGACATTCACACTTTGTTTGTTTGTTGAGATCACGAATGATTGAAGCTCAGCTGATTGCAGTTTTTCTGAATAGAGTTAAGTACGGGTATTCATGAATATTGCATCATAGCTGAGTGTTTTCGATATGAATCACTTGCAGTGCTCGCTGCATATGCAGAGTGTCACGGGTGGCGTAAGGGGGAGAAGGGGCGGAGATGTTGTGGGTGTTTTTGAATATGATGGCGAGTCGGCAGTTGGCAATAGAAATTTGCGGTCAGGGCAACAAATATTTGGCCACAAATTGTTTTTATGATTGTTGTTGTTGTCGCTGATGTTGTTGTTGTTGTTGTCGATGATGATGTTGTTGTTTTGTTGTTGTTGTCGTTGTTGTCGATGATGTTGTTGTTGCTGCTGTTACAGTTACTGTTACTGTTGTCGTTGCGTGCAACGCTCGTCATTCGCGATGATTAATGACAATTTTTCGGACGAGCATGTCCGTGTCCGTCTGATTCTATCTCTCTCTCTCTTTCTCTCTACCTCACTGTCTGTCTGTGTTGCTATCTTTCTCCCTCGCTGTCTGTGCGCCTTTTTGACGTCTCTGCGACCGATAACATTTAATTGCTCAGCGATATATCACAAGATAGCGCAACAGTGCAACAACAACAACAGCAAGGGAAAACATGCAGCAAAGGGAGGGGGAGAAAGGAGGAGGGAGCAGGATGAGTTGACAGTGCTTAAGACTTGAAATTAAATAATAACATACATATATTTGCATTAATTCGTTGCATTCGCAGTCAAAAAAAAAAAGTCAACTCATAAACTAAAAGTAAAAATCAGAAATCATGCATACGCCGTGTTGTTGTGCATACAACGACAACGACAGCAGGCAGATAGACAGACAGTCAGAAAGACAGACAGAACTGTCCATGTGATAGTGTGTTTATATTTAGCCAATTTCAAACCACGCGGCATTAATTGTTGTTGTTTTTGTTGTTGCTGGTTGTTGTTGCTGTGGTTGTTGTTGTTGTGGTTTGGGTTGCAGTTGCCGCTTGTTGCCTACTGACTGTCGTTGCTGGCCTATACGAGTATTGGCAACCGCAAAAGTATTTAAGAAAGTTGGCAAAAACTTGCGCTACATTTGTTTTTCCTTTATTTTTCGGTTCGGTTCGGTTGGCTTTTGCCTCGTGCCTGGCACACGCTGACACTTTTACTTAGCGAAAGGTGAGGCGGAGAGGAGGGAGCAAGACCGACGACAACCACAGCAGCAACAGCAACAGCAACAAGAGGCAGCAACAAGGGCCAGCAACTTCTTCAATTTATATATGCTGTTTTTCTGCTTTTTTTAAATCGAGCAGTGAAATTACAATTGTTTTGCAGCTGCAACTGGACAAGAGTTTTGAGGCTAACGTCTAGCAGGGAAGGGCGTGTGAGTGGTGAGGGGGCGGGTGAGGAGAAGATGATGGGCAGGGGGTGTTACCACAAACCTGGCCACAATGATAAATTTATTTAATTTGCCATAAATTGCTCAAGTAACTAAGACGACGCACGCAATGTCGTGGCAGCAACACCAATGTGCCCCTTATCCTTCGTCTATCGCTTGTCCCCCCTTACCCTTACCCTCGCCCTCCTCCTCCCTCACTCCACTGTCACAATGCGCAGGCAAAAGTTTTTTGTTGTATGCAAAACAAGGCACAAAAATTAACGTTTGTCACATTGCGCAGGGAATGCGACAAATCAGTGGCAAACTCGGTAAACTTAAGGGGCAACAGTTGAGGCAGACATACAGACAAACAGACAGATAGACAATCACACACACACACACATGCGAGTGTTGAGCAATTTCATCGATTTTGCTTAGACTCAAAAATGCAATTACACCGAAAAAAAACGAATTTAAATTTACAATTTTTGATGTTGGCATTTTTTTTTTTAGTATGTATGCAGGATATTATTGTTAAATTATCACAATAAGCGGATACAATGGCAGCCATTCAGCATTAAAATATTGGTTTTTACATTCAGAAATTATTCAATCAAAATGTTTCCGGAGAAGGAACTCAATTATCGTATGTAAATTAAATAATCGCGCTCGATTTTAGAAATTACGGTATTACCGTTTGGGATAAAATCAATTCCCGAACTCCGAGTTTTTTATTTTCTGTGTACCAGTTTTGGCCAAGAGAGTTTTGCCAACAAGTTGCCAGTTGCCACATGCCACTGATAGTCTCTGTAGCTCTATGGGCTTACAAGTATTTATGCAATGTTTACATTGTGTGTTAATGCCTATGTCCTGTGTGTGTCCTGTCCCCCTCCCTCCCTCTCTGTCTCCTTATTTGCTGCTCGCTGCCTGCTGCTGCCAAGCAAACAGTGCCACATGCAAAGGCGCACTTAAAACTGCAGACGCCACATAATTGTCGTTGCCCCTGCAGCTTGCAACACTGACAACTGTCGCACGGAATTTGACACGGTTTTCTCTACTCTCTCTCTCTCTCTCTCTCTTGTGTGTGTGTGTGTGTGTGTGTGTGGCAAGTAGCAAGTTGCAACTTGCAACCAGGCCACCTTTTGGCCGAAAAAACCGCCGGCTAATGACTCATTAAATAAGCCGCTTGCGGCGTTGCAGCAACTTGTCTCGTTGGGGGCATGGTCTTGGTCTTCTTCTTCTTCACTTAACCTGCCCCTTAACCCATTACAACCCCCTTATAGTCAGAGTGAGTGTGTGCATATTCATGAGCTTCGTGTTAAGCGACCATTTTGACGTTGTCTCTGATTGTTTACCCCGCGAGAGCGAAAGAGAGGGAAAGAAAGAGAGACACTGCACTTGAATGACAATGAGTGTATATGACTACGACTATGACTATGACTATGACTATGATTATGAATATGAATATGACAATCAATCAAGGCAGCGTCAGTCGAACTCAACTCGAGTTCGTTTGCTTAAGCCACATGACGACGACGACGACGACAACGAAGCCGACGACTCCGACGACGACACGACAGATACTTGACATGCATTTGTGGCAAGTGGCAAGTGGCAGTGGCTGGGGGGAAACGGCAAGAGCATAACATTAACTCATTCACTTAATGTAATGGCTTAAATTTAGTGTGTTATCCACTGTAATATACGAGTACTCAAATTATTCATTTTATTTCGAATCACAAATGTCACCTCAATGGCTGTTGAATCATTCGTGAATGGGTCTGAATGGCAGCTGCATCAATTAGATAATCAACAAAGCAAATGTGAATCTAATAAACATTGTTTATTTTGTTCAAAGAGGTTTTACCTGCAAATAAGTAAATTAAAAAAATTTCACTAAGCTAAGTACAAATAAAGATGGACATTTGAGTATACATAATAATTATCTCTTGCTTCATTCATCTTTATTCGC
Organism: Drosophila recens; assembly: GCA_037043495.1. Lineage (NCBI taxonomy): Eukaryota > Metazoa > Arthropoda > Insecta > Diptera > Drosophilidae > Drosophila > Drosophila recens. The sequence goes on along the minus strand of JBAMBJ010004306.1, from coordinate 271,555 downwards.
CTTGCATTCTCTCTATCTACGACTTTTACGCTTTCTCTCTCTTTTATTATATATAAAAAAAAATAAATAAATTTAATGAAAAAATTCGGTAAATTCTTTACTCTTATTCACATATTTTCCTCCTGTCTCTGCCTATCATCCTTAAATATATCTTTAAAATTTCACTTAAAAAAGTAAAGGTTAATTATTTATGAGTTTTAGCTAATGCCGCCGCGACGTCTGTTTAATTTCCGATAAGAAATCTACGTAATTCTCGTTGCCCTGAAAAACAAAGTGAACTTATTGTAATTACACTCACATGTGTCTCTCGACATTGACGCGGCATCAAGATCCTTTGAGCACATCATCATCATCATCATAATCATCAAATACAGTTTCAAATACAGTTACAATTCTGGTAACAGTTTTGGCCAAAGTAACTTACTATTTGAGTTACCATTTGAGGCCTCTTCCGTTGCCGTACAAATGTTGCGTATACGCGACGTGCAACGCACGGAAATCGATTAGACATGACGGCAAATGTTTATCGCTTATAGTTTCTGACTTAATTAAGGCTCGATGAGGAACTGAAAAGAAAGGGGAAACGCACTAATAACCGTTTTGCATGGCTCGACAAAACTTGTCCGTCACACAGTCAATGTCCTTAAAGTCCTCGAGATGCGCACTTTAAAGCGTTTGCAGCACTTTTTTTTATTCATTTTCATTCTTTTCGTTCTCCTCGTTGTCGGATTTGAGGGCGTGGCTGTTTTTGTGCACTTTGCGCCGAATAAGCGAGTTAATGAGTCGATCAGCACAGCAAGTGGTTGAGTGGTTCAGTTGGTGAGTGGGTGAGGAGTTGAGTTTGGGAGCGAGAGATGCGCTAACGAGCAATAATCAAATCAAAATACTTGCGATTATTACAAAATGACAACAACAACAACAACAAAACAAAGTTAAGCTGCTAAAAAACGCTTTTAAACGTCTGTCTGTCTAGGCGACAACAACAACAACAAGAACAACGCACATCAATTTTGTGTTAGCTTCTTTGCATATTTTTTTATATACCCTGTAAGCAGAAGTTAAGCTAACGAGGGTATCACAGAGTTGCCTAAAGTAAAGGAAGATACATAAACAGTGACCATCTCTGAGATGCAACTGTTTTTTTAAAACTACTGTGTGCACATTTGGGTTAGGGGAAGATATAAATTTTCCAATATTCGTCATAATTTCTATCCACTTGTTATTTTTTTATATTTTTTTAATTTTTATCTAGTAGGTTTCTTTAGTTTTTATAGTGGGCAGTTGTCATAATTTTATTCATTTTATTTTATTTTTATTTAACGATAACTAATAGCACTCGACACGAGATATTATTAAAAATATATTAATAAGAATAAATTATAAATAAGTTTCATTGAGAACTAAATTAATATTATAGTAATATCACTAAGCAAACAATACATAGAGGCGTCAAACAAGCAATTTTGTGGTATTATTTATTTTGTATAGCGTGCGACCCCAGAGCGTTCGGTAAAAGCCGAACGATTTTTTCTCCAGAGCGCAAAGCGCAGCCGAGACAGAGCGCACACAAGCGACGGAATGCTCGATCACCCGTAGCAACATATCCTGTTTTAAATACAAACACTTTTCTTCATTCTCTTTGCTTTGTATTGTTTATTAATTATTATTTGCAGTATTTATTAATTAAAAATAAGAAAAATAAGAAAAAAATGGTTTGTAATTAAAACAGGGTATGTTCCAGCGGGTGATCGAGCCCGCATGTTTACATTTCACGCACACTAAGAAGCGTACGCATGTTCATATACACAAACACATAGAAACGAGAGAGAGAGCGACACAGAGCGTGCTCATCGTTCTGGTGGCTATCCAAGACTGAACATTTTTCGTGTGCTTTTGCCGAACGCTCTGGGGTTGCACGCTATACAAAAAATATGATACCACAAAAATGCTGGTTTGACGCCTCTATGTATTGTTTGCTTAGTGGTAATATTAAATAATAATAAGTCTGTGGATATTCGCAAAATAGCAATCATCACACTCAATGCAAGCACAGGGTATTTCTCTATCGACTGTCGATTATTGACAAATATTTTCTTTCCTTCGTTTCTCTTTTTTTAAATATTTTTCTGTGTTACACTCGATGCGGTAAAGTGAAAATATTTCTTGAATCCAACCCCCTGCTCGATGCCTTAGTGCCTGTCAGTTGTAGCTAACCCTGTGACCCGTCGAAAGGCAACTCACCCATCACCACCCACCATGCACCAACCACCGTGCAACACTCAACTTTGTTAATTTGCGGTGTGGCTTGGGCGCTTTTACGTTTTCCATGCGCCGCGTATCAATTATCGTCTCGAATTTAGTACCAGGCCCAAGTTATTCTGAGTGTGTGTGCATGTGTGCGTGTGTGTGACTTTTTTATGTGTGCTGCATACTTGCAGGCGCATCGCTTTAAGCTCAAGTGCAAAAGTCTGCGGTGGTCAATCATTCACATTCCGATTCACATTCAGACTCACATTCAGATTCACATTCACATGCAGCCAAGTTATTCATTTGTATGCGGGCCTTTGGCTATGCAGAAGCAGCTCTTATTTCAAGGCAGAGCGAGCGAGACGGAGACAGACTAGAGAGAGAAAGAGAGAGAGAAAGAGGGAATGAAGATCAGAGACAGAAATTGCACATGGCTATTTGACACCTCAAGGTGCGACTACTTTGTGTGTGGTTGTATCTGGGTGTGTGTGTGTGTGTGTGTGAGTCTTTGTGAGTGTTTGTGTGAGTGGCAGGCGGCAACAGGCAACAGACGAGCAGCAGCAACATTCAAAATGCTGCAACTGTGATTTGAATGCGGCTAAGAGCAATTTTGTCAGCCTGTTGCCTGTTGCCCGTTCTATGCATGTGTTATTTGCCTTATGCCTTTGTTGTTGGCCAATTTGTGTTTACTCTTTAGTCCCTTTTTTGCAACCCAAATCAAAAACTAAAAACAGAATTTTGTTTTCGGCTTTTGCGGATTATAAATGCTGCACGTAATTTGTTTATTCTCCGTCCAGGAGCATCAAACGAGCCGGCAAATAGCTTAGCAGCCGTCTGCCTCGGACACAAATACCTATCCATAATTGGAAGCCTTGCTCTCTGTATACCCTTTAGTCATAGTAATTTGTTAGAAGAGTGGACATTCGTATCAAGCATCAAACTCAATGAAATAAGTTACAAAACAGGAAAGTTGCAAAAGGAATATATATTATCGGAATGACTTCTGTGTTATTATTGAACATAGCTTTGAATTTAATTCTCACACAATTTCGAATCATTCATGTTCTGAACAGTACTTTATTAAATTTCTACAAATATATTATTCATTCGAAGTTTTTATAGAGCATATAAATGAATTTTTAATGTATTTTTTTTACGTTTTCTTTAAATTAAAACGAATTTATTTGAATTCAATTTTATATTTGAAACCATTGGTTTCTGGAAAATAGTTTTGCGAAACAGTTTTGAGTTTTTAGAAATGTAAAAAAAAATTTGGTAATGTAACATAAGAGCTTAGCTATTCAAAAATTAGTTCAATTAAATCAAATTGAGTGCAGGGCACCTCTAAGTCGAATACTCTCGATATTCGAACTTATGAGCATGCATTTCTTTTGTGTTTTGTTGCTAGCTGATGAGATTGGCAGCCAAATCCGGCAACTGCCATATGTTGGCCATTATTGAATCTTTAATGTCAATAAGCAAAACCTTTGTTTCAATTCACTTTTCAGCTGCCTTTCGTCTGCTGTCTTCTTCGTTTTGCCTTCTTCCATTTGCCTTCATGTTAGTTCTGCTGTCATTGTTTGTTTTGTTTTTTTTTCTTTTTTTTTGTGTTGTCTGCAAATTTAGTTGCATACTTTGAGGCGCCGCAATGCGCCGCCAAAATCGCCGGTGAGCAAATCGCAAACGAAATTGTCAAATGGGAAGGGGCGGATTGGGGGCGTGGCAATCGCGCCACAGACAAACTTCTTATGCCTGCCATTCCAACTGAAATGAAAGAAGGAAAACCTAGGAAAATAATAATTAGAAAACGCTTTGGCAGCTTCGTGTTGAAAATTGCGAGCGAAGCGAAGAAAAACAACTTTGACGATTTGTGAGCGCCCAAAAAGTAGTTAAAGTTGGCGCTGCATTTAACCACGACTCCGAATATGACGACAATTGTTCATTTTGGCGGCCAATGGCCCCGATGAGCCCAAAACGAAAGTTTAACTCTTTCAATGCAAAGCAGAATCAACTCAATTCAAAACAGAGACATCAAATGCAAAGCAATGTTAAAAATCTCTGACTAAGCAACATTCTGAAATGGTTTTCCGTTCCTTTGAAATGCAATAGTTTTTAACATTTCATAGAATATAAGCTATTATTACAATTCAAACAAAAATACGAAAGATTGCAAAAAAAAATTTTTTTTTAAATTTAATTATTTTTACTTTCAATATGCCAAAAAATTTACGTAAATTTTTAAATAAATTCATCTGAATAATAAAATCTCTCACATTTCAGAAACACCAACATTTTAAAAGTAGTTTCAATTCAAAACTGTATATTTCGTTTATTTATTGAAATTAAATTTGATACTTACCAATTTATAGTTGGGAATTTATCATTTAAGAATATGGCGAGTGGCTTGTAAATCTATAAAAATTAAACGCCTTTTAATTGTTGACTTTGGCAAAAGCTTTTGAACTTAAAGCTGCTCTGATTACACTTGAGCTAAGTGCCACGCCCCGTCCGTCCGTCCAGCAGCCCTCGGCTTGTTTATGTTGTCTTGTGTCTTTGCTTTTAATTAGCCGTTCTCGGCTCACAGTTCTCACTTCTCAGCACTCTGTACTCTGTACTCTCGTCCACTTTCTAGGTCTCACATAGTCTGCTTTGTTCTCTTTTTCTGTTTGTGTGTTCTCTGTATGTGTGTGTGTGTCAGATGTTGCTTGTAATCAAATCCGCGTTGCTTGTCACTTTGTGTTGCATACTTTCGGGCGCGTCGAGGCCAAAGGCCAAAGAAAAGAGTGAAAAATATTTGTGAAAATGCTTAACTTAAGACCTGCTGTATGAAATTTTAGGCGTCCTGTCCAACAACAGCAATAGCAACAAACAACCGTGACAGGAGTGGAAAAAAAGGGTTTCAAAAAGGCAAAAACATGCACAGGAAACTGTGGCTAACGATGCCAAAGAACTCGACTTGAAACAGGAAAAGGACGACGGGTGGGGGAAAAGAGAAGTGTCGTTTCAGTTAAAATTCGAATTCGAGTAGGTTGTTGTCAGGCTTATCAACTTATCAACACACACACACACACAAACAGACAGACACCAAGCAAACTTTTGCTTTCAAGTTGAAGCCGACAACACGAGAAAAAGGGGAAGTGCTTGTTAAACTGCATCCGGTTGAGGGCTAATTGCAGCATTTGCCTATCCCATCTAAAAATACACAAAAATCTAGATAAAAAAGAAATGATACAGATAAATATAAATATAAAAATGAATGTAATTGAATGTGTTTGTTATTGTTATTCTGATTGCAGAATGTCAGTCGACTGAATTCAGATGCCGCAGTGGTCTCTGTATCGATGCCAGCAAACGTTGCAACTTTGTTCAGGATTGTCCCGATGGTGACGATGAGGGCGATGACTGCAGTAAGTACACCGCAAATCACATATCTGTATATCTACTGTCTACAAAATACGAATACAGTGCTAAAATCTCTATACACACTTACACACACAGACACACTATAAATACGTATACGTTATCTTAGTGGTAGACGATCCCAAATTATATGGGCGTCTGTGCGTAAACTAAGTTTGACTAAGCTTCAATTAGTTTGTAAGCCTTTCTTTATAAATAATCGATAACAGATACCGATAACCGTTTACCGATCATCGATAACCAATACCGTTAATGACAACGGTCTGCCTATACTTCACCTAAGTCTAAGTTTGCTTTGCTTTTGGTATCTTTAAAAGCAAATATTAATAATAATATTATCAATAATGATTAACCAAAAGCATTAACCACTAACCCATTATTTTTTACTCTCTCTCCCCAATTTTGCGCTCACTCCCTGCGTGTCGCTCCGCCATATTATAAATGGGGCAACTAACACCTTAAAAACCAAACAAACAAACAAACAAAAACCCATAATCGTAACCGCTATACTGACACCGTTACTAATACCATCATCAGCTGCCGCCTGCAGCAGCATGGAGTATCAATGTCGCGACGGCACCCGCTGCATCAGCGTCAGCCAGCAATGCGATGGCCACGCCGATTGCAGCGATGCCGACGACGAGGAGCACTGCGACGGAAGTGAGTAACATCAATCAATCAATCGGTCAATCAATCAATCAATCAATCAATCGATCATTCAATCAATCTATCATTCATGCATTAAAACAGTCAATCAGATTGCATAGGAACATTTCTCACACTGGACTAAAGCAAATCTCAATCTCAATCAATCAAAGTTATTGTCTTGCCAGATCAAATTAATCAATTGCAATAAAAGAAAATATAATGTTATAGTTAACTTTACTCAAGTGTAAGGATTAGTGGCACTTTTAAATGGTTAATCAAACAGTTTAGAAGTATCTTTAAAAATTTATCAATCAACGAATTTGTTGGCATTGCCAGATCGCCAAATTAGCAAGAAAACAGTAGATGTATAAAATATATATTGTAGTTTTAGTTTTAGTCCAGTGTATTGTTTAGCAATCGTTCAATTACAGAATCAATCATTGCTCATTCTTTCATTACCTAACGCTCTCTGTTTAAATTCTTGCTGCATTGCGTGGTACAGTTGTGCCCAAGCTGCGCTACACGTGTCCCAAGGGCAAATTCACCTGTCGCGATCTCAGCTGCATTTCGATTGTTCATCGATGTGATGGACGCGCCGACTGTCCGCACGATCGTTCCGACGAGGAGGGTTGCCGTATGTTTTGAAACACGCATAGACCCCTCTCTCTCTCTCAATTTCTGTCACTATCGTTCTCTTTTCTGTTTGTCTGTTTATCTTTTGATTTTTTTTTTGTAAATTGCGTTGCACATGCAGCCTGTCTGTACGACAAATGGCAGTGTGATGACGGCACTTGCATTGCCAAGGAGCTTCTCTGCAATGGCAACATCGATTGTCCCGAGGATATATCGGATGAGCGTTATTGCGATGGTGAGTTTGAGTGTAGCATTTGTGGCAAGATTTATTTATTTTGCCATCGTCTGTGCGTGTGCGTGCTAGTGTGTGCACACTGGCAGGTAAGTAACGCGGTGCACAACACTGTTTCGCACTTCCCGTTGGTTTGCTCCGAATTGCATTTATCGATTCGAGCCGTGTAGCTGTCAGACTTTGGTCTGATTCCCTCGAACTCCCGTCAATCTCCTCCACTCACTGCATACATAATTCATTGACCATCCCACAATCATCCCTGACAATCGATAACACAAATACTCGTACACATATTTAACAACATGAATACAATCAAACATCAGGTGGCTACGATGCCGATCAGTGTCGGTTCAATGAGTTCCGTTGTGGGAACGGTGAGTGCATACCGATGCGTCAGGTGTGCGATAACATCTACGATTGTAACGATTACACAGACGAGCAAAGCTGCGGTAAGTGCTTGACGTAACGTTATCGATAGCTGTAACTGTCTCTCTGTACTTGTGTATTATCTACTTGGATTAAGTTTGTGTATTGCTTCCCGCTGGTCTCTGTTCTGGTAATTAAAATTCTGGTGATTGGTTAACTTTTTAGTGATTCTCTCTTTCTCTCTCTCTGTTTCCCTCGTTCTCTCCCTGTTGCTGTCTCTTTTCCTGTCAAGCTCTACATGTTGCTTCTTTCGTCGATAAATTATCGATTGCTTACGCATCTTTGTGGTAGCTCTTATGCGTGTCATCTTAAAAAGATTTTTATTTTTTTTTAACAAATTCAAATTTTATTTCTCTTCTTTCCAATTCGTCCTGAAAAACCCGAATAAAAAAAACAAAAAAAAAAAAATCTGTGAACAAAATTGATCGTTTGTGGTTGTGGTTATCGAATGTGTCCAACAAACTAATCGATTAATTGCACGCAACAACAACAACTACAACAACCGGAACAACAACATCTCATGAATTGGCCCTACAACTATAAATTTTGCATGCAAAACTCAAAAAATCGAAATCTGAATCCACAAAACCCCTATCCCTTTCCCACAAATCCTGTAATCGATAAACGATAAACGTCAATGGTTTGCATGTGGTGATCCCCATCCTGCCACCTTGCACACAATCTTAACAATTAATCCCTGCATGCGGCTAACAGACGTGAACGATATCAACGATCTCGATACCGTCGATGAAGACGGCATTATACGAAACTATGCGGATCACTCTCAACGCCGCCGTCCACCACCGAAAATAGGTCGCGGCAACGAGAACGATAACGATGACGACAATGATATCAATATCGATGGCATGCACGAAGCGGATGCCAAGGAGTACCATCGCTATCTGCCAAAAGATCACTACGAAAAGTACAGTCCACAGAATCCGTGCGCCCCCAATCAGTTCAAGTGCCGCAACAACGTGTGCATTCCCCTCCACCTGCGCTGCGATGGCTTCCACCATTGCAACGACATGAGCGACGAGGACAATTGCGATAACTATCAGCCGCCGGTGACGACCCGACGACCCCAAACACGACCCACGGCACCTGTCACGTTGCCCGTGACGCGGGCACCGCGACCAACACCGTACCCGTATCCGTGGGCGACCGCGGCGCCGGGTTCGCTGGAGCGTCGAAAGACGGAGGCGCCACCAGCACCAGCAGCAGCTGCAACGACATCGACAACGACAACACGACTCACAACTAACCCAATTCCAATAACAACCACAGGAGGTGCAGCGAGTAGGTTACTTTGTGTATTTTGTCAACTTTGTGTTACCTGTGCCACATGCGCTGCATTGCGATGCGTCAAAATGTGTTGCATACTTTCGGGTGCTGGGTTTAATTCTATTTCTACCTGTATCGTATTTGTGTTTCTAGCCAGGGCGGGGAAAAAGGGGGCAAGAACAAAGTGCATGCCATGTTTGTGACTTTAGCCATGAACATTGAAACTTACTTAAGCCACACACATTTATCTAGTTAAAAAGTTAAACGTTTAATTTAGCATTTAATGTTACGTTATTCTATAATTTTTGTTTATTTTTAAAAACAATTTTAATTGTTGCCGCACACTGAGCCAAACACACACACCCACACACACACACCCACACACACACACACACACACATACACTTTGCCTTTCTCTCTATCATACGCTCACTGTCTCTCTCTTTTTTCTTTTTATGTTTTACTATGTGTATCTCATTCACGTGCTCGCATCGAATTATTATAAATATGCCTTGTTGTCTGACAATCACCGTCCCCAACATTTACACACGCACACAAAAAAAACCATTTAGCCAGCACATCATCATCATTATTACCATCATCATCATTATTGCCATCGCTGCCACCTTTGGGCAGCAATTGCTTAGAAAACATTGAATTCGCGTGCCACAATCGCGATTGCATTCCGATTGAGAGCGTCTGCGATGGCATTGCCGACTGTGGCCAGCAAGAGGATGAGGACTATTTGCTGTGCAACTGCAGCGGCGACAAGGTGAGTTCTACACCTCATCAGACACACACACACACATAACACACAGTCCATAACCTACAACCTACAACATGTGCATTTTTACATTGTGCCCCACACACAGTACAAATGTCTGCGCGGCGGCGGTTGCATACCCAAAACTCAAGTCTGCGATGGCAAATCTCAGTGCCGTGATGGCAGCGATGAGAGCACATGCCGTAAGTAGCCCTCAAATCAATCAATCAATCACTGGTTCTGCCCCTTACCAATTCATGCGTAACTCATGCATGTATTTTCATTATCAGACTCACATTTAAAACACCAATCTTCACTTAATTACTAAATATACTTCTCGTTGTAGTTCAGATAATCTAGTATTTTGTTTTGGTATTAAAAATATATTTCATCTACCTATTATAATTAATTTTTCACATTTGCAGCCTAGCTATTTCACTAAAAATATAATATATAAAATATAATTTATACATAAGAAATCTGGTATTTTATGATGTCATAGTATTTTGAATACATATTATTTATTGAAATACCTTTAACTTTAGTTGGTTAAGGACTTTTTCTTTTAAGAACATTCTAACTTGTATAAGTAGTAAAGCCAAACGACACTTACATTCATATATTATATAATTCAATTTTTCGAGCAGTACATATTTCATGTTTTTTCATCACTCATCTAATTATTCATCTAATTTATTAATAACTACTTACAATTAAATATTTATATATTGATTGCTTATTTTGCTATAATTTGCACACTACCAAAAAATCCCAATGCTCCCTCGATTTGCCTGATAAACTGATAAGCCAGCCTGCCAATCTGCTGCACAATTTCAAATGCGTAGAATTGTAAACTTCATGCCGCTAACTGTACTCTCTCTTCTTTTTTCACGCTCTGTACATCCGCGCATCTCTCAACTGTGTTATATCGTCGTCTCTCTGTCTCTCTCTCTCGTTCGCTCGCTCTCTCCCATACTCTCTATGCTGAATATCCTAATACAACTGCCACAACACAACACCAACAACAACATCAACAACAACAACAACATCACCATTCGATCATACAAACATCACAAACATCCTGTCCAGATTTCCATGCCAAGTTCAATCTCAGCCGACCTATCGTCGAGTGCATGTCCTTTCAATATCAGTGCGGGGACGGGAGTTGCATCTCCGGCTACAAGCGTTGCAACGGCATCACCGACTGCGCCGACGGCGCCGACGAATACAACTGTCTGTTCAACTACGATGATCTCAATTATGGTAGCTTATGTTCACAAGAAAACTACGTTCAAAAGCATAACTTAGATATAAAAGGCTAACAGTTGTTGAGTTCCCTAAAGATTCAATATCTTAAATTGCATTTATTTTATCTTTTCATCTTTGCATAAAAAACACACACATCTCTTACCATATATCAAAAACAACAACATCTAGACACTGACACAGACACAGACCCCAACAACAACGACAACGATCCTTTAAATGAGTGCGATCTGTATTATTTTGAGTGTGACTTTGGCCAGTGTATACCGTTAGAGAAGAAGTGCGATGGCTACACTGACTGTCAAGATGAAACCGATGAGCTCGACTGTCCCCCCTTCACAGGTAAACACACAAATACACCACAAGCAATACGAATAGAGAGGCCTAACAGTAACTCGGAGAGTTAACTCTTAACCCTAACCACCTAAGTGACTCTCTCGCTCACTCACATTCACTCACATGCACTCACTCACTCACATTCACTCACTCATACTCACTCAACTACTCAACATACCCCCATCATAATCATGATCATTTTGCAGATCATTGCCTTGACAATGAGTTCGAGTGCGACGACTATTGTATAACGCGCGATCAGCTGTGTAACGGTATTGTCAACTGCAACGATGGCAACGATGAGCGTAACTGTACATTTTGTCGCGACGATGCCTATCTGTAAGACTCGATCAACGGATATAAGTTCAGCGATAGCAGTTCAATTACATTATTTTTGTTTTTATGTACCTCCCCAACACCCAATCACATACAACACTCATATACACAACAACAAACGTCACACGATCATCATCACCAACATCATTACGATCGTCATCGACGCTAAACGATCAACGATAATCCTACCGCTATCGCTATCGATCATTGGCAGCTGCAACACGGGCGATTGCATTGCATCGAAGCTGCATTGCAATGGCATCGTGGACTGCTCCGATGCGAGCGATGAGCGCAACTGTGGTAAGACCCCCACCCCCACTTATCCAAATATTATCATACCCAATATCCAGCGTATAATACCCAGCACCTGTAGTTAAAACTATCAAGAGAGCTTTGCTTTTTGGGTAGCATCACTTATCCGAATTGGAATTAGTAGTTTGGCTTTTTGTACAATAGTTTTTTGTAGTTTTCGTAGTTTTTGAGCTAACAATTATTTTGATCATATAATTTCTAAACTTATCATTTCATTGAATATTGCACATTGTATATCGTATATTGCATATTGAAGTTAATACCTGTCGGTCATATCAAATCGCCTGCGATGGCGAATGCGTCGATGATTCGATACGATGCGATGGCAAAACCGATTGCGACGATGGCAACGACGAACGCGATTGTCGGGGTAAAACAATTTTGAACATGATCAATAATACAATTATTCCTATGCGCACAGACTTTCGCTAGTTTTCCGAATACAATAAGTATTTTTGATAAATATCGATAGGCATTAACACGGCTCTGTTAGTGCTCTCATTGATTTTAGCTCGCTCTCCCGCTATCTGCCTCACTCTCTCTCTCTTACATTTACATTTACGCTCACACTTACTCTCTCGAAATCCGTTTAGTGTTTCGATAAGTATCGATAGGCATTAACCCAGCTCAGCTCCTGCTCTAGTTGACTAAAGTGCGCCCTTCCGCTTTCCCTATCTCTATCTGCCACTCAACCTTCATTCTGTCTCACTCTTTTGACTCAGCCTCCCTCTCTCTTGCTGTTCGCTCTCTCTTTCCGTCCGTTTCTCTTGCCTTTCTGTCTTGCACCCACAACTTGCTCTTCATTTTGTTTTGAATGTTCATTCATTTGTTTGTTTTTTGTTATTTTCTTCTTGTTTGGTGTTTTGTTCTCTTTTACATCATAATAAATGCGCCACACACACATACCAACACACACACGAACCCACACACACGCATACATGCAACAGATGGCAACAACATCAACAACATTGATAGAAATATAATAAGTGACAAAATCTGCCAAATGGATGAATGGCAATGCGCGAACTCTGAATGCATTAATTCCAAATATGTGTGTGACGACCACTACGATTGTCAGGATAGATCGGATGAATGGCCCGACAGTTGCAAGGGACAGGGTAACAAATACTCGATTCAATTCATAAAGTCCCAGTCCACAAAATCCAAACCAGCCCCAATTCAAATTAACCCAAACCAACTCAAACAGATCCCATCATCAAAACTACCAAGTCCTTTATCTAAATCTATTTACTTTAATTAGTTGTAAGTCAAATGATCCCATATTGGACATATAATTATGATATAGGGATTTGTCATTACACAGGTTTGTAAATGATCTATGCATATAAAGTTGAATAATTTTTTGATACTTTACTGAAGCCTGAATCTAGTCTAAGAAGCTGTTGCTCATTGCATTCTTTTGTCTCTCTTTCTTGTTAAACCCGATTAAAACAATCACCATTGTTATCGATATCGACATACTCATCCACATCAAAATATATATATTTATATATGTATATATCGCATGCCAATCGCCATTTCGCCGATGCCTTCACCTCATAGCCACAACTCGCCAAACTGCCGAAGATTGCCGCTGGGATCAATTCTTCTGCGATAATCTGTGCTTGAATCGTTCCAAACAATGCGATGGTCACTACGATTGCACCGATCGTAGCGATGAGCGGGACTGTCCCGTTCAGTCCACACGCCATCCATTGTACCCAACGCTGCCCTGTCCGGAGCACACCTGTCCCAGTGGCAGGTGCTACACGGAAAGCGAACGCTGCGATGGCCAACGTCATTGCGAAGACAACTCCGACGAGGCCAACTGTAAGTTTGAATTAAGTTCTCTTAACTCAATAAAAGCTCTCGCAACTCTCGCTCTCATTTCTTATGACTGGGTAAACACACACACAAAGAACACACAAACAAAAGGTGATCCAGTGGATCAGATAGCTGAAAGATTAATATCAGAGAAATTATATATTCATATCTCTGTAGAGATAGATTTAAAGATCCAAATTTTATTTAAAAGCAACGCAAAAGTAGTTTTTAAGGTTCCTGAAATCAAGCAAATAATGATTCTAAATGTCTACGCATTTATATATTGGCACTTGATTACTTTTTAAAATGTTTAAAAGCAATTAAACTTAATTCAGTATAAAATTTACATTTGACCTTAAATTTATAATCATGGTAAACTTTAAAATAATTCTGAAAAAATTCATTTCCTGGCATTTAAAAAACATCGAAATTTTTTCGCTTCCAATTCTGCTGATGAAATATATGCATACATAAGTATCTTACGCATCAGATCGAATCAGATTAGAATTTAGTAGACATATTAGAATGCTATTGATGAAATTGAACTACTATCAATTTGTGTTAGCATATATGTATGTTTTCCACACTGAAATATCAATCGAATAATGCAGACAGATCTTTAAGCTGATATTCTATAATATGATTTTTTATATCTGTAAGGGTCACAGTTTTGAGCACAGTATTTATATTATTTTAAAATTCACAGCTTGAATTAATTGCTTTTTTAATAATGGAGTAAATCAGGCACAAGCACCTAAAGTTTGTGTGAATGTAGAATTTCATTTGCTACTTTATCTTTTTCATTTGCTGCTCTATCTATCTCTCTCACTCTCGTTCATATACACCGTATTCTGACCAATCTATAATTGCAATGTGCTTATGTAAATCTATCTATCTATATCTATTTAGCATCTATCTCACGAATATCTTTCTTTTGCTTATTTCTTGTTTCTTGTGTAATTCTTTTTTGGCAAATCCTCTTGCAAATTGCACCAAATTATTTATTATAATAATAATAATAATAATGATACAGGTACTCAATGCAAGGATAATGAGTTTATCTGTTTCGATCGACAGTTTTGCATAAATGCAACACAGCACTGCGATGGCTTCTACGACTGCAAAGACTTTTCTGATGAACAGAACTGCATTGGTTAATAAACAGAACATATACCTTAATAGCTTTTATTTAATTTAATCCATTTTCACACAACCTTCTATGTGAAAATGCGACTCAAGTAGTTAGTAGCTTAGTTACTTTTGATCTCGTAGCTTTACTACAATATATTTTAGTTTATCTTTTATATGATAAGTTTAAGTTCGCATTTAAGTCAGTTGCATGTTGAAGAAAAAAAAAACAAACCTACCCAAGTTACACATGTGTATGCACTGTTGAAATACTTTGGTTCTTATGATTAGACATCGAAAACTTGTTCTATATATTTCTACTTTGAATTCCCCCAGTAAAGCCGTAGATATTGATTTTCTAATTGCCAACAAACTAATCAATAATTTTGTTAATTCCCCGTATAGGTTGCGCTGATGATCAGTTCCGCTGTCGCAATGGTGACTGTGTGTCCCGGGATGCCGTCTGCAATGGTTATGCCCAGTGCCTCGATGGCTCCGACGAGGCCGACTGCAATCAGTGCCAGGCGAACCAGTTCCGCTGCCGGAACGGACAGTGCGTCAGCGCCGCGGTGCGTTGCAATGGACAGACCGACTGCCAAGACAGCTCCGATGAGCACAATTGTGGTAAGTAGCCCAGCTGATGATGGGTTCAGGGGGCAATTAAGCAACACACACAGCTTTTAAGTGCAATCATCATCATCATCATGCAAAACAATCATGCAACATTCGCTATTCAATATTGGCATAAGGTCATTCACATAACGCTGGCGGGAGAACAACAACAACAATCGCAACAGCAATGCCAACAACAACAACAACAACAAGTCCACCAACAACAACAACACCGTTGGTGCCACTTCGCATCATCTGCCCCTCGACGACATTCCGCTGTGAGAATGGACCGTGCATTGCACTCGGACTGCGTTGCAATGGCATGGTCGATTGTCCCTACGATGCCAGCGATGAGCTGGACTGCGGTCCCATCACCAACGAGATCGATAGTAAGTTAGTTGGATGTCCCAGCCACAGATCTGTGGCTGATCGGTGCCAGTACGAAACCCACTACTACCAAGTGCTTCACCACCAACCACCAACCACCACAACCACTTCAAACACCAAGAAGCAATCTTCACTAATCAACCTCAGTAGCTACTAATCGGGAAAGGATAATACACATTGAATATGCTAAGCAACTTTCATAATTACTTAAGCCATTGTAATAATCAGTTTTTAATTCTTTATTCGCAGTACAAGACACTTCTTCAGCTGGACGCAATCAATTGAACCTGAAAACCTATCCGAATAGCCAGATCATCAAAGAAAGTAAGTAGACTGTAGATCGATTAATTTCGAAACTACAACAATCGCAGAAAGAATGTTTTGCAAATCGAAGAAGTACAAAATATATGTCTAGATCTCCAATTCGGATCTAGATAAGACTACGTTTTTGCAAGATCCTTGAAGAGCTTCGATCTGATTCGAAGATGATTTTTGTTTTCACTTTATGTTTACGTCTATTCTACTCAACATAATGCTCTACCATTACTTTTAATGCTTAACCCAACCAAATGCCATAACCTATAAATTAAAATACCTGCAGGATATATTAGGGAGGGTAAGTTGGCCTAACTACACCATACACAATACATATATAAAAACAATAGAACAGCTTGATATATTCAGTCGAATTTATCGCTGTCAGCACTTAACCCGTTCGAAAGCTCGCTGTTTGTTGAAAATTCCCAGTCACAGTAAATACTACACCAAAACCCGAAATCGATAGAAAACACATTCACAAACCCTCACAGAGATTGTATGAACCCTCCAGTTATTTGCTCGCTATGCTATCCCGAATCCGAGTTCCATCTATGTATGAGCGTCGACTAATTTGTTCTCTGGCATGCAGGTCGCGAGGTCATCTTCCGTTGTCGTGACGAGGGACCAGCCCGTGCCAAGGTCAGGTGGTCACGTCCCGGCGGTCGTCCGTTGCCTGTGGGCTTCACCGACAAGAATGGACGCCTGGAAATTCCCAACATTCGAGTAAGCTTCCAGTTACAACTTGATATGTCTTCATTTTCATTTATTTTTGTAAATTTGTACTTTAGGTGGAGGACTCGGGCACTTATGTGTGCGAAGCCGTGGGATATCCCAACTATGTCCAGGGCCAACAAGTCACGGTGCATCTGACTGTCGAACGATGTAAGTATAGATCTCTGGGCCTTGTGGATAATGCTAATGATTACTTGGTGGGCTATATGGGGTGACAATGATCTCTACTCCAATACTGCTGCAGCTTGGGGTGAGCACAAGTACGAGGAGCCGAAATCGAATCGCATCAAGTATGGCACGGTGCCGCACATTGATCTCGAGTTCTTTGGCCTAGGTAGGAATTGAAGATGGTCAGCGAGTCCTTGCGAGTCCTTGACCAAGTTCGACTCAAATGTTTTAGATCTTTAGCTAATTTACTCTTTCTCACTCTTATTCCTAATGCCGCTTTTGGCTTTTTAATGGGTAAGAAGTTCGCTGGGTCTTGTCGTTTTTTGCGATTCAGAGCACTCGCTAATCTTCTGGTTATGTCTTGCGATATTCCACAGTTAACGCTGTCGAACACGATCGACCACCGACAGCTTGCAGCGAGTATCAGGCCACCTGCATGACTGGCGAATGCATTGACAAGTCCAACATTTGCGATGGCATTCCCCACTGCTCGGATGGATCCGACGAGCACAGCTGCAGCCAGGGACGCAGATGCCAGCCGAACCAGTTCCTCTGCAGCAACTCAAAGTGTGTGGAGCGCACGTGGCGCTGCGACGGTGAGAACGATTGTGGCGACAACTCCGACGAGGAATCCTGCGATCCCGAGCCCAGTGGCGCCCCCTGTCGCTACAACGAATTCCAATGCTCCAGCGGCCATTGTATTCCCAAGAGCTTCCAGTGCGACGACCTCAACGATTGTCGCGATGGCAGCGATGAGTTCGGTTGCAGTAAGTGTCACACATTGAGTGTCTCTCGTCTTTCGTTCAACTTATACAACGTTTAACTTTATCAATTACAGTGGAACCTGTGCCCATTCGACCACCACCGCCCATGCAGTCGTTGCTGGAGGGACAGGCCCTGAGTCTGACCTGTACGGCAACGGGTGTGCCCGTTCCCACGATTGTCTGGCGTCTGAATTGGGGCCATGTGCCGGATAAGTGTACGTCCAAGAGCTCTGGCGGCAAGGGCGAACTGTATTGCCCGAATATGCAGTACCAGGACAGCGGCGCCTACTCCTGCGAGATCATCAACACCCGCGGAACGCACTTCGTGACACCCGATACCATTGTGAAGGTAACCCCCGATCGCAACCAATACTGCTCGGCCGGATTCTTCAACATGCTGGCACGCTCCAAGGAGGAGTGCATCAAGTGCTTCTGCTTCGGAGTGGCCAACTCCTGTGAGAGCGCCAATCTGTTCACCTATGCCATCCATCCGCCCATTCAAGCGCATCGCGTTGTCAGCGTGGAGCTAAGTCCCTACCACCAGATTGTGATCAACGAGTCGCCTGGACACAACCTGCTCAACCTGCAGCATGGCGTCCAGTTCCGTGCCTCAGATGTGCAGTACAATAGCCGCGAGACCCCATATCTGGCCCTGCCCAGCGACTACATGGGCAACCAGCTCAAGTCATACGGCGGCGAACTCAAGTACGACGTTAGCTATGTCGGCAACGGCCGTCCCGTTTCCGGACCAGATGTCATCATGACTGGCAACGGATTCACCCTGACCTATCGCGTTCGCACCCAGGCCAATTTGGCCAACAAGGTGAAGATCTCCCTGCTGCCGGGCACCTGGCAGAAGCCCGACGGTCGCAAGGCCACCCGGGAGGAGATCATGATGATTTTGGCCAATGTGGACAATATATTGATCCGTCTGGGATACATTGATGCCGTGGCACGTGAAGTGGAGCTGGTGAACATTGCGATGGACTCGGCCGGCACCTCCGATCAAGGACTGGGCAGCGCCTCTCTAGTCGAGAAATGTAATTGTCCTCCTGGCTATGTTGGCGATTCTTGTGAAGCCTGTGCCCCTGGCTATGTGCGCCAGCCGGGTGGTCCTTGGCTGGGTCACTGTGTGCCTTTCGTGCCAGAGCCCTGTCCCCCCGGAACCTATGGAGATCCGCGTCGTGGCGTGCCGTGCCGCGAGTGCCCGTGCCCCCAGAGTGGCAGCAATAACTTCGCAAGTGGCTGCGAGCTCAGTCCCGACGGTGATGTCATCTGCACATGCTACGAAGGCTACGAGGGACGTCGCTGCGAGACTTGCGCCGCCGGCTACCAGGGCAACCCCTTGGCCCCAGGTGGCAGCTGCCACAGGACACCCGAGTCGGCGTGCAACGCCGAAGGCACATACAATCAGCTCAGCGATGGCAGCTGCCAGTGCAAGTCGGATGTCCTCGGCGAGCGATGCGATACCTGTGCGCCGAAGAGCTTCCATCTGAACGCCTTCACATACGGCGGTTGCCTCAAGTGCTTCTGCAGCTCCCTCGACACGGACTGTACCAGCTCCTCGTGGTATCGCGATCAAGTGAGCAGCAGCTTAGGACGATCCCGCACCCAGCACGGCTTCCAGCTGATTCGCAACTACGCAGACGTCACCCCCCAGTCCGTACCCTTCGAGACGATGCCCTACGAGATTAACTTCAGCCTCACGTCGGACTACAACGCGGATACCCTGTACTGGAGTCTGCCCGCTGCCTTCCTGGGCAACAAGCTGACAGCCTACGGAGGTCGCCTCAACTACACACTCAGCTACAGTCCCCTGCCCGGTGGCCAGATGTCCCGCAACAGTGCCCCCGATGTCGTCATCAAGGGCGGCGAGGATGTCACCCTGATCCACTATCGCAAGTCGGCCGTCAGTCCCAGCCAATCGAGCTCCTACGCCATTCCCATCATCGAGAGCGCCTGGCAGCGCGTTGATGGCCAGGTGGCCAATCGTTACCAACTGATGACGGCCCTCAGCAACGTCGATGCCATCTACATCAAGGCCACCTATACTACCAGCACCAAGGAGGGTGCTCTCAAGCACGTCGTCTTGGACACTGCCACTGCCACAAATCTGGGCACCGCGCGTGCCTACGAGGTGGAGGAATGCCGCTGCCCACAGGGCCACATTGGACTCTCCTGCGAACGCTGCGCACCTGGCTACAAACGCACACCTGAGGAAGGAATTGGTCTGGGACTGTGCGAGCCCTGCGAATGCAATGGTCACTCAACGCAGTGTGAGGCCGAGAGTGGAGAGTGTCTGGTAAGCAAGTCTCCTAAAGTTGTAATGATATCACACCCAAGTTACTTGGGCGTGCAAGCCCTTGCTCTGGCTGCTCCGAGCTCCGAGCCCCGAGCTCCTCTCTCCGCTACATTTGCTCGCTTGCGAGTTAAGCCACATCCCAATTACATTTGTCCCTTTTTAGACCCCGTACTTTAAAAAAATAAAGGGGTCTATTAACTTTGTCACAAAAAAAATGTGCGTAACAGGCAGAAGGAGGCGTGGCAGACCCCTTAAAGTATATATATTCTTTATCAGCATCAACAGCCGAGTCGATATAGCCATGTCCGTCAGTCCGTCTGTATTGACGCCTAGATCTCAGAGACTATAAGAGCTAGAGACTCCAAACTTGGTATGTAGGTTCGTCTATATTGCAAGCAGATCTTTTTGTTGTTTGAGATATCTTTAAGTACGGGGTCTCCGACGGTCGAGAACCACTCGACTGTAGCACCGCCGACTAGTTTCAAATGTAAGAGATCCGAAAAGAAGAAATGAAGAAAAGAACGGGCTTTTGAGGGCTGCTCATCATTACTTTTATGTGCCCCTTTTAATAATCACTTTCATGTCACTTTTATGCAAACACAGAGCTGTGCCCACAACACCGAGGGTGAGAACTGCGAGCAATGCGCCCCTGGCTACGTGGGCGATGCCACCCGGGGAACTCCCTATGACTGCCAGCCGGACAACAATGGACCACAGCCACCACAGCCGCCGCAACCAGAGCCGGACAATCAGACGCGCTGCCAGTGGTGCAACCGGGATGGCACCGAGAACTGCAACGAAGGCATTTGCAACTGCAAGCCGAATGTGATGGGCAGCCGTTGTGATCAGTGCCGCGATGGAACCTTTGGTCTATCGCCCTATCACATGGACGGTTGCAAGGAGTGCTTCTGCTCTGGACATGCAACGCAGTGTCAATCGGCGTCGTTTTTCCGCGAACTGATCGCCGTTGATTTCATCAGCAACAAGGCGCTGATCACTGACGAGAATGGCCTGGAGATGGACAGGGAGAACCTGAACGTGGATATACCGAACAACATGTACACCTATTCGTATCAATCTTACTCGACCAAGTACTGGAGCCTGCGCGGCAATGTCCAGGGCAACCAGCTGCACGCCTATGGTGGCAAATTGAACTACACCCTGGTCACCAAGTCGTATGGCCAGTACCAGCCTGGCAACGATGTGGTGATCATTGGCAATGGCATTCGCCTGATTTGGTCCCGTCCGGCCGAGCTCTCCGATCTCGATGAGTACAGCGTGACGCTCAGTGAGGACGATCAGTGGCAGCGCATGGACAGGGGCAGGACAATGCCCGCCACCCGTAGCGATGTCATGAGCGTCCTGACCAACGTCGAGCATCTGCTGATCCGTGCCACACCCAAAATACCCACCGCGGAGACCTCCATTCGTGATGTGACCCTCGAACTGGCCGTTGAAATGGCCCAGCCCGGTGCCGAGCATGCCGTTGACATCGAGGTGTGCCAGTGTCCGGCCGGCTACACCGGCAACTCCTGCGAGTCCTGCGCCCCCCTCTACTACCACGACGCGAACGGAGAGTGCAGTGCCTGCCCCTGCCATAGGGAGAACAGCCAGGGCTGTTATCTGGGCAGCAGTGGCAATGTGGAGTGCCAGTGCAAGCCTCGATTCACCGGAGAACGTTGCATGGAAATTGGTGAGTCCTTGGAATCGATTAGTCTAGGTCTGATTTTTACATATCAATGCAAAACACACACACACACACACAGACACCAACACAGAGTCACAAACATTTTACCCTTCCTAGATATATTCAGTTTCAAGGCAAATTGAACTGAATGCCTCCCGCATCGATTCCCGCTTCCCCGCTCTCCTCTCTCTCTCTCTCCCTTTCTCTTTCTCTCTCTCTTTCTATCAACAACTTTACACCCTCTTTGAAGTTACTTTAAGCTAGCTGCTATATCATTTTATTCAATTTTCAACATTTCTTTAACTTTGTTTTCTTATTCACACATCCTCCCCTTGATATCATCCAACTCAATTTAAAAAAAATGAAAAACAAACCAAAAAAAAAAAAAAAATTAATATATATATTTTTCAAAAAATCAAATAAACAACAACGATCATAAATCCGACAAAATGAAATCATCACAACAAAACCATCCAATCCATCCACATTCTAGACACATCTCGCATTATTGAAGAACCGCCCAAGATATGCGATTCAATTGGGGGATTCTGTTGCAATGGCTTTCATTTCGATATTGAGCCCAACGAGACAATTTCATACAATGACACCCTGCTGATATATAAGGGCAACAGAATCATAGGAAATATTACGAAACTGCGCTACGGCTGCCAACTGCGAGGTTCGCGACCAATCAATCAATCAATCAGTCAATCAATCAATCAACCCAAACTAAATAAATCAATCAATCGACACAACAAGAACAACAACAACAACTATCGCTCTCTGTCTCTCTATATCTTGTAAACTTACTTGTACACTGCAAAAAACAAAACCAACTACCAAATCAAATGCAAAATATTTAAATAGCAATAGCACACACACATACATACAATCGATGATATGTACTATATGTTCACACATTTATCTCGTATATGTATCTGTATCTGTATCTGTATCTCGTATCCGTTAGACAATCGACTCCTAATTCTCTGTCAAACTGTTTGTACTCTAAACTCAAAATGCCCTCATCTAAATTTCTATAATTCTGGGTTAGACTTGCATAATTCCCCAAATTCCCAACAATTATTGTACCTTTGGCAAATCATAAAAAAAAATATTTATAAAAAAAAAATGTATTTCTTGTTCATTTTGTTGAACAGTGTAATTTAAACTGTTTATCTTTCTCGCCCTCCTCCTTCTGACACTAATTTTTAGCTTACTTTGTTTATATTCGTTCTCTGTCGTAGGCTCCTTCCTCTGACTGCGAGGGAGGAATCACTTACAGATACTTCTCCACACTCAATTATAATGTCTTAGTCCTTGAAATCTATAGTTCCAATACTTATGTTGTTGTTTAGCTTGTTTTCATAGAACCCATGTGATTTAGAAAACTGTTGATTACTTCGTTCTGTGTACAAATCTGTATGTGTTTCATCGCTTTGCCTATGTATTAAGATGGATAACTCTGTTTATAAATTCTTACTCGTATATTGGTCGAGCTAGGCCCTACAACTATGACTTTATAGATCTCGCTCTCTCAATCTCTGTCTTTCTGTATCTCTGTCTCTCAAACTAACCCAACTGCTACACTTGCTCTTGCACTTGAGATGAGTTCAAGACCAGTTCACTGCCTTGACCAATATTTAACCTATCGTAGTCTTTTTAAGTAGATGGGTAACGCTATAAAGTCACTGTATGTGTCAGTACGTACTACAGTATTAGATTGAAGTGGTATTTATTATGTACCCATGTGTTTAGATTGTATCTGGTGGCTAAAACAAAACCCAACGTACTTCTTAGAACCCTTTACCCGAGACTTGACCCCGATAGAATATCTCGTCACTAACACAATTGTATAGAGTTGCAAATTAACCGCTGAGTAAAGTTGGAGCTAACGATTAATCGATTAATTCAATCTTAAATCAATCAGACTATGGCACCCCGGAGCCAACACCGACGGAACAACCCGATAATATTCGCACCCAGATAATCGTATCGATATCGAAGCCACAGATATCGATAATGCCAGTGGGTGGATCCATCTCCCTGAGATGCAGCGGTCGCATGATGTGGAACAATGTAAGTTCCATCGCAATCGCATTTCAATTCGAGAGTATTCGAAATGTATTCCATTCCATTCCATTCTCAGGATCCTGTCCTAGTCAGCTGGTACAAGCAGAACAGCCGTCTGCCCAACACCGCCGAGATCGAGGGAGGCGTCCTGCACTTGCATAATCTGCAAATAACCGATTCCGGAGTCTACATCTGCAAGGCTGTCAACAACCAGACCGCCCGCGTCTTCGAAGACATGGTCTCGATAACCATCTCAAGTAAGTACATTAGGCCCTTGAGCACCCTTGATCATATAATAAGCTAATCTATGTAAATCCTGTAAATCGAATGCGGCTCAAGGATATGCCAAAGAAATGTTGGCTCGCTATGGTAGCTATTAAAATTTGATTCAAATCTTTTCATTAGTTGAATCTTTCAATAATTATTGATTATTATTTTATGCAGTTAGTTCACTATTTCAGATAACAATAACTTTTGTTTAAATGTGTTTAGTGTTTGAATCAATTGTAGTTTTAGTTAAATTCTGGCACAAGTGTGAAAATCAGCACCAGTAAATATTTATTTATTTATTTCCCTACTGGAGAAACTCCAGTGAATATTAAAATATTTATTTTTTAGCTAAGAGGTGCAGATTAAAAATGTTAATCGGTATTTCCTGCTAAGCTTATAATCCACTCCAGACAGTTACTCATAGGGCATAAACTTTCTCTCTGATCAGATCAATCGCAACGCTCACCCGCCCAGATCATCAACCTGCCCTCTACGGTCACCTTTGACGAGTATCAGCCCAACGAGATCAGCTGTGATGTTGAGGGCAATCCCGCTCCCACCGTGACCTGGACCCGCGTCGATGGCCAGGCTGATGGACACACGCGCACCGACGGCGGCCGCCTGATCTTCGACTCGCCGCGTAAATCCGACGAGGGACGTTACCGCTGCACGGCACAGAACCAGTTCAACGCCGACGAGAAATACGTGCAGATTTACGTGCGTGGAAACGCGCCGCCGCCCGCACGCGAGCGTCTCTACATCCAGCCGGAGGACTTCAACGGCGAGGCCGGAGACACAGTGCGCTTCACCTGCCAGTCCACCAGTGGTGCGACGCTCCAGTACGAGTGGTTGCACGACGGCTACCCACTAAATCCCCAGCAGCAGCGCAACATCATCATCAGCGGCGACACCCTGGAGATTCGCGATGCCACGGCCCGCGACTCCGGCACCTACACGTGCGTCGGCATCGATTTGCGCAGTCGCCGCAACTACACGGAAGACGCGCGCGTCTACATTGAGCAACGCCAGGTGCCGCCCTCTGGCGACGGGTGAGCGCAACTCCAATTCAATCGAATGGAATCGAACTAATCCATATTTTGTTTGATTTCAGCATTGCACCCATTATCATGCACTTCAACGAAGTCAACTCAATCATTCAGGGCGCCGACTTTAGCATCACTTGTGAATCGAGCGGCTCGCCATACCCGAACATCAAATGGATCAAGGTTAACGCCCAACTGCTCTCCAATGTCCATCAGACGGGCAATGTGCTGCGTATTATCAACGCCAAGCCCGAAAATCGCGGCACCTATCTCTGCATTGCCGAAAATGCTCATGGCACAGATCAAAAGTCCACTAATGTCGATGTTGAACGTAAGTAATTCTCCTTGACGATCGGTTATTTACTTTATTTCATTATATTTTATTCAGTGTCCTTGGCGTACAAGTCGAACTTATTTATAAACTAACTGACTAATTTATTACATGCTCAATACGCATTTTTTAAGTTGAACGTTATATTAATTCTATGAGATATAATAGATGAGATATATGGTTACTGAAAACATATATTAGCCAAACTTTCACCATGTTATTATACATGTTTGGAACATCTTACAAATTTTGAGTGTGCGATATTTTAAACAAGCATAAATACCAAAACAAATTATAGTTTCGCTTTCAAGCTTTTCGGCAAAAGTTTTTTGAATTCTCATTATTTTTAAAAATTTACCAACAGATACGTTTAATAACTCATGATGAGCCTTAGCTAAATTTTAAAATTTGAGCAGAACTTTTAAGCTAGAGCTTGAGCAACTGAACTCTACAACAACATCAGCAACTTTTGTACTGAAAGAAGAGTCATAATTTATTTGATTTTTGTTACTTGCTGCTCTTTTATGAAATCAATGTCAAATATTTGAATAATTTAGCTGAGATTTTAAGCAACTTCACTGAATCTTTCGGGAAAATTTAACTTGTTACCGTATAATTCTATCTTTGCTTTTATTGCACTTGATAAGTGGATTTAATGTTGTTTATTTGCTCTGTTTCTTCCGGATGCTTTCCTTTAATCTATTAATATTGGTAATATGGTAATATTTGAACCTTTTAAATTGTTTACAATTGATAATAAATCTTTGAATTGAATTGAATTGAATTTAATTATGCAATGCCAAAGTGCACAAGAATGGAGTCGGTAATAAGACAGGTCCGCAGAGTCTGATCCTAATACTAATCTGTACAACCACCATAATTTACTTGTTTACAGCTCGGGAGGCTCCGAGCGTTGACATTAAAAAGTCGGCGACAGCAGCGCACTTAGTCGGCGACGAGGGATGGCTTTACTGCATTGGTACTGGCATTCCCGACCCGACGGTGCAGTGGCGCCGCGTCGACGGTGCCCCACTATCGCCCCGACATGAGCAGCATGAGAACAGTCCCGGCTACTTGATGTAAGTATAGGATTCCCTACAATTCCACAATTTATTTACTTATTATTTTTTCATTTATTTTTTACTTGTTTATTTACCTGTTCATTTATTTACTACTTACTTGCTTTCTTTGTCTGTGCAGAATTCACGACATACAAATCGCCGATGCCGGTGACTACGAGTGTGTGGCTGAGAATGAAATTGGACGCAACAGTGCCACCGTCAATCTGCGTGTGATTGAACGACCTGTGATCACCCTCGATCCGGACAACTCGGTGAAGCGCGTCACCGAGGGCGATGAGGTGGCCATCACTTGCATGGCCAGTGGATATCCGAATCCATCCGTGCAGTGGGACAACCATGCATCATCTCCAACAACACTGCAAGGTCGCCATTTTGGCGAAAACACGGCGTATCTGAACATCTACCGTGTGAGCCAGGCCGACGCTAGGGTTTATACCTGCGTGGCGACCAACGAGGCGGGCACCGATGAGCGCCAAGTTCGCATCGAAGTGCAGCCCAAGCGTGGTGATATCACTGAACGTAAGTAACCTTTGAACCTTTATCATCCTACGAAATCGTAACAAATTCGGACAAATAGAGAGGTGGTAATGACTGATTAATGTTTTTAAGCAATGTAAGTGCCTAAAAGCATGCAATAAAAAATGTTTAAAATTTATTTAAATAAGTAACGGATATCCTATAGTCGGAAGCTCAACTATAGCCTTTCCCACTTGTTTTTATTATAAGTATATCTAAAGTTTCAATTGATTTTCGATTTTTTGTTCTTATATCAAGATTGATGGTACTCGGCTAAAGAATTTGTATGCTTAATTTCAGAAATTCATACTCATATACGTATATAGTATGAGTTTCAATTGGTTCAAGATTCGGCTAAAGAATTTGTATGCTCAATTTCAGAAATTCGTACTTATATATGGTATGATTTTTAATTATCAAAGCTGTTCGAACTTCACTTTAGCACACTTTTTTCTCTCTCTGTACTTACGCTAATGATCTTCACAACACATTTCAGCTGATGGCGATGTGGAGGAACAGAGATTTGAGACCAATCTGGGTGAAAATGTCACCCTCTCCTGTGACCTGGCACCCAGCTTTAACACCCATTGGACCCGTGTCGATGGACAACCGATGCAACCGAATGCACACTCCGAGCACAATACTCTGACCATTACGTATGTCCAGGAGGAAAATCTGGGACAATATCGTTGCAATGCCGTTGACAATCGGGGCGCCGTCGTCGCCTATGTGGTGCGCGAACTGGTCTTCTTGCCACTGCCACAGATCACATTCCGTCCCAAAATACCAATTGTGGTGGAGGCTGATCGCAATATCGACATCTACTGCCAAGTGACCAATGCTAGGCCCGAGAATATTCACTGGACTACCGACAACAACCGACCATTGCCCAGGTAAGGCTCTCCTTGAATTCAAAATAGCCTAAGGTCTTTTAGGTTTTTATCTAAAGTCTGCCAATCAGCTCTGAGTACTTGGGTTTGAAAAAAATTGGAACTTAGACCTTTAAGCAATCGAAGAAGAGGCTGCTTCATTAGAATCACAATTGGAGATTTACAGTCACTTAAAGTGTCTGCAAAATAAAGCTGCGATATGAAAAGAATCAATAGATGTACATACATACATAGTTTTTCATAGCTTAAAAGGTTAATTACAGAAATAGAATAAACGTATCTAATTAAGAAAGACTGCATTTAATTTTTAATTACATCTTTAATAGCTTAGCAGCTATTCGATCCTAAAGATGAACCGTTCTCTTGCACGAAGTAAGCTGTGAGTCACTGTAGGTCGTTGCAAGTCCTTCTTAAGCATATCGACAGTTTGCTTAAAGATTGGATTGGGCAGCCATTTATTATTTTGATTTCTGCTCAATGCCGAAGCTCATATGATAAATTTCCATTGCTGTAGCTCGACTTGCCAAAAATAACGGAAGGATCTAGCTGAAGCAAGTGATTCGAATATATTGTAGAACAGGGGGCCAAAATCTGATGGTAGTTTAAAGCAGCGGTGGGCACGCAAGGGCTCTGGGAGCCAGCGGCTGCTCCCGAATTTAGATTTTGTGCCCATCGCTGGTTTAAAGTGATCTGTTAATCTAAAATTGAATTTCCGACTCTTGGCAATTTGACAGCTCCGTGCACATTGACGGTCAGTATCTGCGCTTCGTGGCCATCACTCCGGCCGATGCCGGCGTCTACAGCTGCTTGGCCACGAATGAGTACGGAACTGTGAGGAAGAATGCACAGGTTGTGGTCAGGCGACCCACTTACTACCAACAACAGCCACAGTCGCAGCAGCAGGAGGGCCACGAGGGGGAGAGCGTCGAGCTGCGCTGCACGGTGAGCACGTCACGCGGTGAGCAGCACGATGACAATGTTCAGGTGAGTCGAGTGGCGTCCATAATGGATGTGGTGGATGGTGGATGGTGGATGCGGGTCTGCAATTAAAAGAAATGATTTCAGTTCACGTGGCAACGCGAAGATGGGCAACCATTGCCGAACAATGCTCGGCCCGATAGCCAGGTGTTGACCCTGTCATCGCTGCGCATCGAAGATGCCGGTCGTTATATCTGCGACTCGTATGATTTGGAAACCAGGCAGCGTCTGCCTCAAACGTTCGTTGATTTGCGTGTACTAAGTGAGTAGAGCCCTTCCCGCAGCCCTTTGGTTGTTGGTTGTTGGTCAGAATGTCAGGTCCGACAATGCGAAACAGCAACAGAAATAACTCTTATCTCTCACACAAATACACATATACACACACACAACACACACACACAAAAACCAACACAATACACACAAACACACACTCACAATCCTAAACTATATACGATTCTTACGTCAAGTGTTAGGCCAGCCCTCAGACAAGAGAATTTCAATTGCAAAAGGATACCAAAAAAATTAAAAACAAAACCAAACAAAAAAAACAAACAAACTTTAAGAAAAACGAAATCACATAAGAAATATTATATCATAAAATGAAAATCGAAAGAAAGCAAATTAAGGATAACGAAGATTTTAGGCTTTGTTGGCAATATTATTCAGAGCAGATTGAAAGATGAAAAGCTCGCTCGCTGATTTTACTTTGTTCTTATCAACATCTATAACTACTATATCTTGATCCTCTATCTATTCTGTAACTGTAACTGTATCAATATATCTATAACTATATCTTTATCCATATGTATATGTATTTCCATATGTATCCATGTGTGTGTTTATCCAGCAACTACTTAACTAAACACACGTATACTCAATCTATATATATATATATAAAGATATATATATATACTCACAACACACTGAGTACACAACCTACACAAAATCTGTAAACTGATCAATGTTCAGACACTTTGTAAATATGCGAGCTGAAAAACTACCAAGTATCTTACTCTCTACTACTGTAATCATGAAAAACCGACACACAAACACATACCACAGACACACACATACACATACAGTTCACTAGCGAGTTTAAAATAAATAATAACAATAAGAAATTGGAATCGGAAACGGATATGGAAACGGGTCTAAACCACAGCACACTACTCTGTATATATGACAATAAGACAAATACACCACACAGCCACTAACAATTGTAACTCTCTCTAAAATGTAAGTCAACAAAAATGATTACGAAAATATGTCTATCACATCTAAACACACAAACACTCACACAGTATCTGTATCTGTATATACTTATAAGTATCTGATGAATTCGCAAAAAACAAAAAGCAAAACTGGTGACGGTTCCAACATAAACACGTTTAACTGCCCCAAAATGCAAGACGTTCAGCATCTTGTACAGTCAACAAAATACTGTAAAATACCAAAAAAAAAAAAAAAAAAAAAGTACCAACTACTGCCCAATGCATGCCCTATAAACGATCCAACTGCCTCGAAACAACCACCCATATAAAAAGCCACATACAGCCATATTTTTTCGATAATTTCCAAATTTAATTTCTAATCTTAAGTTAAATGCAAATGGCAGCAACAAAAAAAATGCCAAAAAAAAAAACCAAATGAAATTATTCAATTCAATTATACTTATCTTATATACACCATATTTTTTCATAGTTAATGCAAATGAAGCATTTGACATAACATAAACCTATTAATAATATTTTAAACTTTTAAGCTTACAAGTGGCTGCCATATCTAATACAATATCTTTTAAGTCCCAGCAAAATCCACTAAGTGACAAATAAAACAACAAAAAAATATTAACATACATTTTACACAAAAAAAAAATCAATTTGTGTGAATCAAACAATTGTAACATATTCTTTTTATTTCGTTCAATATTAACATTTATTAATGTTTTTAGTTTGTGTGTCCTTGCGGAGTCTGGCACAGCTTGTCTATTTATTTTGTCTGTCTGGCAGCACTATTTTTCCGATTTTATTTTACACATTTAGCTGTAGCCTACGTTTTGGGGCTTTAAAGTCAAATGAATCCTAAGTGTAAACTCTCTCTTTCTAAGTTTATTTTCGAAGCCTTTCTGCAAGGATAATTCATCTTCGGCATGACGAAGTTATCTTTTTTCTCTTACATGTTTATTTTGTTTTGATTTTTGACTTTGTGTCAGTTGCTTGTGTTTCATTTTTTATTGGGTCTTCTCATTTTTGGTGTCGGATACGTTCACTTTGTCGTTTCTTGTTCTGGTGTTTGCTCATTTCCTCCCAATGATTCTGTGATCTATCAACGGCGGGCCAAAAATTATTATATTGATAATGCCAACCATTTAGTATTTTTCTTCCGTGTTCTGTTTGTGGGCTTTAGTCAGAATAACAATGTTATCAATCAACAAAAAAATAAATATAAATAAATACTGCACTGCACACATTTCTCTTTTTATCATCTCACTCACCTCCCCTCTTCCATTTGCACACAAGCAGCACCTGCACTTCACAAAATAAAATGTACTCAAGAAATGTTTTTAATAAATACCAAACCAAATATTAAATATCATGTAATTGTGATCGATTAAAAAAAAAAAAAAACCAACCAACACATAATAAACTATTGTAAATAATCTCAAGTTGGAAATGTTTAGATAATCGTCTGTTGTATTTCTTATCTGGAATAATTTAAAATCAGTTTTAAAGCATAAAAACAGTAAAAAAAAAAAAGCAAATTGGCAAAGCAATTAATTTCAACTCAATTATCAAATCCAAATGAAATTTCGAATTCTTCAATCTCTCCAGTTAGCTCTGCTCTGCTGAAGTCAATCATAAAATTAAAACTATGAGCTCATAAATAAAATATAGTTCTGGATAGGTCAGAATTTTTGAAAATATGGTACAAATCAAATGATTTCATATATATTATTTATATCTCTCTTTCTTTACTGCTTTTTTTCTCTTCTCTCTCCCACTTTATCTCTCTTTCTCTCTTTCTTACATGTGCGCTTGTGCAAAATGCAAAACATACAAAAAAAATACCACACACACACACATATATATAAATATATATTATTGTAACTCTGCAATGTTTCGTGCGCTTTGCAAATGACAAAACTTAAAAAAAAAAAACAATAAAAATAAAATACAAACACCACACGAAACATTACACAAAAATCCAACCAAACAACCGAATCTGATACTGAATCTAAATAATCTATGCTCATGTATACATAATCCATAAAAATACATATATATATTCATGTATATGCATGTATAAACTATATACTATATACACTATATATATGCGGCAACAACAACAACATCAACTGCTACAACAACCAATCAACCAACCAACTACCAACTGCAACAACAACAACTACAACTGTAACAACAACAACAACAACAACAACTGTAACAACAACATTCAATTGAAATACCCTAGCAAATAAGTACAATTTGAGCGTGTATAGGGGCCGCCAAGAGATACCCTGCATGTTTTTCTATATATGTGCAGGTGTGTTGCCGCTACAGCCTAATAATCATTATAATATTTCAAATAATTTTTTAGTCCCAATACATAATTAGTATTTTTTATTATTATTGTTTTCTTATGAGTTTACTCCTATTTTTTTTTCTTTTAACTGTATGTTATTTTTGATTATTTTTATGATTATTACTTTTCTTTCGTTGTAAATCTTTTTGCTTTGTAATACTTTATCAAGTACTTTATCAAGCTAACACTAGTCCTACGATTTGTATATAAACGAGCAAAATAATCTTCGAATCGATGGAAGCTAAACTTTATGTTAATCGTTACCTAAATCACGCTATTAAAAAGAAAATTCCTAAAAACTACTTTGCACACCCAAGATGGCCTTAAATATACATTGCTAGCTAGCTTTTATTTAGTATTTAGTTGTAGCAAGTATTTTCCTGCATCTTACTAAATTAGCATACAAAACACACACATACACACACAAACACACACAAACACACACGAGTCGATGGTATATGATGTACATACATATGTGCCTATATGAACACTATTTAAAGCATGTACATCAACAACTTGCTCAGTTGACAAACGGTGCGTATGCGTAATTCTTGAGTAGGGGCAACTGTGAAGGGGAATAGAAAATACTCTACTAGTACTAACCGTGGCTGAAGTACAATATTATCTCTTTTGGCATCCATTTGCTAATCTCTTATCTTATGCTTTCTATGCAAAAAAAAAATATCAAAATAAACCCAAAACAAATACTGCAACAAAACCATGAAATATCGACAAAATACAAAAAAATAAAAATACAAATACAAATACAAATTACAAATGCATTGCAAATGCTGAGATATTGCAACAGATTTCAAAATGACCAAATTAACGCCAAGTAAACCACTGGCACCACCATTGGCAACACGACCCCCCATCATCTCCTACGCCTGTCAAACCAACGACTTCAAGTGTGTCTCCCATCCGCACACGTGTGTCAAGGCATCCATGGTCTGTGATGGCATCTACGATTGCACGGACCACTCGGACGAGTTCAACTGTACGCGGGATTTCGGTCAAGGCAAGGCGACAAGCGGCGGTGCCACGGGAGTGGGAACGGGAACTGGAATTGGAACGAGTTCGGGAGGTTTAGGCAATTTCAAGCGCTGGAAGAAAAGTCAGGACAGTGAAAAGCAGAAAATGCATCGAGGACAGGATTATCGGCGAGAAAGGACAAGCAAGCGTCAAGTTGTGCAAAAGCTGAGCAAAAGCTTCGGTTTGTCATAAGTTTTCTCATTTCCTTTAACCACGCTCTCACTCTCTCTCACTCTATCTATCTATCTATCGTATATTCTCTCTCTCTCTATCTGTTTCTATATCACACTCTTTCTATCATACCATCACTTTCCCCTAATTTATCCTTCTTCAACTTAACCATCATCGAATCTCGTCCTTTATGGGCAATCTATCTTTCTCTTTCTCTCTCTCACTTCTTTCTCTTTTTAACACCGTTCGAAGCGGCATCACGACTGAAAACTGCAACAATTGTTAAATGCACACAACTCACGTTTGAACTAAGAATATTAAAAAAACAACAAGAACCACCACTGTCAAAACAACAACCACATTAATATCGATAATTTGTCAATTATACCAACAACAACAACAACAATAACAACTTGAAAAACAGCAACAACAACCGTTCTAATGTATGGGTAGCTGCTTCTCTGACTGTACGCAGCTTTTGTAGTTTGTAAGTCATGATGGTATCGATAACCCGATCAGTGCCACCGTTGTCGTAATTGATAGCACTGAAGCAAAATTATTGCAACCTTTACACCTTTACAGCATAAACAGCAACAACCTTTACAGCTTTGGTTTGGGACAAGACTATAATACAAAAAATGATCTAGAACAAAATCGAAATCGAAATGGTATCGGAATTAAATTATCTAATCGCATGTGGGCAACCTGTACTAACCCTAAAAAAGATCTGTATATATTTTAAGAATATCCAACCAAATTCTTGTAAATAATACGCTACACACACACATACACAAACAACCACACATACACACACACGACTCGTATGAGAAAATACTGAAAAAAAAACGATTTGTGAACTAAAAATCTTTCGATCGCCACGAAAAAAATTGTCATCAAAATATAGTATAATACTTAGAAGACATTTTGTAGAATTTGTACTGTATTTAGATATTTAATAATCGTATGTATGTAAGTAATTGTATATGTAAATGTGTGTACATAGGTATAATTTATGTCCTTAAAGCATCAACTTACGAAAATGAACTGGTCTAATGGTCTGTTATCGATAACAATCAATAGAAATCAATTCGTAATTCGTAGAAGAAGATTATCCGAAAACAATCCTGAACTATCTCATCTGTAACCTCATAAGCAAACATATAGATACACATACACACACACACTCAAACACACACATACATATGTAATCGTATTCTATGTGATTCGATAAAGTAGAAATTTTAGCTTAAATGTAGCTGTGTTTTTCCTAGTGTTTTTTTTCTCTTATATTCTTCTTTCTGTTGATTATTATTATGTTCTTATGTTGTTAATTTAGTATCGACATCACCGCTCTTCTATTTTCCCCTACCTCTACTCCCTACTCCCCCTTCTATGTATGTATTTATTTGTCTAACTAGGAAACGAAATTCTAAACATTAATAATAACTAAAAAAAAACACATGTGATGCATATCGAACAGACACACACACACAAAGACACACACACACCTACCTCATACACACACAGACACACACACAGACACAACGATGATTGATTAATCAATCGTGAAGCGTTCGATAAACATCGCATAACTATCTGTATAAATCACCATATTTGACATGTATTTTGCTAACTGCTTTTTTCTCTCTCTGTGTATTTTTTACTATCTTATCCCTCATATCGATGCCTCATCGTACACACACACACAACACGCACTCACACACATACACATATACAATCAACGAACACACACGAACACATATATATGCACACATACATACATCACATACCCCAATTGTGAATTGTCGTCTTCGTCTTCGTCGTCTTCTTCGTCGTCCCTCTCTTCTTGTGTCCTTCGCTTACTGTGTGTCCCGTGTCCTGTATGATCGCTCTCGTTGCCTCGTTGTGGTGTTGGCTACCGGGCGGGTGGTGCAGCGGGTCTGGCCACAACTCCAGCCACATATCCGGGCTCGTATCTGCCGCCCCCGAGGGCGACTCCTCCACCGGAGTTCATGAGACCCCGGGACTACAGTCTGAAACTGGATCAGCAGTCGTCGAAACTGTTCGTCGGCGAATCCACCGAAGTTGAATGCTACTCCTCGGACACTAGCTATCTTCTGGGAGCTGTCATCTGGGAGCGCTCCGATGGTAAACCACTCTCAACCAATGTTCAGGTGAGTACCAGCTAATCCCATGGTCTGTACAGTAGCTTTATTTACCTTTCTTTCCTTCCATTCTGCCTTCGTTCTCTCCATCCTTCCTTCGTTCCTTAATGCTGTAGCAAGTGGGCAACCGTCTGGTGATCAATCAGGTGACCGCCGCTGACGCTGGCAACTACGTCTGCAAGTGCCGAACGGATGAGGGTGATCTGTACACCACCAGCTACGAGCTGGCCATCGAGGAGCAGCCGCACGAGTTGCGACGACCCAAGATCCTCCACGCCAAGGTCGGCGACAAGGCGCAGCTCAACTGTGGAGCCGATGAGAACCGGGTGCCCACTTATCGCTGGTCACGTCAATATGGACAACTGCAGCCGGGACGGGACATACTCAATGTAAGTGCACAGAAAGATCAAAGTCATACTGACTTTTTAAAGTTCAAATCTTAAAATATCATTAAATTCAAGATGTGAAAATCTGAAATTTACTCGCTCGGAATACCCAAATGATTCTTACTTGTCAGCTTTTTTTTTTTTTTTGTTAAATATATGATTAAGAATGCATAAGATGCTATAGAAATGATGACCATTGATAGTAATCAGGGATTAAAACCCTAACCGAAACCGTAACCTTTAACCGGTAAAAACCGATTGAAATTTAAAACCGTAACTGAAAACGAAACCGAAAAAAAATATTTTCATTTGACCGAAACCTTAAAACCGAAACTCTGTAAACCAAAATAATCGTTTAGTAACCGTTTCATTTATAAGGGTTAATTTCGGTTTTTCATAAAAAATATATAATAAAAATTGAAAAAGTTGTATTTTTGATTATTATTTTAAAAATTGCAAATAAGAGTTATGGTGTAACTTTTAAATACAATTTTAAAAGCATGTTTTATTTTCAATTTTTATTATAAAAATTTAAAAAACAAGTTAAAAATAATTTTCAACGAAAAATTTTGAACTTTTTCAATTTTTTCCGACTCATAAGTCTTGTTTGCTATCTCTGATATTTTGTTATTAGTTTTATATTTTATTTTTGATTTTCTTTTCTATTTTTGCCTATTTAATTATCGTTACGTATACTATAAATATAATTATATTTATTTAAAGAAATTTATTTTTGTGAACCGAAACCATACCGGTACTTCAAAACCGAAACATACAAAAACCGGTTCACCGTTACGAAACCTTTACTCAAAGATTTTGCGTAACCGATAACCGAAAACCTAAATCCGAACATTACCGAAACCGTAACTGAAACCGATATTTGTTTAGGTTTTAATCCCTGATTGTAATAATAACTTTGATCCTTGTCTTCAATGAGAATCACTTAGATTCGGCACTAAGAAATTAGGACAATATTTAACAGGATCATTTGTGCTAAGGGTAACCGAGTTGAAGGGTATTGATTCAAATTTAAGTTATACTTAAATCCAAAATGATTGAATAGTTACTTCAATCTTTAACCTGAAAATAAATTTAAAATTCTGCGACTATTTTTAATCCAAGTGAGAAGTCTTGTTTTAAACGTGAGGTCTTAAGTACCAAATATTTGATTTGGGAGGGAGTATTGACAACTTTTGCCTTGATTTCAATTTGTATGGTGAATTCACAGAGCCAACTGACACTGGACAATGTGCAAGCGAATGATGCCGGTACCTACATCTGCACGGCCGTCTACGGGGATGGGGAGTCCGTGGACTACCCGACCATCCTGGTGGCCACTGGAGCCATTCCGCACTTCCATCAGCAGCCGCTCAGCTACATGAGTTTCCCCACAATTCCGAACTCGTCGATCAAGTTCAACTTTGAGATCACGTTCCGGCCGGAGTCGGGCGACGGCCTGCTGCTCTTTAACGGACAAACCCGCGGTTCCGGCGACTACATTGCCCTGTCCTTCAAGGATCTCTATGTGGAGTTCCGCTTCGACTTCGGTGGCAAGCCGTTGCTGGTGCGCGCCGAGCAGCCGATGGAGCTGAACGAGTGGCACACGGTGCGTGTGCACAGGTCCCGTCGGGATGGATACATGCAGCTGGACGAACAGCATCCGGTCGCCTTCCCCACACTGGCCCAGACGCCACCGCTGGAGCTCATCGAGGACATGTACATTGGCGGTGTGCCCAGCTGGGATCTGCTGCCCAGCGATGCGGCTCCCCAGCAAGCGGGCTTCATTGGCTGCATCAGTCGCCTCACACTCCAGGGCCGCACCGTCGAGCTGATGAAGGAGGCCAAGTTCAAGGAGGGCGTCACCAGCTGCCAACCCTGCGCCAATGCGCCCTGCGCCAACGGCGGCATCTGCCTGGAAAGCCAAACCGAGCTGGCCTACACCTGTGTCTGCCAACAGGGCTGGACCGGACGCAACTGCGCCGTCGCCGGCACCCAGTGCACGCCCGGAATTTGCGGAGCCGGTCGCTGCGAGAACACCGAACTGGACATGGAGTGCCTGTGTCCTTTGAATCGCACCGGCGATCGTTGCCAGTACATCGAGCACCTGAACGAACACAGTCTCAACTTCAAGCGCAACAGCTACGCGGCATACGGGTAAGATCTTCTTCCACTTAGATCTTCGCTGATATTCCTCGAAATTCCCAGGTATTCCCAGTTGGAAAAATCAACTGAGATAACAAACGAGATCTTCTCGAATGCTTTGGCAAGTTCAGCT
This sequence comes from Drosophila recens, assembly GCA_037043495.1. NCBI lineage: Eukaryota > Metazoa > Arthropoda > Insecta > Diptera > Drosophilidae > Drosophila > Drosophila recens. The sequence goes on along the minus strand of JBAMBJ010004306.1, from coordinate 232,936 downwards.
AATGAAAAGACCTCGAGACTACTCATATGGTATCCAGTTGTCAATTTGAGGATTTTTACTCGTTCCACATTGGGTCCGACTGTGAATGACCCTGTACTTATTTTTGTTTCTTTTCTTTCGTATGCGTATCATTCCACGGTGATGGAACATTTATATGTATGACTGTTTTTAGACCCGTACTTTAAAAAAGTAAAGGGGTCTATTAACTTTGTCACAAAAAAAAATGTGCGTAACAGGCAGAAGGAGGCGTGGCAGACCTCATAAACTATATATATTCTTAATCAGAATCAACAGCCGAGTCGATATAGCCATGTCCGTCTGTCCGTCCGTCCGTCTGTCCGTCCGTCCGTCCGTCTGTAAGAGCGCCTAGATCTCAGAGACTATAAGAGCTAGAGACTCCAAACTTGGTATGTAGGTTCGTCTATATTGCAAGCAGATCGGAGTTGTTTTCGATTTTGGATCGGACTACTATATAATATAGCTCCCATAGGAACAATCAGTTGAAAATCAAGTCTTAGTATGGAAAACTTTTTTGCTGTTTGAGATATTTCAACCAAACTGACAGAATATGCATAAAAGATGGGCCCATACATACTGATTAAATTTGATTGAAATCGGATTACTATATCATATAGCTGCCATAGGAACGATCAGTCGAAAATCAAGTCTTAGTATGAAAATCTTTTTGTTGTTTGAGATATCTTTATAATTAGTACGGGGTCTCCGACAGTTGAGTACCGCTCGACTGTAGCACCGCCGACTAGTTTTATTCTAAACATGGCAGTTTTTTTTCAAAGCTGAAATCTCTAAACGTGGCAGGTCGGCGACTCCAGCCAAAGAGACGCGTTTCTCATTTTTAATATATGTATATAAATTGCATTTTAAGCTCCGTTTCCTGAGAACTAAAAACAGCCATAGCTACCACTTTTTTTTCGGCCTTGATGCGATTGAATTGAATGATTGGATGTCAATGAAACGATCACCAAATGAAACTTACTAACTCAAAAGTCTATTTGCTATTATCGTATAGCTGTCGTTGGAAAAACCAGTCGTTAATTGAATACAGGGCATCAAACCTTCCACCCGCCAAAGATAATCTTCCCTTTATGTTGTAAGCCTAAAGAGATGTCCTAACCCACCTTGACTTAAATCCCCCACAGCACTCCTCGCGTATCGCGCATCAATGTGACGCTGTCGCTGCGTCCATCCAGCTTGCGGGATGCGGTGCTCCTCTACACGGCTGAGTCGAAGCTGCCCAGTGGAGATTACGTGGCGCTGGTGCTGCGTGACGGTCACGTGGAGCTGCTGATCAACACGGCGGCTCGCCTGAAGCCTGTGGTGGTGCGATCCCCGGAGCCACTGCCACTGCACAGATGGACTCGGGTTGTGCTGCTGCGTCGCCAGAGCGAGAGCATCCTCCGTGTGGGCGATGGACCCGAGCTGCACGGAAAGGCGGCGGGAGCACCACGAACACTCTCGCTGAAGACGCCGCTGTATGTGGGCGGCTACGATCGGGCGACCGTCAAGATCAATCGCGATGTGAACATCACGGATGGCTTCGACGGTTGCATCTCCCGACTGTACGACTCCAAGACGCCCATCAATCTGCTGGCCGACATGGTGGATGCGGCAAATGTCCAGAATTGCGGTGAACTCAACGAGATCGGCGACAATGACACCGACGGAGATCTGCCGGTGGCGCCAGTGGCCGATCATCAGCCATCGTCATCGTCATCGTCGGCAGGCAACCATGGATCCGATGAGGAAATGCAGCCGTACGAGAGCTCTCCCTGCGCCAACGATCCCTGCGAGAACGGCGGCACCTGCAGCGAGCTGGGCAAGCAGGCGATCTGCACCTGCCAGCTGGGCTACAGTGGCAAGCACTGCGAGGATCGTAAGTCGAGTGTCAAGTCGAGAAGGGGTCATCGTCCCATTGCTGAATGTGTCTTCTCTTTGCAGATATCCAAGTGAGCTTCAACGCCTCGTTCCGTGGCAATGGATATCTGGAGCTAGATCGCAATCAGTTTAGCGCCAGCGTGGATCAGGATTATACCTCGGCCGTCGTCGTGTTCTCCACCAGCAAGCCCAATGGTCTGCTGCTGTGGTGGGGACAGCCCGCTGGCGAGGAGTTCACCGGCCAGGACTTTATAGCCCTTGCCGTCGTCGATGGTTACGTGGAGTACGCGATGCGTCTGGACGGACAGGAGGCGGTCATCCGTAATACGGACACTCCGGTCGACGACGGTAATCGTCACATTGTCATTGTCAAGCGCGTGGACAACACCGCCATCCTCGAGGTGGATCGCCTCACCTACTCCGACGAGACGCGACCCACCAGCCGCAAGGAGATGCACCTGCCTGGCAACGTCTTCATCGGTGAGTTGCCCCCGAATCCCTCTTGACTATACAGAAAATTAAAGATTAATGTTACAGATTTTAGCATGTTTTTGTTATGCCTTTGTAGAGGCTATTATAATTTTTCTCATCCCCGACTCCACAAGATATCTATATTTTTAATCAGGTTGACGAGCAAAGTCGATTTCCATTTGGCTGTCATAAAAAAGAAACTGTCCAAAATTAGCCTTTGGTATGAGAAATTCCAAAACTCATGCAAAAAAGCTACTAGTAGATAGCTTTGAATAAACTGTTAATTGTTAACTATACATAATTGCCAAATTTATTTCAGTATTAGCAATTTATTAAATCATATCTTCGACTTAAATCGAAAACTAAAATAATAAAGATTTATATTAAATGAAACTTTCTGAGAATATTTTAACCTTACTTGCTGAGCTTTGTAAGGGTAACAGATCTTCGGTCTTCCAAAGTATGTATTCGAGACACAATTGACAAGATCATCTAATAGGCAAACAAAAATTCTAAATTTTGGATGCAAGTCCAAAGTTTTTAGTAGACCCTCGATGATTAAAATATGTATGTGCGGAGAGCGAATAAAATAAAATAACTTGAATCAAGTATTTCTTTCGCGGTCAAAGTAGAATATGTATTAGCGAACTATTAATTGATAATAGCCCTCTCTGTACATTTTGCTAATCTTCAATAATGTTACCAATTCCTGTTGCAGGTGGCATTCCGGACATTTCGCAATTCACGGGCAAACGCTACACGCACAACTTCAACGGCTGCATCGTCTTCGTCGAGGGCGATGCTGCGGGCCAGATCAACCTGGGCAAATCGTCCGTCAGTGGCGTCAACGTGGACACCTGCCCTGTGTAAGTATGAGCAAATGAGGTAATTGGGTTCTGGTAAGGAGGGTGGGTAGGTCAATTCAATTCTCGATTCTGGCTTTAACTTGTTAACTTTGACTTGTTCACAATGCATTCGCTTTTTGGACGGAGATTAGGAGCGATTATCCATTCAGCTTGGTTTATCACAAGTTCGATGGCAACGATGTGAGGTACGATCCTAATTTCTTCGATGAGTTCGATCAACCACCGCCGGTGCATATCATCTATCCACGGCCTAATTTTAATCAGCTGCAACATAGTCAGGGCTATGGCATTGGGGCGAGTGCGGCCCGACATGCCCGACAAATGGGCGTGGCAGTGGCCACTGTGCCACCACTGACTCTACTGGCAGCCAGCTTGCTCTGGCAGCTGCCCGCGCCCAGTTAAGTGGGTCGAGATCTTGATCAACTATAAACTAATCGTGCCATATCATTGCAAAATATCATGTTATATACATACGAATATAATGCGATAGCGATATCGATATCTAAATAAAATTATACACAGATACATACATATATAGCTATATATATACAAAGTATATAGACTAAACTATAGCTAAATGTTTGCAATAACAAAAACTATATTCGATATCCTAAAGGATCTATCATAATATACTTATAAATACGTTTAGCTTTATTGTTTTTTTTTTCTCAGAAAATGTAGCTAGCACCAAAATATTGTTAAACCTCGTTAAAATTTACATAATACCACATAAGATACCGATTACTTATGAAAGTATGTACTTGAAAAGGGCCGAGGGTTTGATGTGGGGATAGTTACAATTACAGCGAATCCAAATCTTTGGGTTAATGCATGGCCATAACTAACAGCAAATATACTATATACATAATAATCTATATATATGTATATACCTAGAAAATACATATAATATTATATTACAAAAATACATAAATGCAGAAGCAGGCGAGTTCGATGCTCTTTTCGTTGAGACAAAGTCTGAAATAGCAGAAATATGGATAGGCAGCACTTTTATATGGTATATCGATAACGAAAGATCTACAGATGCAGAACCTATTCCCAACTAAATGATTTTTAATCAAGTTAAGATTCAGCGCTTGCTTAAAAACGAATAATTTTTTGCCTAGCATATTATAATAAAAGTTGGACCTTTTAATGCTAATACTCCCTTTGAAAAGTTATGTTTCTAATGTGTTGTCTTTTTAAATATAACTTAATATTTAGGTAGAGAAATGTTTATATCTGAAAGAAGCTTTCAAATTCTCTTAATTTTACATTTATTATTTTAATTATTTATATATAATTTTGAAAATACACTTAATCTGATTTATATGTATGTTCTTGGTTTTATTTAAAATAATTTTCATAGAAATTTCGATACATTTATTAAGTAAGAATATACAAACATTTTACTCGAAGCATCTGGGAGATCGAGATAATTTTATTTATTTCTACGCATTTTCAGTAAATTTGTTAATATTATTTTGGGGTTTAATTTTGTTTTTTTTTTTGATTTTTTATTTATGATTTGGTTTTTGTTTCTTTTGCATTTCAGTAACGATGAAGCCCATGGCGGAACCGAACCACCTGTCGTGTAAACTTTAAAGCAACACAGAGAACCCACAACAAAAGTTAGCATATTTTTTTTTAATAAATCAATCCACTTTTTGTTATATGTTTATGCATATATAAAACAAAGGAAAAATTACAAAATTCGCTAATTGTTGAATCGAATTATGATTTAACGATTAATCCAAACAACACGAACGAAACGTTGCAATTGCTTCTTCTTTTACATTTTATGTCTTAAATAAATGGGAAACAAAACAGTTATGATAATAATGATACAAATTAAAAAAAAGAGAAGAAAACCAAACAACTAACTTTTAATGTATACAACGGCCATAAGAAGTGAGACACAAACAAAACTCGAAACGAAACAATAAAATATATGGAATACATACCTATTAATAAATACTAAATAACAAAAAAAAAACATAATTATATGCATATTAAATATACATAAAAATATAACTTTAAGGCCTAACTAACTCATGCAACCACCAACAACACAAACACAACAAAAACAACAAACAACGCATACTAGCCAACAAGAAGAAGAGGACGATAAAGTTGAACAAACTATACAACTGTAATGTTATAGCATTTGATAATTATTATAATTAATTTATTAATGATTTATCCATTCATTATTGATTTTGAGATTCGTTGATAGCCCCAGTGTAAAATGTTGTGCAGCTTGAAAATTAACAGCCTTAATCTTAAAATTGCATATAACACGCACACATGCATAAACACACCAAAAGAAACACAGACAGATACACACACACACATGCACAAAGTTTAAAAATTTAAACTAAATATACATACTTATATTACAAGTTTATTGAACAAAAATAAAAAAAAATATATTAAAATTATTATACGAACAAACATCAGCATAAATGTATAATACGAACAAAACTGTTAAGTGAATTTAAAAAAAAAAAAAAACAATAAAAAAATATTTAAAACAAAAAAAATTGTTGGCACGTGTTTTTCTGTTACCTTTAAGGTGGAAGTGGGGGGAGTTGGGGGGTGGGCTGCAACAAGACGCAGCTTCCTTGACGCAGACTTGACCAACACTCTTTGCAATGCATACACACACACACACACACACACACGAGAATACGATCACCAGCAGCTTTGTTATTGCTGCTGCAGCAACGCGTCGCTCTTGCAAGCGCGTCTTCGGCAGTATTCGGTCTCGTGTATGCCGAATTGAAACGAACCGAACCGAACGCTGAACAGGCCTTGTCTTGACGTCGCGTCGTCGTCGGCGTTTAGTTTAGTTTAGTTACTTACGTGACGCGACGCTGGCAGGTTGTACGTTCTGGCAGAAGCGCGTGCTTCATTAACGTTTCCCATTATTTTTGCGTCTTTTTTCTTCGTGTTTTGTGTTTTTGTTTGTTTTTTATTCAGTTTTGTTACTGTGCAAATGCCGAAAATAAAGTTATAATAAAAAAGAACAAAACTGTATCTGCATTTGCAAATTGCTATCACAGATGCAGATGATAATGAAGATAAATAATTGGTAGATTGAGCTACCTGTTAGTGTTATTAACAACAAATGCAACTTGCTCAATAAAATTCTACTCTCAATTTGAGTGCAAATCCACAAAAAGTGCGTGCGACAAAGTGGGGAATCAACGTGTAAACGTAAAACGTTTCATTGTTAGTGTTTCTTTTTTAGCATTCTTATTTATATTTAAATGTATTTTTATTCATTTTGGCTTTTTTGTTTTTGTTTTGAAAACGTTAGCCGGCAAACAGCTGCAAAGGCAAGCGACAAAATGACATAAATGCTTAACTAAATGTTTATATACATATGTACATGTATATAAAGACTATGTACATACATATGTACATATTATATGTATATGTTCGCATCTGAACATTAATGATTTTGATTGTAAAGATGAATGTACGATAAGTTTAATTAAACACATAAATATACATACATTTGCATGCTTGAATATACAGTTGTTTAATATACAATTGATCATAACACAAACACATATATGTACATATATTTGTACATATTTAAAATAATGTAAAAGACACTTCATGCCACTTATACTTATACATATTGTATGTCAAGTTAATGTTCTGACCAGTCAATTTAGTCGAAATCGAAGTCGTAACCTTTTACCGGTATTAACCGATTTAAATTAGTAACCGTAAATGAATTCGTAACCGAAATAAAATTGGTATATCGTACCGAAACCAAAAAACCGAAATAATCGCTTAATAACCTATTTCATTTAAGTATTGAGGCTCATTCAAGCATTTAATTTAATTTTGTTATGAATTGATTATTAAAGTTTTTCAAATGAATTTTTATTTTTATTTGAATATTGCTCACATTTAAAAGGAATTTTGGATTTCCAACAAAATATTAATTTGAGCTGATATATTAAAATATTTTAAGCAGTTAAACAGTTAATTTAAATTTCTGAATCGAAATAATATTTCAAAACCTAAACATACAAAAAACCGGTCATTTTTATGAAACCGAAATAAGAACATAACCGAAACCATAACTGAAACCGATATTCATTTCGGTTTTTTAACCTGGTTTTGACATACAAAAACATACAAATAATGAATTAGTATTTTACATTGTTTTTGAGTTGTAAAATCCAAAAGAAATACAGTCGAACTTCCCTAACTCGAATCACCATTATCCAAGAAAAAAGTTCGAGTTAGGGAGACTTCGAGTTAGGGAAGTCTTTTTGTTCGGTATAGTATACGCTATTGCCACTCAACTTAGTTCGAGTTAGAGAGAATTCGAGTTAGAGAAGTTCGAGTTAGGGAAGTTCGACTGTATAAAAAAAAAAATTTGAAAAACTAGAGTATAACAACAAGGATCCAAAAAATATAAAGTTTTTTTTTATTTAATATGTTTTCTTTTTTAAAACATTTAAAGTTTTTAACTCCGGAATATGAAAAAATTTTAAAATGCTAGTTAAAAATATAAAAAGTTTTGGACAATACAGAAATGGATCGAATATTGTGCAGACAAATTAATAGAAATACATACAAAAATTAATCTACGAGTTTGTAATTTGTATCTATTTATGTCCATAGTATGTACAGTTGCGGTCAAAAAAATAGTAGTGCGTGCAATGAATTTACAAAAACTCAAAATTTAATGACTTTTCATTTATCCAAATTTTTTATATAATTTTTTTAAGATACCTTAATATATTGTTAATCTATCTGAGAAATCAAAGATAGTAAACAGTTATTATTTTTCGACTTAGGAATTTTTTTCTTGCAATAGCCTGAAAAATGGGCGGTCAAAATAATAGTAGTGAATGCCTTAAAAGTGGAAAAAAAGGATATTAAGCAGGAAAGGCACTTGATTTGATATTTATAATTGTAATTTGATAATTTTCTATAAATTGTATAAAAAATATTTTGCTTAAGTGCTTAAACAAATAAAATAAATAAATAAATTCTGTGATTCCAATAGATTGGGAACTCAAGAAACTGGAAACATTTAGACACATTTCGACTGGTCTGCGGAATTAAAGCGCTCCGAAAAAAAAACTGTTGCACAGGTGAGTTGAGCAATTTATCAGTTAGGCAGTTAAGAGAGGTTGAGAAGTTAAGCGGCTAAGTGACAGCTAACGGCAATTGTGCTGGAAAGTAGTTCATCTGGTCAACAAGTTGTCCATAAAATGCAACTGGCCAGTTGCCCAGTTCAAGCCAAGCTGACAATTTGTACAGGCCAAGTCAGCGACGCATGTTGCCATATCCTTTTTTGGCTGCCAATGGCCAACAGTTGCCACCAGTTTATATATCTTCTTTTTTTAGTATTATTTATTATGGTTTTGTATGTGTGTGTGTGTGTGTGTATTTTCATCTCGACTTTGGCCCATTTAAGTTGTTGTAACAAGATGATGAGACGTTTAGACATTTAGCTGAGACACAAACCAATTGCAGCAGCAACAAGTAAAGTAATACGATCTGTTCCGACTTGTTGCTGTCGCTGTTTTTGATATTTTACTCGTCGCAACAACGATGCGGCCAAAATGCCAGGGAAATACATGTAGAAGAACATAACTAAAGAAATGAGCGACCAGCGTCGACCCCATGTCCAATGAATGCCTCATGCTGTTGATAACATTAATGAACTGTCTACAACTGCGTCGACTGCGCTGCTGCTGCTGCTGCTGCCCGCACAAGAATAGAAACACACACAGTCAAATGCAGACACACGGACACAAACGGAGGGACGGACACGCACAATTCTTGGCAAAAGGTAAAAACGCTGAGCGAGGAATGCAATAACAGCAACAACAGCAACAGCAACAACAACAACTGCACTAGACAGCATGCCAGAGAGCCTGAGGCTGAGACTGAGAGATGAGCAAGCAACGGAGAGAGTAAGCAAGAGACAGAGAGAGTGCATATACATATACATTGCAACAATGTGACCATGCTGTGCTCTTGTTGTTGTTGTTGCTGTTGTTCTTGTTGATATCGCAGCTCCTTTTGCTCCTATGCCTGGGCCCATTCTCTCGTTCCTGCTAACAATAAATCAAAAGGCAGTGCAACATCAACAACAATGCAGAAACGCTCATCTATCTGTGTGTGTGTGTGTGTGTGAATGTGTGTGGCTGTCTCTGTGTCTGTTACTACGTTTATGCGCACCACTTGTTAATCAACAATTTCAATCAATCAATAATAGTTTATTATTTCCTTAAAAAGTTTAATTAAAATCAAAATATTGTATCATATAGCTGTCAAAGGAATCATACATATTTTGTATTATTATTATTTTGCTCATTTCGATAGCTTTGCAATTATATAGTTTACTATATACATATATTTATTTAATATATATTTTCTTTATGTACATGTAATTCTAAAGTTGATTTCATGAAACGGGGTTAAACTTTTCTGAGTTTAGTTGAATACGTGAAATGCACACAGTGTTGACACCAAATCATGAAATGATATCGCGAAATGTGTTTCGTATAAACAGAGTATGTGTCATTGTTTGTGTATGCGAGTGTGTGTGCGTGTGCTAGTGAAAAAGTCCAACATAATAAAAATCAAGGCAAGTGTCGTCGCTGTCGACGTTGATGTCGCTGCCGCTGTCGACGTCAACGTTTCAGTCGCAGTCTCGGTTACAAAAAGGGAGCAGGCAAAAAGGGCGCAGACAGTTTTGTTCTTGTTGCTGGACTCGGCGACCTGATGCTTTGTATTATTGTCGTCGTTGTTGTTGTTGTTGTTGTATATGAGATTTTATTATTACTTTCGATTGTTGTCCGAGCCGACGTCGACGATGCGACGCTGCGCCCATTGAGAGACTAAAGTTGCCCTTTAGTGAATAGTTCTGGACCCAAAAACAAATAAACATCATCAGCATCAGCATCAACAACATCCACAACAACAACAACAGTCCCAAGCATCCCAAGCTGAGCTCCTTATAGACGGGCCGGCACTCTAATCGCATAAGCAGATAGAATGGGAACAGTCATGAGAATGGGCCCACACTGAAAAGGTAAAAATAAATAAAGCAATAAATGGAAAATAAATTTCAAAAAATTGCTTTTCAAGTGGCTAAACGAAACTGCAACAGGTTCCCGCATGAATGCTCTTCCTTTCCCTCCATCTCTCTCTCTCTCTCTCACCTGATCAGGCGTCTTTCTCTCTTTCTCTGCTCAATCTTCTGACAGTCATTCAGATACCCAGTACACTTGCAACGTCATTATTGTCTGTGTTAACTGGTCTGTCTGTATGTATGTCTGTCTGACTGTCAGACAGTCTGTCCAGCAGTTCGTTTGTCAGTGCAGCTACCGAGTTGAAAGATTTCATGAAGATCTTTTAACCTGGATCTGGTTATTGAATGTCTCGGAATTTCATATTAACTCGGAATCCAAATTTAACTGAATTCTATATTCATTAATTCTGTATAGAATTTCCTAACTATATATGTAGATTCCATTACATTACTTTTAAATTAAACTGCTTACCCTAGAAATTGTCTGGGATTTTTTGAATGTCTAGATGAGACATCACCCAGAATATATTGTTTATCTGCCTAATCTTTATGGGTTTCGTTTAATGTTATTCTTATGTTAAGTCACAAATGTTAAGTTTAGGTGTTAGGTGGTGTTAAGTTTGTGGTCTGAAAAAAATTTTTGATGTCAATAATATATACATAAGAACTATAATAATTTCTTTTATTTTATTCTAAAAATAAATACCAATTGTTATTTCATAGCTATTTTATTTTGATCCAAAAATTAGAGGAAATTTTTAATAATGTTATAAAAATCAATATACATATAATTTTTGTATTTTATTACAGTCGAACTTCCCTAACTCGAATCACCATTATCCAAGAAAAAAGTTCGAGTTAGAGAGACTTTGAGTTAGGGAATTTTTTTTTTTAGTGTTTTAAAAGAAACTACAAATGCATTCAATCATAAGTACAATTCAAATTTCAATTTTTTCTGTTATTTTCAACAAAAAGGGATTCTAGTTTGTTCAAGACCTGTTAATATTCTCAAAAATTGGTTTCTTCGTTCCTTTGTCGTATCCAGAATAAGCTCCCTATTCAAATGTCATCATAATTAATATTTCATTTTTTAATATAATGAAAAATGTTTTTGCTGAGATACCACATTTTTCAGCAACTTTAATTTATTTGGTCTACTTTCAAATACCTTAACTTGAATATTTCCTTAAACATTTTAGTACACTGATGCTTACAAGCTTAAGTAATTTTTGATGCAATATTCTATCATATTTCATCAAAATTTGTTAACGTATGTTAATATTAAGTATCAAAACGAGCCGGTAACAAAAGCATAAAATATAAACAAAAAAAATTTGAACTTTATTGGGAATTTTTCCGAAAAATTCGACTTACAGAAGTACGGGCCAATATTTTTGTTCGAGTTAGGGAGAAATTCGAGTTAGGGAAGTTCGAGTTAGGGAGACAGAATTGTATAAAATTTGCTCAGTAAATGCTATTGCCACTCGATTTTGTTCGAGTTAGAGAAACTTCAAGTTAGGAAAGTTCGAGTTAGAGAAGTTCGACTGTATATATTTTCCAATCAAAATTATGATCATTATTATGATCCTAATCTGAGAATATGACTAAAACTTAAATCCCGATTTCGACCTAATGACCTGGCCTAAAATCAACTCAAGCTACTTTAGCCACTTGACGCATTGCTAATTGCAAAAGCACAATGCAGCTTTTGTAGTTATGATTATTATTGTTGTCGTTGTTGACTGCAATTCCCATTAAGTCGCAATGTTGCAAGTTGATAGTAAGTCGCATTGGCCGTCAAATTAGCGATTGACACCTTTTCGGATTTGGGTTCGTTTGGTTCCGTTCCGTTCCATGAAAACGGCGCATAAAAATTATTTCACGCTCGCCGAGCGGAGTCCAAAATTTGATTAATGTTGGATGAAAAAACCAAAATAATAATAATCATAATAAAAAGAAGAAAACGAAAAAACAAGCATAAATTGGATTTGATTTCTGTTTGTTTGCCGGCATTCGTAGAGCTGTTGGCGTTTTTTTAGTCTTTTTTTGCACTAGGTAGCGACTGCCGCCTGTTCATTAGCAGAGACGCAGACAAATCATTGGAGCAGCAGATGGGAGACTGAGAGAGAGAGAGAGAGAGAGAGAGAGAGCGAAGAGCAAGAGAAACGGGTGCCCAAAGGTGGCAATCAACACGAATGAATGAATGCTCGATCACTGAATGGGAGACTCGGAGATTGAGACGAAAATCGAAGTTGAGAGTCGAGCCAGCGAGTCTACATGAATGAATGAATCGTATGGTTGGGTCGGGTCGTTTTTTGGCTTGGCTTTGGGTTTCGTTTTTTTGGTATTTATTTTTTTGTTTCTCCCTTTGATCCGCCCCTCATACCTTTGTTTTGTAGCGGAAGTGTAATTGCTGACCCGACCCGGCGCGGTCCAAATCCGAATCGGAATCCGAATCACGGCGACCTTAAGTAGCGTCTACAAATGAGCCGAAAAAACGGGTGTTCGCAAAGCAAAGCGACGTCGGCGCCTTTGCCGCAGCCTCCATTTTTATCTCAGGCAATTACGAGTAGTCGTACCCCTGAAAACGGAAGCGTATTACAAGCCATATTCGTAATGTGATAGCATATGTTGTGACACGCCCACTCCAACTAAATAAGAAAATAAAATAAAAAAAAAGAGTACAGCCAAACAGGCTAAATACATATCATATCACACATGAAAACCTTGAGATCAGAACCGAAACGGCGCGACGACACGAGATGAAAGCAAATGAGAGTACAAGAAGGGAAGTGGAGAAGAGAAGAGAAGAGAAGAGATGAGAGATGGAGAGCAAACAAAAGCTAACTCAGTAGCACGTAGCGGACGACGTTATCACGTCGAGGATATCGGGAATGGTTATGAACAGACTGACTGGGCATGGTAATGGGAATGAGAACAGTATGGGTATGAGCAGTAACGATGGCCCTTATCAGCAGCCATCGTCGGGCCGTGACGGCGACAACAGCAATCAGAGCCATTTGCGGCTGCGCGACAGCGACAGGGACTGAGACAGAGACAGGAGAGGGAAAGGTTGAGATAGATTCATATACATATACGAGTATAGGTAGGTAGAGGGAGGTACACAGATGACACAGACAGGAAGTGAGCTATTTGCACTTCCAAACAAGTCATAATTTTCGGCAGACAGAGAACAGACAACAGACGACATCGGCCGTTACGTAGAATTTGAGTCTGATAAAGTAGCTCAACCGCGTCCCATTCATAAGTATATACCAAAAAAAAGATGCAGACAGACAGACAAATAAAGGAACGGACTCAGATGCAAAGAGATAGATAGAGGGAGATAGAAGGGGGCGAGACATATTTAATAAGCGACAATTTAGCGTTGAAGTTGACATTGACACAGGTAGACGCAGGTCGACATCATCATTCAACTACTTAGGTAGCTGTGGACAGGACAACGTTAAAGTGCGGCAAGTTCTACATGCATACATATGTATGTATCTTTCAAGTAGAGATCTCATACCTCATAACTGTGGTACCAGAGAAACCAGAGCTCTGATTCATGCGCGACTTCCTCTCTGATGGTTTGTTCTTCTCCAGGAACCCCTAATTTCTAGGTTTTGGCTCATACCTTGGCCTTACAGATTTATAAAATTTAAAAATTGCTAACTTTTTGGGTTTTTCTAATTTAAGATAATGTTTTTGTTAATTTTATTACAAATAAAATCTGAATTTTTCTTCCAACCGATTCTTTATTTTAAGAAAGGAGTTTGGTTGGATTTCGAAATCAAAGGGTTTATAATTTTATATCCGGCTCGAAGAAATCAAGAATTGATTAAAAGTGCTGCTAACTAAGATCAAACAAATAGTTGTGATCTCAGTCTGGGGAGTTGGGTTTATTTCTTACTTGACTTTTTAATTAGAGCCAATGAGAAACCTTCCCACAGAGCTGAAACAGAATGAAAAAAAGACTCGAGACTTGAGATTTGAGATGTGAGATGCGAGACGTGAAAGGCATAGTTGATTTGTCTGATGATGTATTAATTTCTCACACTGATGTGAACAGATTGAATAATCCAAAAAAGCTGTTTGTAAGCCAAACTAACTATCTGACTATCTACCTATCTATCTGTTTGTCCGTCTATCTCGCTGTGTCTATCTATGGTTGCCTCTGTGCTCTCTGGACAGGCACAGCACGTAGCTGTCAGCGGCACAGAGGCCGCCAGCTGTGTATGTTAGGGGTCAGTTCGGGAAACATTTGTGAACTCAATTAAAATAGCAGACGATTCACCTCGAGACCAGTCCCCCCGCGTGTGTTTCCCTATCTATCTACCCTGTACTCAACAAGTGTAAAGGGTTTATTGATTTGTAAACAAACAAAAAATATGATTGTAATAGAAAGGGGGATCGTGACAGACCCCAGAAACTATACGGTGGCTCACATTTTAAAGTATGCACCCTTATTTTTGCTTTAACTGCTATGTAAGTCAAGTTATCACAGTAAAAAAATATATTTGGAAAGGTCGTTAAAATTTCGTTTGAATGACACAAAACTTTCCTTAACCCATTGAGTACCCTTGGAAAATTTCGAAATTATGTAAAAGTCACTTTTCAAAACTTTTTTTCTTCGATTTTTTTTAAAAAATATTTTGATGCTAAATTCTAAGAGGATGCTAAAACTATGTACATGAGTGTTAACACACATGCTCCGATATGCTCAACATCTGTACAGTACAGGGTCTCTCACAGTCGAGTGGCCACAACAGTAGCATTTCCTTATGCAAGCTTGACTTCCTCCTCTGGTACCTCTTTAATCGTGTTCATCCCCGTCCCCGTTGGATGGTAAAATCACATGCAAATGTTGGCGCGACAAGATCCACAGTTAAAGATTCCAATTGAGATTCGAACTTTGCACGTCTCTCTCTCTCTATCTGTCTCTCTGTTGGTCTCATTCTCGGTGGTAATTAAACCTGCGTGAACGGTTCAAAGGGGGGAGGGCAAAGGGAGGCACAAACGTACGAGCTTAATAAACACATACCAAAGTGCTGGCCTACAACAACAGCAACAACAACAACAGTTGAGAGCAAAGCACAATGAATAGACATTCCTTACCGTGGGCAATTAGAAAATGAGTTCAAGCGAACGCGCCAAGTCGCACCAAAGTTGCGTCGAGTCATAGATCAACGTTCATGATAAGCCACAACAGCAACGGCAACGGCAACCGGAGCAGTTGGAACAGTTGGAGCTGTTGGAACTGCTGGAGTCAAAGCCAATGATCATTTGGCCGATCTATTCTCCTCTTCCTCCTCCTCTTCCTCCTAGCCAACTATCCATCGACAGGCCATCCAAGCAAATTGCGTGAGTAGAAAGCAATCGGCGAGCACATTTTTTCGTCAGCTCCCCCCTCGGGCGCCATTCCACGAGTAGCTGGCAACTGGGCAACAGCATCATCATCATCATGAAAGTCATGGCATCGTTTGCTGTTTTATGCCTCAACTTTATTCTTTCCTATTTTCTTAAAGTTTTTTTTTTGAAAGTTTGCGCCAGTTTAGAGCTCTGATTAGAAATAAAAAGAACATTCCAAGCTCTGCAAATTCTTACGGTGCGAACTTAACCATTTCCTTTTCCATTCACAATTCAAATAAAGGTTCGATTCAACATTCCAATTTAGATTCATTAAAAAGGATGGATTAGGCCAACGTGTTAGCTGGATTAGCACTAGGTTTAATCCAATAATCCATCTAGAGCTGCTGTAGAATAAATTAAGAATAAGATGCTGGCTTTATTCCTTTCAGATCCTAGCAAACTGCAACCGGAAAGATGGATTAGGTCATTAAAGAGGAACAACATTTGCCAAAAAAAAAGAGGATTTAGTTGTTTGACTGCAATGAAGTGAAATAATGTTTATTTTATTGTATTACGATTAAAGTAAAGCTGATTATCAACAACTTAAAGAGTGTAAGGAAAAAGAGCGTCGAAATAAAAAGGTATCTTGTCTTGAATATTTTAGCTTAAAGTATTATGTTTTGAGTTCAGAAACTTATGATTTTATGTTGGGTGAAAATCAAACATATCTCAAGGTTTTCAAAGAAAACAAGTATTCAAATTTCAAAAGCACTTTTTTTAAAATTATAATTTATAATAGAATCTACATAGTTTCAAAATTCGGGATCTATACATTTTTACAGCTTTCTTGAACGAAAACTTGGATATTTTACCATTATCATTCTTAAGATTTAGTTTTATCTCGTAATTATAATATTTTTCGTACAGATGGCACTCGTATTTGCATAGAAACATTTCATGAGAAAGGTCGCTAATATTCCGATATCTTATCTAAGGTTTACTTAAAGTATTCCAAGTAATTTCGGAATAACAAGGGGGTTACCCATTGCCCATTTGATAGTCGATTGTCAAATGTTGACTGTTGATTGTTGACTGAGGATCAGCTTGTTATTGCACTCGGCTCGCTCAGGCGGAACGAACGATAAAAGGGAAAGGGAACGAGTTGAACGATTGGAACGACATCAACTGGAAGTAGGGGAAATGGGGAATGTTGTTAATTTGGCATAAGATCCATCTACGGGGTTTCCGAGCTCTGCAAACGCAATGAACCATGTAATAAGCTGGGGCAAGTTGGTAACTCGCAACTATTTCTTGCCACATCCAATGTGAAATGTTGTTTAGGCGTTGCACCACAATGCGAGTAAGCCACACGGTGGCTCATTCATGAAAAACGAACCAAACGATGGTTAGACGAAACAAAATAATAAACACAAACGCATTTCATTCATAAATAGGCGATGTGATGCCGCACAAAGTTCAACAGTTGTCGTTTATTACGCCCACACAACGTAGACAGAAGATGCAGAGGCAGGAGAAGGTGAAGATGAAGATGGAGATGAAAAGACAGAAGAGGATGAAAAAGAAGTGAGACAGCTAAAACCGCAGCTGAAGCTGAACGTGAGTCTTGGGCTACCTGTGACAACGGAGAGAGAAATAGATTGGCAGAGAGAGAGAGAGGTAGATGCAAGCAGTGTTGTCAATTTAGCTATTTTAACGTCAGTTTTAAAGTTTGAAAAATACGGTTGGCGGTAATTATTGCTATATTGAAAGTTCAAATTTTTTTATTTTAGATTCCACAAAACGACTGACAAGATTTCCAAAAAAAGTACTTTTTATTTTGTATTTATAATTGCAAATATTTTCAGTAGCATTTGATTTTCAGTTCTAAGCTAAAATATATTATTTTCTTACTTTTTTTAATGATGATTAAAGGTAATTATAATACTTAATTATGTGTAAATCCATTTGAAAATTGCTAATGTTCAATATAAGAAAAAATGTGAATGGTTTAGAAGAGAGATTCCTTTTTTTAAGGATAGCTTATGATTGAGCCTGATGATAAAGGCAAATGTATATTGAATTTTTTGCACATTTAGAATTGAAACAATATACAAAAGTGCTTCCAAAATTGAACTGTATTGTATACAAGAAACTACAGGCCTAATTTGGTGTCTCTAGCTCTTGAAGTCGCCAACTAAAACTATTTTGTATTTCTGCAAATTGTCGTGCTTGTTCTAGCTTATTTTATGAAAGATCGATATAGGCCCTGAGTTGAGTTGTCAACACTGGTAGCGCGTTGAAGGTTAACGATGCCATTCGACGACATCAGCAACATTTTAACTGCTTTATTATAACAATGAAATGGTTGCATGGATGCATCCGCATCCGCAATTGCATTACAACCGGACCAAGTTGTATTCCAACTCGCTCGTAGTCATAGTCATAGTCATAGTCGTAGTCGGAGTTGGAGTTGCAGTTGGGGATTCTGAAATGGAGCTAGAGTCCAAGTCACGTTTTGTCACTGCGGTCGCTGCAACATTTTCGTTGGTTCACCTTGACGCGCATACCAAAGACGCAAACAAAGACGGAAAAGGGAACAGAAAGGGGAATGGGAATGGGAACGGGAATAGGAATGGGACTGGGTAGAGAGAGAGAGAGATAAGTTGGGCCATGGCAGGGGGTAGGAGCGTAGGGAGTAGGCTTAGGACTGAGGTAGACCGACAGAGTCGAGCAACCTTTTCATTGATTGTTTTTCTTTTACCTTTTCTTGGCTCATAGCCCGTTTCATTTCACTGGAAACGAGCGAGAGCAACAACAACAACAACAATAATAACAATAACAGCAACAACAACAACCACAACCAGTTGACTGCATTCCAAGGCGTCGCTCATTGCGATCATTGAGCATCGACTTCAAAGGGGGCTATTGGCTGAGTTTTGGACCCTTCCACTCGTATGTCTCTTTGTGCCTTAGACCCCTTCACTGCCCTGCTTTCCCTCCTCTTTCCGAGCAGCATATCATCCCAGCTAATTGTTTCCGACTTTGAGGTCTTTACTCTGGCAAGAACTAAAGCCAAGGACAACATCCTGCCTGGAAACCCGTCAGATCTTGACTAAACCCTGCTAACGGAGCGGGAGATTTCGCTTATACCAATTGCAATTATTTGCTCAAAATCTCTATGAAGATCTCACTTCCAGCTGGTATCCATTAGACCGCCATTGGACGATTGCTTTGGGGCAGGGCAGCGAACTTATAACATAGATAAGCCTCTCACAATTTCCAACTCTACTCGCAACTTTGGAAGAAACGATCGTTTCAATTGAAAGTCTGAAGTTTGGTTTACGTTACGTGATAAAAACATTGTTGTCCGCTGATTCAACTCGGTGATAAGACATGGAAACAACAACCCCTACCCTATGCCCTACACTGGAAAAAAAATACAAAGCATTCTGGAATTCAAGCTTAAGCTTCTTGATTTTAGCGTGAATTTCTTAATAATGTATATTAAGTTAACTAAATATAATTATAATATTCAAAAAATCCTAAAACATTTGATTTCACTAAAAAAAATTCTTGAAAAGCCCCATAATAAAAATATTTGCGGAGGAGGAATTAAAATATTGAATTTAAAAAAAGTATTTTTATTTGGCTTAAGAAAATACGGGGTAACCGAACTTCTGACATCGTATCGGATTGATTTTATTCCAAAAACCCGGATTTTTTTTCCTGTGTACTTCTGAAAATTGGAGCTCAGACTTAAACACACACACATTCATACTGAGGAGAACGTCTCACGTCCGGGCGAGTAAATAAATGAAACAAATAAAAACAAAAATTAAATTGGGTTTATTGCATTTCATGTGAAAAGTAAACGAGAACAACAACAAAGTGTGGAAAGAAGCGATAAGTCGGAGAACTAAAGAGCTGCCATATGGAATCGATCGGATCGGATCGCAACGATCGTTCATCAAAAAATATCGGAAAGGCAACAAATCAAATTCAACATTCAAAAAAGTTCATTTAATCAACTAACGGACATTCAATTGATTAAATA
Source organism: Drosophila recens (assembly GCA_037043495.1). Lineage (NCBI taxonomy): Eukaryota > Metazoa > Arthropoda > Insecta > Diptera > Drosophilidae > Drosophila > Drosophila recens. Next base: position 213,222 of record JBAMBJ010004306.1, on the reverse strand, counting down.
CTAGTATGTGGAACAGAGTTGTCGATCGATTGACACACGGGACAAGACGAGAAGAGTCGAGAGGGGGCAAGTGCAGGGGTGGAGGGGGGAGGGGGTCTCTTTACGCATCACTTACTGTGGGAGCTTTGTGTTGTTGTCGTTGTTGTTGTTTCAATTCGGTTGCTTCAATTAAATAACAGAATGCCAATTAATTAAAAGCCCATAACGGTTAGAGACCCCTTTCTCAGTAGCTTTCAGTCAATCTCCCCCTCTCCCTTTCCCTCTCATTCTCTCTCCCTGTCTCTGTCTCACTGCCCAGTGACTGGTTGGTAAAGTGCCGTGTCGCGTTGCTTTGTCGAGTCGATCTAAATTACAAATTTGTCGTACCAAAATAGATAATATGATCTAATAAAATTGAAAGAGCAGCCGCGCGACAGTAAAAACCACGACGCAAATATATAAAAAAAAAACACAGAAAAAAAACAGAAACACAGCAACAAACAACAAACTACAAAAGCGACTGATCAGAGTTTCGGGGGGTAAAGAGACTGACAGAGGGGGAGGGGAGAGGAGGGAGTGATGGCGCCTCAGGAACGAGGAACGAGCAACGAAAAATGACGAGGCTGTTTCGTATGTTGCTTTTACATTTTCCCGATAACAAATCAAACTAAAAACTTAATATGAAACTAAAAAGTTAAAAAAAACATGTGTGGAAGCTGTAGTCGAAAGTGCCCGTCTACGAGATACCCTGTTCAAAACTCATCTACTAAAGTAAATCCGAATTTGCATGTTCATAATATGTGCTACCCAAAATACACTTATCATCATCATTTAAGGAGTCTACATAACAGTTTTGATGCTTCTAGCTCTTACTATCTCTGAAACTATAACTATATTTTTTTTTTGGTCTCATAAACTTAATATACCCGCAGTACAGGGTATAATATCAAAAACACTAAAAGACTCGTATTCAAAGTATTTCATTTTCAGACCAATCCAAAGAACTAACGAAAGATATTGTTAAAGAATCGATTGAGCCAACAATCGAAGAAGAAGGGAAAGAAAAGGGAGTGGCAGTGGCAGTGTCAGTGACTGGGGCGTTGGGTCAAACCTAATGACAAATGTTACTCAAAAATACATGTATATATTTATTATTGGCATGAGATCATCAAAGTGCTTTTAGTCAACGATCCGAAAAGCAGTTAACGGAAAACAGTGTCGCTTTTATTTGTAGAAGCGCTTTCCGAAATCTTTAGAAATCTGCAAATCTTTAAATGTCAATTGAATGTAAACAAGCGACAGTTTAGTTTTGAAAAATTTTTTATAATCTAAGCTTTCAAGTGCACGTGATAGGAAAAACTTTTAGTACCAGTTTACATAATTTTCGTTCTAATAATTTGTTTAAAAATTGAATAATTATAATGACACTAAACCAATTATAATCTAAAACACTCAGCATAAAATTAATTCGAACTCCGAATCAAAGGCAATAATTAAATATTCAAACACCAAATATAGAAAATTAAATTGATTTGATAGTCAACAAAAAACTATTAGCAAATAAACCACCTAAAGTCAAGAAATGTTAGAAAATACCTTCTGTATATTGCTTTTTTTTATTTCAAATGATATATGCGAATGCATATGAAACTTTCACGGAAATGCATCGAATAGATATATTAGCAACTTATTGTTTATTCAGCAATCTATTCCCATTTTGGGGCATTAGCAGCACTTGGGCAGCCCTAATTGTGTGGCTCCAATTTCCCTTAGCTTTTCTGTGTTTGCTGTGTGTGTGTGCCACGCCCCATTTCGCCTCTACGTGCCTGACGTTCAGCATCAATTGCATTTTTCATGGGAATTCTCAATGCAAGCGGGAAATCTTCATCCCATTGCAGTTTCGAGCCACAGAGCGAAGACATTGCGAAGAAGTGAAGTTTCTGTGGAACTGCAATACACGATATTCCCCATAAAAGAAGAGTCTCTACCTTCTGCCCCCTCTCTCATGCCACATGCCTGGGGCAAGCCCTTCAACTGTCGGACGACAACATAACATAAAAACTGCAAGGTTGGGGCTATCAAATTGATATTGCCACCTAATTGTTGCATGTTGTGTTGGTCGTTGTTGTTGTTGTTGTTAATGCAGACTTTGTTGCATGTAATTGTTTATGATTATTAGCAGCGACAACAACAATAACAACAACAACAATAGCCGGAAATCAACGCGTGCTTAATTGTTTAATTAATTTGAGTTTGTGTGATTTTTATGTCACGTTTTGTTTATATTTGGCCAGTCGCCAGATTCAGTTGTTGTCTCTGTCTTTCGCTCTCTCGCTCTCTGCGCTTGCCCTCTCTTCCTTTTGCCTCTTTCTCTTGCCAATTGCGAGTCACGCATTAAGTTCAATTTGCCCGATGACGAAATTGGCAACATTCAAAATTGGCATTGGTATTTATCCTCTTGGATTACAGTTTAGTGCACTTCTTTGCCTACACTCAAAGAAGCATTCAAACACTCATATTCATACTCACTGTAAATTGTAAATTGATATCTGGGCACGTTTCTGGCGTTCCATTCAGCAAACTGGAGTCCCAACTGAGTGGGCCGATGGACAGACGGACTGACTGACTGAAAAGAATCCAACCAAAAACCGTCGAAACAAAAGCCAACCCAACACCCCTCCTCCTCCGTCTCCTCCTCTTACTCCTCCCCTCTCAACACTGAACACAAATTATTCGAGGTATCAAATTTTCCTGATTATTTTGAGACGTTTTTGTAAGTTGTTGTTTTGCTGGTTTTTGCTGTTGTTGTTGTTGAATTTGTTAGCGCTGGCTATTTATGCATAATTAAAATTAATGAACATATTAGGCCCAGGCAGCAGGAAGGCAACAATGACAATAGCTGGCCATTGTTCCTCGGCTATTTCTTGGCCCGCAGGTAACCAAAGAACTGAACTTGGCTCGCGTTTCAAATTACACGAAAACAAAAGCAAAATGAAAACCAAAAATTAAATTTAAAAAAAAAAAAAAATGAAAAGAAACAAAATATAATGCAAAAACAAAAAAAAAGAGTGTGGCTGACGCAAATTGAACAGACCGCTGACCCCGTAACCCCAGTCCTCATTCTCAACAACCCTACTTAGGGCAACCCTATGCCAAATGCATTGCAGCAACTACACACGTTACAATCTTTTGCTGGCTACTGAAATTTTTGCATTTCGACGATTGGATATAATAAATATTTAAATACATTTTTAATATTTAATAAAAACATAATTTAATAAATTTATTTTGTTTGCAAAATAGATACGCCATTTAATTGCTGTTAAATTACTTAAATATAATACAGCGATTCGATTGAATTAGCATAAAATCGAAATTAGTTCGCTTATTGGTTTTTATAAATTTTAAACATTTTTTATATTTTCAATGTAATAACTTTATTCGTAAATCAAGAACTCTCAATTTCGAATACTCTTTAAGTTGTCTGATACAGATAATTAAGATTTCATAATATATAATTTAATTTAAATAATTTAAATTTAATTTATTTATTTATGTTTTAGACTATTTAATTCAATTCTTTTCAATCCAATCTATATTTCCGAACCAATGAAAATGTTGCATATTTATCTACTCAATAAAAACATGTACTCTGATAACAAGTTTATTTCTTTAATATTATTTACTTATTTTTTATTTTTTTAATTATTTATTGTTGATTACTCGTCTGCTAAGGAAATTAAGTTTTTTAAGTAATTCATGCTTAAATAGTTTTATCGATTAAAATGTAGTTGACGACTATTGACTGACTAACTTGACTTGATTCTTGAGCTAACCAAGTGGGGCTGAATGTGGGCCAATTCGATGCCACCCGGTGGCACAGCGTTGGCTTCGTCATCGACTTTGCTGTTGTGGTTGTTGTTGTTGTCTCGTGGCCGCTTGCCAACTGGCGGCAACAAACAAATATGAAAATTAACAGCACTGGCATGAGCATTTGGTACATTTGTACCAAAACTGGTACATTTTTTCGTTGGTACATTAAATCAGTTATTTATTTAAATGGTACATTTTACAACTGCTATTTTGTATAAAATTATAAATTTCTTTGTTGTGTACTATCCACTTATTAAGAGTATTGAAAGAATCATTTATGTACATATATGTGAAGGTAAACTAAAACATCCTTTTAGCATTATTTAAAATAAGTCATTATGAATCAAGCTATAAATCGAAATGTAAAAATTGTCAAAACAAAAGTCGGGTTGTCTAGTAAATATCGTCAAAAATAAATTCGAGTGAAAGTTTTTTTAAAATCGCTTCCGCTAAAATCGAGTAGTTGAGTTTTCGATGTACTTATTTTTACATTATCGGATCTTAACAATGAATAAATTAACATTTTTTTATGTTTATAAAAATATTAAAAAGTGATTTCAAATATGTATAAACATAAATAAAAATTATGTTAACATTTAATTCACATAAAGATGGAAAGATATTTAGAATATATAAAAAGTTGGTACATTTCGTTCAAAGACGCAACATTTATCCCCAAAATCTGGTACAAAATAATTTCAAGAAGTGGCAGCAGGCCAACGAGGCTCAATGTGGAGGTGGCTATGGGGGTGGGGCGTGGTTGGGGACGGAGGCGGAGGTGGCTGATGTTTTTGGTCGACAAGGTGTGCGGCAATTGCTGCTGCTGCTGCTGCCAGCGCGTTTTGTCGTGCGAAAAAAATTATTTTTATATGTTTGGCCCACATGAAGCCCAAACGACTCGACTCGACGGCGGTGGCAAGTGAATGTGCACCACCAGCACCAGCACCAGCACCGCCAGCGATCACGACCAGCAGATAAATGGATCTCTGTGCGGTGCGGTGCGGTTCAATTTGGACTATTGCATTTCCTGTTTTGATCTGCCAACAAAGTTTGTTGATGAATCTCATATTAATTTCGGCAATTTGCCCACTGTCCAGTGCAGCAGCAGCAGCTTCGGCGTGGGCACAAATCTCCAGATTGCAGCTCATTAGAGTGACCCATTAGGGTGCCCATATGATGAGGTAGCCAAGAGGCTGCAGCTAACCATGTGGCACATGGAAAACGGGAAAATGGGAACTGGGAAATGGGAGAATGGAATATGGGAAAATGACTGTTGCTAACGCCTCTGGGCGTGGCTCTGGCATGCAGGTGAGGATGACTTGACAGGCGCCCCCGCCCCCTGCATGACCCCCTCGTACCTACATAGAATGTAATATTTAAATTTGAAACCAACGGAAACTGCTTCAAAAATATCTTAATGATCCACATCTGCAGTGTGCGTTGAGTTTTTGTGAGACGGGGGAGTGGGAGAAAAAGCAGATGGGGAGGGGGGAGCACTAAGGTGGCAGCTGACGAATGTTGCGTGGCAATGTTTATGATGAATTGCCCGAAAAGCTCGTTAGGTGGCATCAAATGTTGTTGTGCAATGACAAGGAGAAGAAAAAAGAGAGGAGAGGAAAGCAAAGAATGTGGCAAGGGGACAGCAACAGCAACAACAACAACGACGATGACAGCGACGGCGACGATCAGAAAGCGAATGCAAATTGAAATTCCAAGATCGAAATCAAAGATGGCGACGCACCAAAAACAAAGGCACAAGCCAAAACAAAAGACAACAACAACAACAAAGCACAAAGCCGAACAACAGACAACACAAATTTAATGCAATGAAAATCAAATAAATTGCAATGAAAAGACAACAACAACAACAGCAGCAACAACAATGTCAAAGATAGCAATCACTGAACATGGTGGGCCAACGTCGCCAGCGCAGTCGCCGTCAGCGTCGCAGTCAGCTTTTAATGAGAGCGGCAAACCAAAAATGAAACATTTGAAAAATGCATAAGAAGCATGCAAATGAAATGATAGCACCGGTTGGTTGCGGGAGGGGAGTGGCGAGTGGTGAAAGGGTGGGGGGCAAATAGAGTGTCCCAAAAATGGACAAAACGAGCAAAGGAATGCAAACGAACGTAAAAGAGAGTGAAAGAGAGCGGGAGCAAGAGAGCGAGAGCGAGAGCAAGAGAGTAAGAGAGTGGAGAGCAAATTTAACGAATTTCAGAAAACTGGAAGTGAACGAAGCTGCAGTTGCCGTTCTCCTTATATGAGCACACACACAAACACACAGAGAGATGAAGTCTTAAACTGCAGCTCAGGCAACAGGCGGCAGCACAACTGTGCAACGCATAAATTTTGGAGCATGTTGCATGCCTCTTTTTTTTTTTTTTTTGCATGTTGCTAGGCCAGCTGCAATTGCCAACGGGCGCGTGTCCATGTGAATGTCATGGATGTAAATGTGGCATGTGGATCGGACTCAGACTCAGACTCTGACTCTGGGGCAGGCTTTCACCCATGGAATGCGAGCAAACGAAACAACAACAACAGCAACGACGACAACAAAGGCAAATTAGCTCAAATGCCTTTGCCACAGGGCAAATTTGTTGTTGCAGTTGCTGCTGCTTGTTGCTGTGTTGCAAGGGCCCGGCAAGTGCTAATAATAATAACAGCAACAACAACAACAAGAAAGAGCTACAAGAAATTGCATGCCGTGTGCATTAATTATGACAAAAGTAAAAGGCTGCAACGGCAGCTGTGAGAGCCTCGCCGACAGCAATAAAAGCGACGCGACACCAACAACAACAGCAGCAACATCAGCATCAGCAACAGCAACAGAAGCAACTGCAGCAACAGCAACTGCAGCAACAGTGGCAACATCTCACATGCTTCAGACGCCCACACAACGCGACCAACAAAAAGCTGCGCTGTCATTTGTGTTGTTCTTGTTGCTGTTGCTTCTGCTGCTATTTCTAATTTGCTGACCAATAAGAGACATGAAAAACGTACCAAAAACGTGCGCAGCAACATGCAATGAGTCATCATGATCGCCGCCAACATCGTCATCGTCATCGCCATCGGCATCGTCATCAAATTTGGTCAGCAGCATGCATTATTTTTAAATTAAGCATGTATAAAATATGTATACTAATAATGGCAACAGCAGCTAGCAACTTTTACTGCTGGCAACATTCATTGGCAACATATAGATTGATTCAAAATGTTTCTAAGTGAGCTGGCGTAAAATTTATAGTAAATCCCTAGAGAAAAAAATTAATTAATTAACAATTGCAGTCTATAATATTGTTTAATTTTGCTTAATATTTTTAACTTGAAATTTAAATAAAATCAAATAAAATGTAAACTAAAATAAAATAATTTTTAAAAAATATGTAATGAAGAAACCTTTTTTTTTATCGAAATTCACTTCTTAACACCTTAATCCTTAAAATCATAACTTGTAAAAATGAATCGCCGAGAATCACTGTATGTAAAGCACAGAAGCTTATAATTACTATATGTATATTTGGTAGACGATCACTTTTTACTTGAACATTTTATCTGGAATTTTATTTTGTTTTCTTTTTTTTTTTGCCCACATTGCTAAAGGAACGAAAATTGAAAAATATTTATGAAAAATTACAATTGTCGTTAACACGCAGACACACATATACATATGAATGCATGTATTTGTTAGCTATTTTTGTTTGGGGGTGGCGCTCATTCTCGTTGGTTTTTTATTGTTGTTCCTTTTGACTTTTTGAGCAACAAATTTGTTGTTTTTCTTTCGTCTTAATTTTCTTGTTATTATAATGTTTTTGTTTTTATTTTCACGCGCTGTTCGACTTGGCGACATTTCAAAATATTTCTAAAATTATGGGCCAACAACTGCACCCAATACCAGGGACGTCGGACGGGCTGTCAAAAGGGGGGCCGATGGGGCCGAAGGGGACCTGGCGTTACGTGAAGCGAGTGGCAAGAGGAAAATCACAAAACATAAATTAATTAAAAGCAAATTTAATGCACAATATGAATAGCAGAGACCTCCACGATGAACCAGAGCCAAAGCGATCTCTCGTTCTTTGTGTCTCTCTTTTTTCTCCCCGACGGGTTATTACACCATTATTCTAATTAAAAATTGGGGAAAAAGGGTAAAATGGGTTTGTGCAAATTTATGTAACGAAAATATATAAATTCGTGATCAGTATCACAGCGAACATAAGAGCTAGAGACTCTATATTTGGCATGCAGGCTTCCCGGATCAAAATTATTTCAAATTTGTGTTAATTACATGTTAGGAAATTGTCACAGGGTATCTCGTAGTTGTGCCCTCTCGATTAGAGCGTGCTTACTTGTTATTTATGTATTTTTGCCACATTTTTAGCCAGTCAACTAAAAATGATTTGAAATATTTATGACATATTCTACTAAGAGTAGGGGTACCCAGGCAGGTATGCAACGGGTACGGGGAGGGGCAGGTGGTGAGGTGGCGGGGTGGCGGGGTGGCGAGGTGTGGGTGCTCGAATTGTGTTCTTAGTTTTATGTCTTTTTAAATGGACAAGTAAACACTAAAAGGGCCTTAAAATGTATCTCCCGGCATTAGGGGTATTCGATATATAGAATATAAGTAAATTGATTTATTGACATAAACAAAAAATATACACATATATTTATACATATAGGCCTAGTGCATATCATTATCATTATTTTATACATATCTAGGTTAACCTCTCTGGGTTTAATATTATCTTAATTTTTGTATATATTCGGCTAGTCGCCTTTAGTTAGTCTTTTGTTGTGTTTCGTCACTAGCGTGACCTACCGTCTATATTAAAAAATGTTAAATGCGTACTGAGTAACCCCAATGTTTTGCTATCGCAGTCACTCTTTGTCCGCCTTTTCCTCGTTTTCGATTTTCTTGTATTCTTTTCGGTATTTTATTTATAGTCTTCGCATTTATTTGCCTGTCGCTGAGCTTTTTGTGCCACTTTAGGCCTCAATTATTTTGAAATTCATTAAAAGTGTCATCTATTTTCAATATTTATGCGCCGACGCGACACCCCCTTACCCTACCCCTCTCCGTCATAAGTGCCCAACTCGATTTTTACCTCATTTCCGCCGTAATATTGAACTATGAAAATCATTTTTCTTATTTTCCTCTTCCATTCTATTTTCCATTCTCATTGCAGTTGCGCTTCCACTAAAATGCAGTCCTAAATCTGCTGCAAAAGGAGTCAGACAGAGTGTGTGAGAGAGAGAGAGGCAGTTAGAAAGAGCCGGCGATAGATAACTGAAGTGACATCGACATCGCGGCTAACAAAAAGCTAAAAAGGTAAGTCACTGCCACAATTTTAATAAACGTAATCCTGGCGTTGTGGCGCCCACGCATTGCAACATGCGGCATTGTGTGGCAGACAGCACTCTGCTTTGGAATGTGTGGGCGTGCAACTCGCAGCTCCGCGCCCATAACCATCAGGCCTGAGTTCATGGGGGACCAACAATACAAATCGTTCTTGTTGCCCACGCACTGGCCGAAGATGCCACAACTCTCCTACTCTTACTCTTACCCCAGGAGCGGGAGCGGAAGCGGGAGGAGGACGTTGTTGCAAGGAGAAGGGGCGGCACGGGGTATAGGGACCGGGTGTGAAGGGTGATAGCGCAGCAGCTGCATTCAACAGGTGGGGCGTTCAGATTCAGCAAGCCCAATGCAAGAAGGAGATAAAGAAAGCGAGAGGTGGAGAGAGAGAGAGAGAGAGAGAGATGGAGGCATGGCCCACACTTGGTTGCATGCCTTAGTTAAAGTTAAAATGAACAAAAATCCTGTTGTTGGAATGCAGATTTCGAACTCGTTTACATGCCACTTCCATTCCCCTCCCCGATTCCTGCTCACTACTCGCTACTCCTTTCTCCCCGCCCGTTTTTTAGCCCTTCTTCAACTCTCTTCTTTACTTTTTGTGGCGCTTAAGTCTTATCTCTTGTCTGCTCTCCATGCTTTCCTGATAGGGATGGGCATCGATATTTATTTTATTCTATTTGAACTTTATTTATTTAACATTGACTAAAAGCAGTGGACACAAAACCACTTATAACTTGTAAAGAAAAACAATTTTAAATAAGCTGCATATTTATCTGAACAAAATATTCCAGTTTTTACTTAAATTTTGACTTAGTATTGATACAAGAATATCCTTTCAGGATTTAGACTCTATAGAAAACTTGAAGATATTTTTAATGACAAATTGAAAATTCTAGTACTAAATTTAATTTTCTAGTTTTTTTCTCAAATATCTACTTAATTTAAATATCAGTTTAGGTCTTTGACTTAATATAACAATGCCTAACTTAAAGTTCTAATTTTTAATTCAATTTTTTATTTTTTACTTAATGAGCGACATATTATCGATATAAAACAAATTAAATTAATTAAAAATTAAATTCTCTAGCCCTTAGTAATTTTTTATTGTCATTTAAGCAAAACAAAAAAAAAACAAAGAAAAAATATCGATACTCATCCCTATTTCTACCTGTTGTTGGGGCGCACTGTTCTTACCCGCGATGCGCTCCTGTGCCGCATACAGCATCTTCGACTGCTGGTTCCGGTCTTCTTCAGTTGTTGTTGTTGTTGCTGGCTGAAACAGGTTGCATTGCTCAAGAATTTTTGCCATATCTCTATAAGCCAAATGTGTGTGTGTGTGTGTGTGTGTGTTTGTACTGTTGCTTTGCTGTTTGTTTGTTTGTTTGTTTGTATAGGGCCATTTTTTGTTCGTGATTTTTCTATTGCTCCTTTCGCTGGCAGCAATGGTTGCTCGCTCTCATGTTTTATTGAACTCTCTGTGCAACAACAACAATAACAGCAGCAGCAGCAGCAGCAACAAGTACAACAACTTGTAGCAGGTGTTAGTGTTTTACAAGCTGTTAACTGCTGCTGCTTAATGGGTAAGCAACAACGACAACGACAACAACATCAGCATCAACAACATCAGCAACAACAACAAACGACTCTAATAACGTTATTGTTCTTGTTGTTGTTATTGTTGTCATCATCGTTGTCGCGTTACGCCCTCAAAGTGTTTAATGAAATAGGCGTAGGGGAAGTGGAAGGGGGAGAGTAACAGCTATTAGCTCAGCTCTCATGTTGGCCAAAAGCAGCAGCTACTCGGTTTTTTTCTATTCTTTTCAGTCGCTTCTGTTGGCATCTCTGGCGTTGAGGTTGTCACGCCCATTTTGTAACGCATATTTCAATTGTCTAAAGTTCCCCTTGTGAACCCTTCCCGCTTCCCCCTTTCCCCGTCTCCAGCAATCCCTCGCTGTCTCTCACAGCGCACCTTTGCGCCTCCTTCACTAATTTCTAACAGTTTTATGCTAATTTCTGGACAAGCAAACATTTGAAGAAGCCGCTGACAACGCCAACAACAACAACAACAACGACAACGTTGCCATTCACTTCTCGTTGTTAGTTGTCTTTGTTGTGGTTGTCGTTGATGTTGTTGTTACTGTTGTTGTTGTTGCTCAACATATGTGTTTTGTGGTGTCTGTTAATTTATGCTATTTAATTTGGCATTTCATTTGATTAATAACTGTTATTGTACGTGTTTTAATGTCTTTTCTGTTTGAGTTTGGTCAAAACAACAACAAGAACAACTCAAGTTGTCTCCACGTTTATTATTATTATTATTGTGTTCTTAATGTTTGCATAATTTTGCATTTGTTTAGTGTTTAGTGCGTGTTGTGTGGCCTTTAAAAGTGTGACTAATCAAATTAACATGCAACAATCATAGTAAATGAACGCATTAGCAACATTTCATTTGTTAGCAACATGCTGGCAGCATGTTGCCAAAGCTCTAAACTCTATGATGCCAATGCGATGATCTTGGAAAGTGTGGGACCAACTTAGTACTAAAACTATTTTTCATTGATTTTGTTGAACTCTCAATCAGTTTCATATTGTTTGTGGAACATCATAAAAATTCGCAACTTTAAATGTTGTGTCGTAAATTGAGTTTTACTCTGGGTCTCAAATTCAGTTTGGTTTCTATGACATTGTTTAGTTGAACGAATTGATTTGTTGACTGAAATTCAATAAGTCCTAAAAATATGAGTGAGCTTGATGTACGATCATCAGTTATATAGATGAGGAGGCGAGGGGCAGTTTTATAGCAGGGGCAGTTTAATATACAACAAACACTCCTACTATGTACGATGTACACTAAAGAATATGGTTTTAACCTTAAAAATACACTCATCAAACAGCAAAACATTTTTTTTAGCTCATCTCGAGGCAACTAGAGTCTAGTTACTAGACAGTGATTTTGTTGCTGTTGACGATGTAGAAGGCGACATGCAGGCGCCAAAATGTCAAACGTATAGAACTTTATACGTGTCCAACCCAGAAACAAATGAAAGGACTAAATGAACGATTTTTGCTGGATTTGGTCCTTTAATTATTTTATCAAACCCTCGGCAAACGATAACATCTGATGTTGAATCAAATTTGAAGTGTGGAGTGTCGCCATTGAGCTGCAAAGTTAATGCAGTTCATCTTTTATTATTATACAAATATTTTGATTGCTATATGGTGACCAGTTAGTTGCCTTGCCTTTTTACCAATCTCAATAGCGTTGCCATTCCCATTGCCATTTCGATTCCCAGTCCCAGTCACAGTCACAGTCCCATTGCCACTGCCCGATTCCCTCACTGCATTTGTGGCTGGGCTTTCTGTCTGCAACACATTCTTGCAACGCCATTCATTTCCTCTGTTCTGGTTTTTTATGCTCTTGCTCGTTGCCGTTGCCGTTGTTGTTGTTGTTGTTGTTATTTTATTTTATTTTATTTTTTGTGTTGTTGTTCGCCTTTTGCCTGCTGAGACACTGGAATGCGCATTAATTTTCAACACACGCAACAACACCAGCAACAGCAGCAACATGAAGAGCAAGCAACGTTGTTGCCGTTGCTTTAAAGAAACCTGCGTCAATTTCGCGCTTTACTTTTGTTGTCAGATGTTTTAAATCAGCGTCAAGCGGTCGACGAGCTGCGTCGAGGATCGGCAACTTGGCAACCTGGCAGCTTGAGGCAACCTGAGGCAACTAACATAGAGGCAGCCCGGCAGAGAGGCCTGTGTAGGCAGTCCGGTTTCGTGCTCCTTGCGTTAACAAGTGGCCACCAGGCAGCAGCCACAACGACGTCGTCGTCGTCGTCGTCGTCGCTGTTCATTGGCGGCAGCTGCACGCGCCTGCCCGGCTGTCTTCCCCTGCCCACTTCCCGCCCCCTTTGGCACTCTCCTGGCCTGCCCTGCCAATAATGACTTTCAAATGGAAGCCTCGTTGCGATTTATGTGCGTCAAGACGCTGCGACAACACAGATAGAGATATTCCTGCGGCAAGGGGGGGACCGGGGAGGACAGGGGACAGCCAAGACCAAGAGGGGGCAACATTCAACTGGGCAAACCGGGCGGCCGTTTCTTGGAATTCCATGCGCGCTTTTGTGTTTCTTATACCCTTGCAAAGGGTCTTATGAATTTATAACCAATTGTGCAACGCATAAATGGAGCATACTATATATTTGCGATCAGCACTAAGAGCAAAGTCAATATAGTTACATATATCAAAAAATGTACATACGTATATTATAAAATCTACTAAGTGACAAACCATAAAATTTTACCTTCCAAATGAAATCATTATTCTTAATAAGTTACTCTATTTTAATTATTTCATTTAAAATTCAATATTTTAAAATTTCAATAACCTATTTTCATATCAATTCTTAACTTGTTAGGAGTTTTTCTTTTTATTTTTAAGTTTTTCCGGTGAATTTCTGGAAAATAAATAAACAGCGCATATTTTTTTTTCAATCTATTTCAACGTTTTTTTGAAGTAATGTCTATAATATATGTATATTATAACTGTCCCTTTATTATAGCTGTCCTTGAAACGATTAGTTGTAAATTAAATACAGGGTATCAAATCTTCGGCGTGCCAACAAATACAATTTATTCTTGTCTTTGTTCGTTTCGTTTTTTTTCTTTATTTTGGTTTTGTTTTGTTTTTGGCATCGTTTAAATTTCAAATCGAGCTCCAAACTGTCGCAGGGCAGACGCTCGACCAACCCGTTCCATTGCCCTTGCTTCAGCTTCAGCTTCAGCTTCTGCCCCTGCCCCTTATTCCTGCCCCAGTGAGATCGAAGTTACCTTGGCCTGCAGCATCTGCAGCACCTGCCTCGGCTGCTGCTCATAATAATGACACACCATTAAGAATCTGATGCCCAGGCGAAGACGAAGGACAAGATCTGGCAACTGGGCAACTTGGCAGCTTGGCAACCTGGCAGGCAACTCTTTAGCCTGGCTCCAGTTTAAATGGCACATTGCGACCGGCTGCTTCCGTTGCCACGCCCCCTTCGGACACAGACTGAGACACGGACTGAGGCTGAGGCTGAGGCACAGGACAACAAGTCTGAGCCCAGTCAAAACAGCAGTTCCAATAACAGACCAGACAATAGCCGTGGTATCATTTTGGTACAGTAGGGCCCAAGACATGGCATTTCGAAATTCGAGAAATCCGCCCACTTTTGGAACCTTGAGGTGTACGAAATTGCCCATCTTAAACTATAATTACCTCACACTCGAATCTTTTAGTTACAGTCCCAAATGATCAGAGCATCTGCTGTTAAGTCGCTGTTAACAGAATTTATAGCTCTGAAAAGATACTGTTAAGTTGTTTTTAATACACTCTCAAGCCTGTAGAATTACTTGCTGTTATTTTAGACATAGCCTCATTCCATTCCCGATGTGTTCTGAAAATTTCATTGCGATCGGATGATAAACTGGGAAGATTTTTTGAATTTTGAATTTTACATGTTTTCTCAACAATGGCACAACTAACTTTAAAAAGTTTTAAATTTTTAGTCATATTTTTTATGATTTTTTGAGTTTAAAAAATCTGTTACCGTTTGGTTTGGTTTTGGGATGTACCAGATGTACATACAATAAATATACAGCCGTGGTCATATAAATAGCACAAAAAAATATTTAACTTGTGGAGTGCTTTTTTTAACTAAAATATATTTTATAAAAGTCAAACAACTTTGGTTCTTTAAAACTTAACTTATTAACAAGAATCTTTAAATGTTTTAAAACAAAAGTGTAAAAATTAATAAATTATTAAAAAAATAACGAAATATTTGTGGCATAATTTCAAAATGTTGTCAATAATTCATAGAAGGTAAGCTTAAAAGTTGTATTTGTTGAAAACATTAAATATTAAATTTTAATATGTATTATTGAAACAGCCTGCTTTTGGTTTGTGCTGTTTATATGACCACGACTGTATGTGTATAATGATATTTGAGTGAAAGAACATAAAATGTACAGTATTAATAATTGTTTCCCCAACTTTTGGATATCTTTGCAGCTTGCCCGCCTGTGTGGAGAAATGGGCCCAAAGAGGTTGCTGCAGTTGCCTCTGGCGCTGACCATGCTCAGTCTGTGCTCCGCCAGCAACGCCAGTTCCAGTTCCAGCTCCAGCTCCAATAGCTCCAACTCGAGCAACAATTCGCTGGGCGTGTTCATTGAACGGGCGCCCGAATCGGCAGTGGCGCCCAAGGGCGACGAGGTGGTGTTCGAGTGTGAGATGAACCTGAAGCCGGATCGCCTGGAGTGGCGATTCCGGTATAGCAGCAATGAGCCGTATCGCTATCTGCATCCCGCCGATGGGTACAACGTGACGAGCAGCAATGAGGAGCGCACCTGGAAGCTGCGGATCTATGTGAGTGCCCAGACGCTGGGCGACTATCAGTGCGTCGCCTGGTACGGACCCGGTGCGATCGCCTCGACCCCGGCCCGACTCACCCTCGTCTCCATCTCGATAGACAACGCGAGTGGTTACAGTCGCCATGCGGTCCGTTGGAGTGTCGCACCCAAGAATTGTGTTTTGCTGCGCTGTGGCTCGGTCACCTCCAATCCGCCGGCGATTTGGAGCTTCTATCGCAATGGCGAGAAGCTGCCGCAGACGGAGCTGCTGCCGGGAGCGGCGGGTGCTTTGGTCCTGGACTCGGTGAGCGCCAAGGATGCAGGGAACTACACATGCGCCGCGACCAATGCGATAACCGGGGAGGAACTGCGTCTGCCGCAGGTGATCGACTTGCGTGTGGATTATACGGATCGCACGCCGCCGTATTTCCTGCTCCAACAGCCGGCCACACAGGTGGCGGCTCGTCCCGGCGATACCGTCGTCCTCGAGTGCCCCGGCGTGGGATCACCGCGTCCTGGCGCCGTCTGGAGCAGTCCCAATGTGCCCAACATATATCATAATCGGAGTCGTGTGCTCGCCTATGGCCTCCAGATAACCGACGTGCAGCCCGGCGATCAGGGCTCCTACGTCTGTCGCCTGGACAACGGCCTGGCCCCCGTCCTCGTCCACATGATCACGCTGAGCGTCCTGGAGCGTCCTCGCATTCAGCGTGGTCCCAACTCGACCCTCACCAACGAGGGCGACTCGCTCGCCCTCGAATGCGTTGCCATTGGACACCCACAGCCGGAGATCTATTGGCTCCTCAACGGCGAGGATGCCGCCGCCGACAACGAGATCCTCATCGAGCACAATCGCCTGCTCATCCATCACGTCCAGAAGCGACATGCGGGCGTCGTCCAATGCTTTGCACGCAATCTACTCGGCGAGGTAAGTACGAGTACATATTCCCAAAATATATTTATGTACATATAATATATAGTTTAGGTATATTACTTCATGTTCCAATTGAGATAAAAGCTTGATTTCGTTTCCTAGCATAAGTTAAAGCAGTTTCTTAAAGTAATGCAAATCCAAACTGTGAATCGAGCTTAAAATCGGAAAGAAATCGATTTGTCGATCATTCGGAAACTAATATCGATCAATCAAGTTTTCCCATTTTTCAAATTTTAAATCTTTATTATAAGTGCAAAATACAAAACAAGTGTCGAGGGGTAGTAGGTAAAAGTGGGAGAAGTGGAAATTTTTTAAAAAACGTTAATTGTTCCACATAAATAAAGTTACGATGTAGAGCTAAATCTTATTAAAAAAAACCTCTTTACAAGTCAAAAGTCTAGTGACGAAAACATTTCCACGCCCCCAAATATCTGAAATCCAATTTTGTGACGAAAAATATTTAATTTAACATATAAATTCTTGAAAAAAAAAAACAGTTTAATTTTAGCGGGTTTTAGCAATTTTCCGCTAAAATAGCGATTTTCGATAAAGCCGTAGAACAAACGTATCTAGATTTTTGATCGGGATTTACCCTTTTAAGCTATACGAACAAACAAACAGACTGACTTTTCATCTCATTTTCGGAAGGCGACTAAAAATTACAAATTGAATAATCTTTTGTATAAATTGTCGGATTTTGATGATCGAGGTGTCATTCTACGTCACGACGTACGACGGCTCTAACGGCCCCATTCGCTTCAATCATTTAAATTTTTACCCCTCCGCTTCCACCTGTTTATCTCATGATCCAAGGGAGTTTTTAAAAGTTTTATTATGGACTTTTGTTAGTTTAAAGTTTAAACTATACCTTTCATAGCAAATTTGCAGTCATAGGAAATTTTCCATTCTTCCTGTATATATTGTCGCCTTTCGCACCCTTCGTGCTGCTTTCGTTACTAGCGTGGACTTCCGTCCGCAGTGATTAGTGGTTAAACAATGACAATATTGGCATTCCACAAGACGTGCATAGTTAAGGTTGGAAATTTTTGAGCAGAGTCGTTTGGTCGTTCAAAAAAAATCAACGACTGAACTTAATTCGTCAAGTAAATTATTGATTTTGTTAGAAATCGTACCAAAAATAATCGACTTAAACTACTTACAAATCGCTTTCGCGAAAATCGAGTTGTCAATTTTTCAATGTATTTTTACATCACTAGACTCGTCTTTTCAAATTCTCCATACCAAAATTAACCGTTTTAAATATTTATATTTAGTACTAAAAGCGAAATCGACAAGTTGTCTTCTAAACTTTATTCTAACGCAGCGGTGGGCTCCCAACGGCTCCGGGAGCAGCGTCTGCTCCCAAATAAAAAGGAGCTCACTTTTTTTGATGTTGTTGTAGTTGTTATTGTTGTGCGCCCAAGTTCGGATTTCGTGCCCACCGCTGGTCTAAAGAACCTAAATCAGAAACTTTTGTAACGGTGCAGTTTCGAAACATTTCTCAAAAACTACATGTTGTTTTTCTACACGAAAAATTTTACATTTGCTCAGTTAAGTTCCAGGCTTTAAGTTCAGCAAAGAGTTAAAATTAAATTATAGATGTTGATTTGAACTCAGGGACTGAACTGATTACTTTTTTTTTGTAATCAAAAAATCATTCAGGGGTGCCACAGTAATCGCTTTCGCTTGAATTTCACTTGAATTTGTATGAAATTGAAGTGAAATTTAAGCGAAATCGATTTCTGTGGCACCCCTGATTGACTTATAATAACTTTGAGACACCGAGAAAAATACCAATATTTATCTCTATGGCTCCTTTATGCATTTTTACCATTTATAAAACTTGAAATTAATCATTATTTCAAATTTATTTGAATAGCACTTATAATGATTACAGTCCCTAAATTATAGATGTTGATTTGAAATTGAAATTTAATAAGAAGCTAAAAATATGAAATCTCTAACCTTTGGATGCTTTGCAGACCAGCGAGGGAAACCTGCTGCGTGTGAATCCTTTGCAGATCACTGGCGAGGACGATCAGCCGCTGGGCAATGTGCCCATGCGATATGACCATGAGATGGGTCATGGCAATGGCAATGGCAACGGGAATGGAAATGGAAACGGGAATGGCAATGGCAATGGAAATGGTGGCTACTCATCCTCATCTTCGCGCAACAAGAACAAGCGCAAATACATGAGAGTTGGTAAGTTGTTGTTGTTGTTGCTTTTTTGCATTGTATTTCATTTTGATTTACAATTATAATTGGAGAAATGGCTTAAGGATTAAGTCGATAGTCGGTAATTGGTAACCGGTAATCGGTGATCGATTAACCGCCCGCCCACCCAGAAACGAAAAAAAAGAACTTATTTAAAGAAAAATATAAAATAATAATAATTATGATAATTATGATAATATTAACAATTATGATAATTGTAATTGCAGTAATATTAATAATAGTAATAATAATATTAATTATAATATATGTAGATGTAGAAGTAAACTATGTGGTAATAAGCGTCCGAGTTAGAGCAACAATTGCATATCCAAGTCCATGTACTCGTCCTCCTCCTCATCCGCATCCGCGTCCGCCCGCGCATCCCCATCCGCATCCCTGTCCGCATCTGGATCTGTATCTGGCTCCGCATCGCTAATGTCCTCCAGATCTCATGTGTTGGAGCACTTGCGCAGCTGCTCCTCCTCCTTCTGCAGGATGCGTATCTTCATTTTGAGCTCCTCGACGCGCAGGCGATGCACCTCGCGCATATACTTGAGCTCATCCTGCGCCTTGTTCACCTCAATCTTCTTGGCCTCGGTGGCCAGCTGCTGCTCCTTGCAGCGCAGTTCCGCCTCCTTCACCTTGAAGAAATTGATACGCTCCTCGTAGCTATCGGCCCCCGTGCCCGCCGTGCCCGTCCCTCCGCCCGTTGCCAGCGTTCCTGCGCTGCTGCCACTCACATTGGCCGCCGACGCTGGCGCCGTGGTAACCGGCACTGGGACGGCCACTGGCGTCGCTGCCGTCACGGTGGGCAGGGCACTGAATGTGAAGGTGGGCGTGCCGCCAGTCAGCTGCATCTTAACAGCAGCTGCTGCCGCCTGTTGTTGCTGCTGCTGTTGCTGTTGTTGCTGCTGCTGTTGTTGCTGTTGTTGCTGCTGCTGCTGGACGACAACAGCTGCCGCCGCCTGCTGTTGTTGCTGCTGATGATGTGCTGCCGCTGCGGCTGCCGCCAACTGTTGCTGCTGTGCCGCCAGCTGTTGCTGTGCCAATTGCTGCGCCTGCGCCTGAGCCTGAGCCTGTGCCTGAGCTTGCGCCTGTGCCTGGACCTGCGCCTGAACCTGCTGCTGCTGCTGCGCCTGGTACTGGGCCAGCGTGATCTGCTGCGGCTTGATCTCGCTGATGATCTGCTGGTTGTAGCCGCCGGCTGTTATCGTGGCCATCGTGTGCTGCTGCGGCTGCGTGGGTATCGTGGGTATCGTGTGAATCTGTGTGGCTGGGGAAGAGGAGAGACATTCGCATTAATTGTGAATGGAGTTTGTGAATGGAGTGAATGTGTGAATGTCTCACCTGTGGCATCCGAGGGATGCTTGATCTGCAGGATGATCTCCTCGCGGGGTCGCGCCGTCTTGAAGTGGAGCAGATCGTTGAGCGTCAGCTTGTCGGCGCTGATCTGGTCCACGTTGATCTGGTGGGTGTTCAGCATGCTCGCACTGGCGGCCGCCACAGCAGCTGCGCTCACTTGCAACTTTTGCATTTCGGCAACTGCCGATTGTTGTTGCTGCTGCTGCTGTTGCTGCTGCTGCTGTTGTTGCTGCTGTTGTTGTTGCTGCTGCTGTTGTTGTTGCTGCTGCTGCTGCTGTGCCTCCGCTTGAGCCTGGGCGGCCTGTTGTTGCTGCTGCTGCTGCTGCGCCTCGAGTGGATCATCCTCCATTTCGCTAACATCGTTGGCATCCATTTCGATCTCGTCGAATCCATCACCAGCCGGATTATGCTCGGAGGCATCTGGACTGATTTGATACTCGGGCTCCACTTTGACATTGTCGTGATGTTGCTGCTGCTGCTGCTGTTGTTGCTGCTGCTGCAGCTGTTGTTGCTGCTGTGCACTGCCAGCAACGCCGCCGACTTTGACCAGCGCGGAACTGGCACTGGCATCCCGGTATGGATACTGCTTGCGCAGGCTGTAAAAGAGAGGAACATATTTGTACTTGCCACATGCAACACACACGCCTGCAGCACTCACCGCGAGTTGAGCCAGAACTTCTGGATCTGCTTGATGTTGCGCATGGCGCTCACATGCGGATGCGAGTTGAAGTCGCGCACAATCTTGTCCCAGGTGTCGCGGACCGAGTACTTGTTGCGCTGCTTCTTGCGGTGCTTGATGTCGATGACCTCCTCGTGCAGGTGGAACAGCGTGTAGAGCACGTCCTTCTCCTCGGCGGTGAACCGCGGCGTCAGCGGCAACTGTCCCTTCGAGCTGCTCGCCGTCGAGTTGTTGTTGTTGTTGCTGCTGTTGTTGTTGTTGCTGCTGCTGCCAACGACGACGACATTGCTGCCATTGTTGTTCGTGGGGCTGCCGTCGCTGCTGCTGAGGGCGCCACTTACAGTTACCGTTGCCTGTACAACGCCATTTGCTGAGCCGGCGCCCGCATCTCCGGTAGCCGACATGCTTCCTTCCTGCCTTCCTTACTTTGCCTCCTCTTCCAATTTATTGTATCTTCTTCTACCCGAATTTTGTTTTGTTTTCTTTTGCTTTGTTTTGAGTGGAGCTGCGTGTGGTTTGTTTATTTATGTGCGAGGCAGCGAAACACGAAGACACGAATCACGACACACGAAACACTCAAGTCGTGGCTCCGAGCCGAGTCCAATTTCGAGTCCGACTATGAGTATGAGTCTAAGTATGAGTATGTGTTCGAGTCCGATGCCGATGCCGAGTGCCAAAAACCGATGCCGAGTTGCGAATAATATACGAAAATCAATTGCACTCGTTTCGCTTATACACACACACACGCACACACATGCCTATGAGTGCGCGCGCGTGTGTGTGACGCGTCGGTGTGAGTATTTTTTTTGTCTGTGTCGTCGTCGTTGCCGTCGCTATTGCTGTCGTCGCTGTCGTTGCTTGTTGTCGCCACCGCCACTCGGAACCTCCAATTATTATATTGCACTACAGATGTGTATGAAAATGTTTTAACGCACAATTGTGTTACGTTTGGCACATCAATCTCATTTAAATATATTTGGAATTTTTATGTAAATGCGCGCGCTTCGCTGGCTCAGGTTTTTATTTTTGTGGCAAGTAGCAGCAGCACAGAAAATTTGACTCAAAACGCGTACGAAGCTCTTACGATACTGCTATTGAGCAGTATCGCATGACTGCGATAATACTCAATACTCGGCCAACGATACTACTCATTAGTGATGAAAAACTATCGATAGTGATATCGATATTTTAAATATTCTGTTTTGCTTCACACTATCGATAGCGACATTACTGTATCGATAATATTCCATGGCTTTCTCGTCGCTAAGGCATAACATAGTTGGAGACCAATATTTTACATTTACAATTCAAATTGTACAATTAACTTTAATATTTTTGTTTTATTAAATAATTGCATAAATTAAGTTTATATTGTGCTTTGCAAGATAATTACCGATAGAATCGAGTTTTTGCTAGCTCTTTTTCGCGTTAACAGTGCACTTTTGCGTTAACAGATCGCTCCGCTTACCAGTACAGCCAGCTTCATGTTGCAGATTTCATTCAAAACATTTTAACGAATTTATTTAACTGAAATTATTATTATTACTCCCATTTCAGCCAATATGGTGCCACCATCACGGCCCAATGTTACCCGTCTGGCCGATGATGCGGTCATGCTGCGCTGGAATGTGCCCAGCAACGACGGCCTGGCCATCCAGTTCTTCAAGGTGCAGTTCCGCATGCTCGGCAAGATTCCCCGCGAGAACTGGCAGACGACCAACGAGAACATACCAGCCGGCAGGCAGCGGGAGAGGGAGCGTGGTCGTGAGCACGTCGACACGGGCGTAAAGAACTATACGTCATCGGTGACGGGACTGCGACCGGAACGCAATTACCGCTTCAGGATCATTGCCGTCTACTCGAACAACGACAACAAGGAGGGCAGCACCTCGGTCAAGTTCTTCCTGCAGCGCGGCGCCGCCAAATCGAATCTGCCAGTGCCCCAACTGCGACAGATCGAACCGCACTCCGAGTCCTCCATCCTGCTCCACTGGACACTCGCGCCCACGTCCGGACAGGCGCCCCACATCGATGGCTACTACGCCTACTACCGGCCAGCTGCCTCGGCGGCCGAGTACCTCAAGGCCACCGTCGAGGGCGGCAATGCGCGTCGCTTCCAGATCGATCAGCTGGACCCGGGAACCGCCTACGAGTTCAAGCTGCAGACCTTCAACGCGCACGCCGCGTCCGAGTTCAGTGAGATCAAGCAAGGACACACCATGAGTAAGTGCATCATTTACTCACTTATTCATTTACCTTCATATGGGTAATTCAAAGTGAAATAAAACATATGCCAAAACATTATTTTGTTGTGACAAAAGGGGAAACTTATAGGTCTTGATTGGCACTATAATTGATGCTTAGGTTGATTTTGGGAAATTGTTCGTTTTCAAGATAAGTTGAAATAACCAAGACATTCGCACGCGACTCAGATAGAAGTCGTTTTTTCGGCGACCAGCTCTAACAACAATTTCGGTTAAACCAAATTTTGATCCAATTTATTTTGAAATGTAATGCATTAATTTATCTAAAAAACGCATTTTGTTTGATTTAAAAATATTAAGTAGTTTTTTTTTTAAATTTGATTTGAGTCACTCTCGCACGTAACAAAATATTCCACAAAATATTTATGTTGTTTCTGTCTCTCTTTTTTTTGTTTTTAAATTATATATCGAAACCGCTCGAAAAACTTGTTGCAAATTAATATTTCAATATATTTCTTTGTGTTAAAATGGTTTATGTTACAATCTTACTATCCTTCTTAGTGTAATCGATAGAATACAAACTATCCATTTTGGAAATAAATTTTTAAGAAAATGGGCAAAAATATAGAAAAAGTGAATTTATTCCAATGTAGAATCTATCTGGGGTGCCACAGAAATCGCTTTCGCTTAAATTTCACTTAAAGTTGTATGAAATTTAAGTGAAATTCAAGCGAAAGCGATTTCTGTGGCACCTCCGTATATGTTCACCCTATTGAATTTCTTCTATCGTATATTGCATAAATAAATAACTTGAATACATTTTCGAAAGGAAATTTCACGAGATGTGAGTTTTTGATCAATTTTTCGTTTTTAGCCTCGGTTGACATTTCTGTGGAAATGCCCATATATCATTAACTATGCTGACAGTTCTATAAACAAATGCCGAAAAATATTACTCAGAATACGAAAACTCGAAAAAAAAAATTGGGAATCCAAAATTAGGAATCGAATAATTAGACTTTTAAAATTACGAATCCGAAACTAGGAATACAGCTGTTAAGAATCCAAAATTAGGATGACAAAAATTGAGAAAACAAAAGTTAGGAAAAGCCGAAATCAAAAATATTTAATTAAAAAATGCGCAAGACAACATTTGTCGAACCAATTATTTCAAAATCAGAACTTCGATTGCCAGCGCATGTGATATTTATTCGAACCATTTATTTATAAAATATAGAAAAAAAATTATATAAAAAAACAAGAATTTTTTCATCTTTGTGTTGGTCGTATGTATTGAGTAGCGATTTATTTTTTTTTTTTGAATAATTTTTTTATTTTGAATATTTTTTTTAAATGAAATTCATTATTTTTTTCTGCCAAATTTGGATTCCTAAAATTTTATTCTTGGTTTTTTTTCATCTTTTTTAAAATGCATTAAAAACGTTTCGGAATTCGTATGAGGTACCATCAATACCTATGCTGATAGTCGTCCTAAGCATTTTAAATTTCAAAACAAAATAATTATTAATTAGTTTACACGTATGTATGTATAACTTTATTAAATCCCACTCCCACTCCCGTTGCAGAGTCTCCTGGTCACTCGTCAACCGTGACAGCACCAGCCATTGTGGCCGTGCCCAATGGATCTGGCCATGATGAGCAGAACTCCATCTATCCGGTGATTGCTGGAGCCGCTGGAGGCGGTCTCTTGCTGCTGATCGCCACTGTGGTCGCCTGCCTGTGCATCCGTCGGCGCAGCAATGCCCAACCCGAGGGTGAGTCCGTCTAACAATTGTTGATTGCAGCATTTAATTGATTTGTGCTCCTTGTGCAGATGAGAACAAGCCGCAATTGGATCACATACAAGCGGATTTCGTTACATCCGCCGTGCTGGGCGTGGCCTCGCATCATAGTCACAAGCCCGGAGATGTGCGACGCCTCAACGGGGTCATTCCACGCATGAATATCACGCCGAATCCTCTGGCCCAGGATCCCACTGCCGACAAGGTAAGACTTACACACACACACACACACACACTTACTCTGGCTACTCTTTCCAATGGCTTCCGTCTATATGCAATTTAATATTTAAGAAAACAAAAACAAAACAAAAACCTTTTCGCTGGTTGGTTGGTCAAAATTGAAACGTTTCTCGCCTTGCCTCCCCCTCCCTCCCTCCCTCCCTCCCTCCACATCCCGTGCTACTGCTGCTGTTGGTGAATCTCTGTCGTTGCTTATAGTTTCTCTTATCTTTCCCCACAACACCCACTCCACCTTCAGCTCTAAATTATTATACATACACGTTCTCTGATATCTTGAAGATGCAAATCAAACTTTTTTGTAAATGAATTAAACTTTAAATTTGTATAATGTAATTACAAAAAATTAAAAAGGATTATGAGATTGATCTTTGACACCTGGTAGCTTTTATATTATCTGTAGTTCCTCTTTGATCTGTAAACATATATTATCAGCACTAATCACATTCAAATCCAGCCCGATTCAAGCGGCAATTCCACCAAGAGAACAGTTCTCACATACTTCCGAATTTAAAGATTCATTGGGAGCACTCTCAGTTGACCAAATTATCTGTTGACCAGATGAAGAAGTACCTTAAGTATTGTGAGTAAAGAGCTACTGAGTGTTCAACACAATTCCGTAAGAACTTTGTGTATCCCATATTTTTACACCGATCTTAACAGTGGATAGCCTTCGAAAAATATGGGGTAACTATGAAAAATTCTAATTAACATATATGGTAAATTACAGTTGAACTTCGACCTATAGAAGTTCGAGCTATAGAAGCTCGACTATAATATATTTTGATGTTATTTTTGAAGCCAACCAAAATCCATACAAAAAACCCACTTTTTTTTTACTTTTTTGCAGTTTTAAAAAATTTATAAAAACTACTAGCAAAGAGATTTTTGAAAAAATGTTTGCAGTCACTATTAGAATTGTTTAAAGAATTTTTTTGCATCCAAACATTTTTTGTTTGAGCCCGGGGAAAAAAGTTTAAAAAGTAGACTTACGAAAATTCGAAATTTTCCATGGGTTAAGAAAAGTTTTGTATCATTCAAACGGTTCCTAGGCCTCATACGTTTTTCCTATGGTCTAATAAGTAAACAGTTTAAAAAAACTCCAAAACCCGCTCTGTTATGGTGTCCGGTTTTCTTTGTCCGCTACTGTATAAGCAGTAATTTAAGCATTTGTATATAGAGGTCTTCAGAATTCTGAAATAACTAGCTTCTAAGAGATTAAAGCCGAAGGGGCAAAAATGGATCGGTAATCTTTAGATTTGTAGAATCCTACATGGTTTGGTTGTGGCTCACATTTGTTTTCATCTGCCTTTGGAGGTCTTCAACCTTGGAAGTTTTTTAAATATCATTTGCGATTGTAAACAATTTTCTTCTCAGGATTGATACTTTATTTTTTTGTTGAAAATCTGAAATACAAGTTAAGCTATACAAATTATTTGCGAGTGAATGAGACAAAGCATCTCTTCCACGCCCTTTGCTTTCAATTTCGTTTTCCATCTCTCTCTCTCTCTCTCTCTGTCTCTTTCATTTGTAAATACCTGTCTGGGTTTTTACCCCCTTTCATTTGTACCTTTTTCCTCTCAACTGTTATGTGAATATTTGTTTATTTTTCCCATGTTTATGTTGTCTTCTCGTTCTCCTCCTCTCTCTATCCGCATTACAATATTCTCTGTCTATCTCTGTCTTGTTCATGCTGCTTTTGGCACTGCTCGCGTTGCTCTGTCTCTGTCTTACTCTTCTGTTTCGTTCCGTTCCGTTCTGTTCTGGTTTTGTGGTTTCCAAGTCATCTGTGTCTCTGTTCGCTCCTTGCTCCGTGTTCACCTAGTCAAAACTGAGTGAGAGTCCCGTCCCATGTTCCAGAATCGCAACGTTATGGAGCTGCGCTTCCTGCCGCCAAATGGCACCAACGGCACCGTCAGCCCCGCCAGCCTCAAGACTCTGAATAGCAGCACGGCGGATCAGACAAATGTCGAGCCGGAAACGGAAACGAAAGAGAATGCCGATGCGAGTGTGGATGTGGATGCGGATGCGGATGTGGATGTCGATGTCGAGGGCAGTGACAAGGCTCAAACGGGCGCCTCATCATCCTGCGAGACACTGGAGGCCTGCGAGGGTCTCAGCCAGCCGCAACAGCTGCCAGCGGAGGCGCCCAGCAAACCGTTGCCGCCGTTGCCATTGCCCAAGAAATCGGTGGCCACCAAAGCGCAGCAGCAGCAAGTAAACGTAAATACACCATGCCCAACCAGCTGAAATCGTTTTTGATCTTGTATTTTGTTGCCATGTTGTTGCCACCAAAACACGCACCACCAACTGCCACCACCCAAATAAATAGTTGACTAATCTATTTCTCTTTCTATCATTTGTGTTTAGAACAATGCGCTGGCTGTTGCCGCCGCCGCAGCCATGCATCAGCCGGGACTGCACCATGCGCAGCCCTATCACGCCCCCGGCACGCCGACGCTGCTGCAGAAGCGTCTGCCGTCGGCGCACGACTTTCAGCAGCAGCTGCAGGCGCCGCCGGTGCCGCCACATGGCAGCTACTACCAGCAGCAGCAGCAGCAGCAACCTAGTAACAGTGGCGCCTCGCCCATGCTGGATCAGCAGCGACGCACACTGGAGCGAAGCGTGCGCAGTCTGCAACAACAACAACAACAGCAACAACAACAGCAGCAACAACAGTCAGCACTTGCTTATGGATTGGAGGATGCACTGACAACGCCAACACGCATACCCTCGTTGCGGAGACAGCGACGTGCCTCGGGCAGCCAGCACAATAGTCACACCAATCTCAGTCATCATCACAACAACAACAACAACAACCACAATAATGTTAATAACAACAACAACAGCAGCAGCAGCAACAACAATCTGCCACATCATCTGGCGCATCATCAGCAGCATCAGCATCAGCATCTGCACCAGAATCAGAATCATCATCTGCACCAGAATCATCATCATCTGCACCAGAATCACAATCACAATCATAACCACAGCCACAACGGTGGCGTCGGCATACCTATTGTCCCCGGCAGTCCGCGTGTCCAGCGCTCTCCGATGCCCGCCCGGGCACTCATCAAACGGACACGGCTCGGCAGCCACACGGACAACATCTCATCGGGCAGTCTCAACAGTATTGAGGTGTAGTTCTTAACTAAGCTAAAACCGCATCCCGCCTCCTAAGCACACACACTAGATTTACCAATAAGACAACTATTTTTTTTTATATTTATATTTATTTTATTTGGGCTTTTCTCGACAGGATTAGGCTACGCATTAGTTGTGTGCACTCCTTCAAGAGCTTCAATTTTGTATGTAGTGTTATTTATTTATTTAATTATTAACCGCAACGACGACTCGAATTCATTAGTTAGTTGAGTTAGTTTTATAATCATATTCCTGCCTTGTCCCACATTTTCCCTCCTTCCCTATGAAGGTAGCACTAGATTTACTATAAAACTATTCGTAAGTTGTTCACTATTAACGTTATCTCGCTGCTTAAATATAACTAAACATTTAAATAATTTAATCAATAGTTTAGATTTTAATATAAGTTACAACACAATCCCCCACTATGAAAAAACAATAAAATGAAAATTCTGTATTAAATATGACTTCTTTTCTCTTTTTGCAAATCATAAAGATCTTTCAAATAAAATTGCCTATTTGTATTTTGATGATTAGATACGTTACCTATCAAAATGATTTATTAAAAAATAATTCAGTTGGGAACATTAACTAAACATCTTTTTATGTTGGAATTATTATATGAAATTTGTTTTTATTTTTGTTTTGAGATATGTTTTGAACTCATATGAATTACCTTTGCTATTATTAAACTGATTTACTATACAATAAGCTAATTAATGTATCTAATTACAAAATTTAAGGAAATCTTGAGAATTCTTCATTCCTCTAAGAGAAGTGTTCACAGTGTGGCTTCTTAACAATAAAATCTACAGCTTGTTGTCTACAACAATTTTAGGCATGGCGACAATATCAAGAAGGTTTTGCAATATGTTAATATGTGTTTATATCTTATAAATACAACCTACTTAAATAGAATACATATTGATATTGGGTATCTGTGGTAGCATTTTAATATTCTCTCATATCAAAAAGATGATATCCGGTGTTCTTAACATGTCGATTGTAAATAACAAAATTTAATTGCAAAATTTTTTTGTAAATTGCTTTATGAGTTTCCAAACACTTTTCTTGATGTAAAATTAACGAGATATTTAAATGTATATAGATAATCTTGTCTACTAGAATCTTAAACAACTTTCTCCTCAAATCGATCCAAATATTGAAATAACCAACGAGCAAAGATATTCATGTACGGATCCACGCGAGAGATGACATTAAAATTTGAAACAGCTGGTGGTGGAAAATCTCCGACTCCGAAAATGCTGCGCACAAAGTGCTCGCAATGAAAAATGGCAACGACAACGTCCGATTCAAGCACGTCCAGACGCATGGACAGCTTGGCCAGCGATTCCGCAAATTGTTTTAGCACAATATACGTCTTACTGCTGAATGCGGCTGTAAACAGATATAGAGATACGGATAAGAATATGGCTTCTATATGAATACAAGGGCAGACATGCTCACTAGGCTGTTGGACGCGGGAAATAATATAATATTTCTTTAAGAGATGCTCCGCCGGCTGGGTGAAAATGACCTGGCGCTGTTGAATTAATTCCAGCAATGTTCGCATGTCCTCAATGGGAATGTGAAGCGCATCTTTGGCCAATTTATCGGAATCTCGACTGTGCTCGCGTAGCACAAAGTCCCACATCACCTCGTTCACCTGCTCATCCATGTAGATAGGCAGTCCAAATATACTATAAAAGATACAAAATACATTTGAAATGAATAAACAAAAGTTGTGAATACTTTTTGACTTAACTTACGGACAAAGTTTGGCAAAAGCCGTGGTCTGATTGGCCGCATTTTCCGGCTGCCAATAGGTCCAAATGGCCGCCTCCAACGGCTGCTCACTCTGCAGCTGCGGCACTGGCAAGCTGTTGTTCTCCATGGATTTCTCCAGTTCCTCGGTTTGGTCACGCGACAGCCGATTCCAGTCGCCGGCGTAGTATACTCCCTGCTGGGCCATCATTAACGGACTGGCCTGCACCCAATTGTAACGTGAGGGCAATCCCGAATAGCTTGGCTGTTGTCCGCCCTCGTGAGGACCGATAAAACGGGGCGCCAGCTGGCCAATGCTGGTGAGCAATCGATTGGCCACACAGCTGTCGGTACAAATGACGCATACGGAGATCGGTGCACGCAATTCGTCCGGTTCAATGCTGGTTAGGCTGATCAGCAGCGCCATCTTCAGATATACGTAGCACTCCATGGGCACGCAGTCCTGGCTTAGTTGCGAGCTCAGCGCATAGACAAAGGCATAGTCCGAGTATTTGCCACAGATCAAGCGATACAATTTCTGGACACTTGGCGGCATAAAGTTCAAATCAACATCCACATTATGACGCTCAGCGTTGCCCTTCAGAAACAGCATGTGTCGTGGCTGTGCAGCTTTATAATTATTACTATGATTGCTGCCTGGCTCTTGGGTCTGATGGGGCGCCGGGTTCATATCAATATCCATATCAATATCGATATCCCTGCGATTGGACACAAGGAAAAGCGACGCTTCGGTTTGTTGTGTGTAGGGATCCATGTCCAAAAGCGGCAGACTGTTCTCCTCTTGTACGTCGAACGTTTCCCCGGTCTGGAGCGTTCGACTGTCGCTGGGGCCGCCTATTATTAATGGCGGCGTCTGGTTGGACGCTTCTGTCCCTACGCCTGTGCTGGGGAGGCTGGCGAGCCGAAAAACCGATTGGCTAGCATCGTTATTGGTGCTCGACATGGACAACTGGCTACTCATATGGCTATTGGTATTTGGCATGGACAACTGGCTCGTCATGTTGTTGCCTGCTCCTGGTAGAACAACAGAATCACCAGTTGATTCGGACATTGTCAGTTCCTCGACGGGCAGCGCCACCAACTCAAACAAAGCGTCCGGCTTGAGGGTGCGATGAAAACGCTGTCGCCGGCGACGCTCCTGGGGAGTGTAAGATGCAGATTAAGTCACAATTTTAATACTTCAAATAAAAATCATTAAATTACAATTATTTCTAAATTTTTAATTTTTACTCTTAGTTTTAAATCTGTAAAATCATAGAGGAAGTCTTATATTTACAATTAAAATTTCAAATAACAAACTTAAGAAAAAATAATTTTTTTTGTATAATAAAAATTGAAAAATACCTTTAATTTTAAATTTTTTTTATAAAAATTCTATAATCAATGATTTGAAAATAAAAATTGACATTAATTCATTTAATAACTTTTTTTTAATATGAATCAAAAATTAAAGAGTTAAAAATAGTTGTCAATACAAGAATCAAAAATAAAAGTTAGTCCGGCTTCCAGGATTACCCATCTAAAAATAGTATATCTAGGATTTTCAAATGCATCCAGATTATTTTAATCAGGCTTGATTTTTTTAAGCTCACAGCTTTAATTTCCTATTCGTGGACAAATAGAACAACTGCGAGTCGGAGGAATTAAACTTACGCTTATCATATTACTGCGTCCTCTGGGCCGCACTACGCCCTGTGGCCGTGATTGGCTGTCACTCGGATTGAGCGATTCAAGTCTCGGCTGAAACTCCACTGCATTCCAATTAAGGGTGCTCTGAGAGACACTGTCCGCAGGATTACCCTGGGATTGCGAATGTGGTTGTGATTGCGAATTATTTGAAGCCACAGCCTGCTGCAATTCCCGCACAAACGATGCATCCTCATCGACGCCACTGTTCGGGAGATCGGACTGCATCGTTAGCTCCTCGGGTAGCTGTGGCGGCAAGCCCGATCCGCCTGATCCGCCCGGTGACATTTGCTCGCGTCGCATGCGACGTTCATGGAAACGCTTTGTGGGACCAGAAGCCGCTGAGGCCACAATTTCTTTTCTGACCAACTTTGGAACATCAAAGTTGGAGCTCGACAGAGTGCGCATGGTGGGGCGATGGGACTGGGACACGGCCACATTTGGATAGACTGGTGCGCTGTGCATGTCTCCGAGAATACGAGGCAACGGTGGCGGCGCTCGATGCGCCGGAAGAGATGCTGGCATAAATGGGCGACTTGAAGGATTCAGTTGTGTTGGTCTTATCCTACATCCAGATGCATATGGTGGTGTGAATGGCTGACGAGTCTGTGATTGTTGCACCTGTTGAACTTGCTGCACTGCAGCAGCAACGGGAGGAGCACTAGATGATGCTGGATGCAACTCCAACGGGGGCAGTGGCAACGGCAGCTGCTGCGACTGCATTTCCGATGGCTGCACCGCTCGAAGCCATTGATTGGCGATCTGATGGTTGTTGTAATACTTCTCCGGCGAACTCTTCTGATTGTTAATGATGGGCGATTGGTATTGTTTGACATATTTGCTCTGCTGATTGTTATGCTGCTGACCTTCAACTATGGCAACCTGTGGAACTGCCATTGGCATTGGCATTGGCGATTTCTGCTGGGAACTGTCTTCCGCTGTTGGAGTTGGCGTTGTCTTGGGTTTCTTGCTGCGTGTGGCGCCAACAGCGGGAAACTCTTCATCGGTTGGCTCAAAGTGTACGCTGGCATTTTGATTGAAGACACCTTCTGGTTTGCTTGTAGCTCCTGTTGAGATGCTGCAGCGGCTTACAACAGGACTGACGTTTGATCTGTAGATTGGCAACACAAAAACGGGTAAAGAACTGTGGACGCTGCTACGGTCGAGCATACTCGACTGTCACAGACCCCGTACCTACTATGGAAAAGCAAACACTGCTTAAAATAAAATAATATAAAACGCTACAAATATTGATATACTAAATGTACTTTTCGCTCAACAATGGGGCTTCAGTTGGCAACAGTCGAGTGTTCTCCACTGTAAGATACCCTGTGTCCGCATTAAATTTTCGACTAAATGTTTGTATTACATTTGCTTGTTTTAGTGAACCGATTTAAAACAAATTCGATCAAAATGTAAAAGACAGAATATTCCCAATAAAAAAATTCCATACTAAATCTATATTTTCGATCAAACGTTCCTATGGCAGCCATTTGATATGGTGGTCCGATATCAATCAAATTTGATCAGGATGCATGGGACCATCCCATGTGGATATTATGTCAGTTTAGTTTAGATATCTCAACAAACAAAAAAGTTGTTCATACATAGACTTGATTTTCGACTGATCGTTTCTATCTCGATCTGCGTGCAATATAGACTAACCTACATGTCAAGTTTCGAGTCTCTCGCTCTTATAGACTCTGAGATCTAGGCGTCAATACGGACGGACGGACAGACGGACATGGCTATATCGATTCGGCTGTTGATGCTGATCAAGAATATATATACTTTATGGGGTTTGTGACAAAGTTAATAGACCCCTGTCTTTTTTTAAGTACGGGGTCTAAAAAGAAGGGTATTCACAGGTCGCGTTACTTACAAAGCTGTAGCGGGCTGCGTCGCCTCCATATCGGGTCCCAGGAAGTCAACCAGCTGCACGGGCATACGACGAGCTCGCCATTTCCGTTCGTGATTTGGATTTTCTGAATTGACGTTATGCTCCTCCCCAGCGTTCTTCGGGTTCACGTTCTTTGCACTCTTTTTAGATGGCATGATTCGAATTGATAACCAGTCGATGTACTATTATAATAGCCGGTGACTAGGTAAATGGCACCCAGCTTCAGATCGCAGTCGTAGGTGTGGGCTGAAAAAGGTCGAGCATCTTGAATCATATTCATCCTTTCAGAATTCACACGCTTACCTCGCAGACGTACGAGAATCGGGCGATAGCTGCGATTCAACTGTCGCGGGGTCTCTGCACACACACTTGGTAATATGGCAATGAGGCGATAATTTTCGGTAACTCGCAGCTTTTGGTACTCGCTCATGGATCGCGAGCAGTTGGGACACAAAGGCGCTGCAGTAAAAAGCGATTCAGAATTAATATATTGAAGTACGTACATTTGTGTACAATTAAAATGCACAGACCTAATATTGCTGAAAAGAAACGAATCTGAAAACAAAACTGAAAGAACTCTGTATTCGACAGATCTGTCCTATGATCACTTTATGATATAGTCCACATATTTTTAAAGAATGCACTTTTAACACAATACCAAATAAGCAATATGTGAGGTTCATTGAAATATCTAAAAAGCGAACAAAGCTCTTCTTATAAAACGTCAATTTTCAACAGATTTTTCCTATGGTGGTTTTAGGGGCTCGATTTTTTTTGGATTTAAAAGACTACATCAAATACAAAAGTGTTTTTTGGTATTAACATTTTATAAAAAATGTCACCATTTCAGAATAAGGTGTACGATCGATATTCCTATTAAATGTCTGCACTGGTCGGCATATTTATTTTGACAACATTTAAAGTTAAATCTACTCATAATTTGAACCTATGTTCTTCATGAACATTTCGGCATCAATGGAAAAGTCATTGAAATTCCGTTTGAATGATACAAAACTTTCCTTAACCTATTAAGTACCCATCGAAAATTTCGAGTTTTTGTTAAGGTCTTTTGAAACTTATTTCCTCGGGTTTAAACCAAACCAAATCAAACAATTCTTATAGTGACTGCATAAAAATATTTTCAAAAATCTCTTCGCTAGTATTTTTTTGTGATTTTTTGAAAATAGCAAAAAACGACTAATGGGGTCAACCATTTTCTCCTTTTCACACAAAAAGTGGATTTTTAGCAATTTTCTAAAAATCATAAAAAATTCTGAAAAGACCGAGGAAAAAAGTTGAAAAGTATGCTTTTATAAAAATTCTAAATTTTCCCAGGGTACTAAATGGGTTAAAGAAATTTTTGTATCATTAAAACGGAAGTTAAATGAATAGAAGATTAATTTAAGAAATCGGCATCAAATCTTTTTATTTT
The DNA here is from genome assembly GCA_037043495.1 of Drosophila recens. NCBI lineage: Eukaryota > Metazoa > Arthropoda > Insecta > Diptera > Drosophilidae > Drosophila > Drosophila recens. Next base: position 178,254 of record JBAMBJ010004306.1, on the reverse strand, counting down.
TTTTTTAATACCTTCATCAACATATGTATACTTATTTCCCTGAGATGGAATAATGTGATAAATAAAATAAATGTAACATAGTATGTACAAAATGCAAATAAAAGATTTCGCCAAGTCTAAAGAAAAGTACCAATCTGTACCAGCAGAAGCATCCAATGCACCAACGAAGTCAAAATGTACCAAATGTGGCTTCTAAGCTTAGCACGTCCCGTGCTATGTGGCAATTAAAGTAGAGACTACGCTGACTTACCTTCCGTGGAACTAGTTTGAATTGCGTTTCGCATACAGCCGCCACCACAATACCAAATGGACTGCAGCCTGTTGTGGTAAAAGGAATTAAGCTCCAGTTCAAAGCACTTGCTGAATTGCAAGACTTACACCAATATTTCTGGAGGCGTGTATGCGGACAAGATGCCGCGGACAAGGGCCAGGCCGAGTGGACACCTGTACTTGGTTGGCTTGAACAGCAGGCTCTCCTGCGGCGGCAGATCCAAGAGGCGCCACTGAATGTGCAGTTGGGCGATGTCGATCGCTTTGGGTCCGCTGACGTTCGTTTTGAGCAGATCGCGCACTTGTCCGAACACCGAGTACTTGAGCGCTTCGGCGAACTGCAGGGGCTCGCGTAGCGCCAGATAGAGCAGCTGCTGTCCGTGCTTTATTAGATCCGTGTACTCAAAGTCCAATCGTATTAGGAATGGCGCCAATGCCTCTTCCGGCTTGAGAGTGAGATTGTAGTTACGCGTAAAGTTTGCGACGGCGTCTTCGATTATCTTAAACAGTTCCGACTCTCGGCAATACTTCTCAATTAGCTTTTGCTCGTGAAATCTAAATTTTGTGCATATTTAATATGTATTTAGTTGATTTTTAGGAGTACGACGGCATTACTTACTGACTGTGCTGTACACGCCTGTTTATATTTGAATTAATACTGCTACTGCTTGAATCTGTGCTTTGAGTTACGATACCCGTATTTACATTGAACATTTTACGCAAATTAATGAAAACACCCAAGAGATTTGCAACAAATGTAATGTGCGCAAATTCAAATTGGATTCTTCTTTAGAGGTGAGAAACATCGATGTCATCGATGCTTGCAAAACATCGGAACAATCGGTGTTTGGTAGGCTACTATCGAATGTTTTATAAACAACAACAAATAAACAATACTGATTAATTTATTACGATGCTTTATTTTTATTTCGATGGAGGGAAACATCGATGCTCCACCTCTACAACAGATTTACAAGAAATGTAATTTGCACAAATTCAAATTGGATTCTACTTCTTGCAAAATTATTTAAATATGGTAACGCCATCACGTTGGTCAAGGCTGCCAGTAAAATTTTAATTCAAGTTATCGCACGACCGCCACAATTTGACCGATTTGTTGTGATGTTTGTAGTTGTTTATCAGGTTGATAAGGCCGTTGTTTTTCATTTTAAGAATAAATATTCATTTTTATTGTTAAAATTTTTTGTGCCGGCATATTTTGTTATTAAAATGCCTAAAGATTATAAGAAAAATGTCGGGATCCGTGGCTACATTGCCGGAGTTCAAAAATATGGCTATTTGCCCAGATACTTATCTTAAACAATTCTTCTATTTTTTACGTTTTCCACCAAAAAACTACTTTTCTTATGAAACGGCCAGAAGCGCAATTTAAAGATGAGATAAAATAAAGATAATTTTAATGAATTTTCTGAGTTTGATTTATTTAATCTAATTTAAAAAAAAATCATGAACTTGACCAAAATTTCATTAAAACCAAGTATTCCTTGTCGAGTTATCTGAGATTGGCAGGGCCGTTACTTTCGCCTGCTTGCGAAAAATGGCGCCAAATGGTTTGGTTTTGAAAGTAGATTGCGATGTTACAGCTGACGTCACCAAGAGCGCCGCCAGCACATCCAACAAATGGGTTTCAAGCGAACGAACAAAACAACTAAGCAGCTGCACTATATAACTTACAATCAGGGATTTAGTTCGTTCGTTCACTTTAGTGAAAAATATTATAAAGTTTTATTTAATGATACAACCTATAGCTATTAAAAAAAAGCTTCATGTCCTATATTATTTCGTTTTACACAGATTTATTTGTGGAAATTTCATGTAGCTCCTCGCTACCCCATCAGTTCACTCAATGCACGCTTAAAATTGATAGAAACGCTTTTGTTATATATAAATTTACATCAAACGTAAAGTATCAAATTTTAATCGGACATTAAACAAACGGTATTTGTTATTTGTGTGTTGTTGATGTTCTTCTACGATATCTCCTTAACGGTTAGACTTGGCAACACGCTCCAACTCGTCTTTCTTCTTGATGGCGTAAGAGTTGGACGAACCCTGTAAGAGATTAAAGAGAAAGCAATTTAGATAAGCATATTATACAATTTAATTTTAATCTACTATGTGAATACTATATTATTATAATAATTATAATTGTTCTTCTACGTTTCTCGTGTGCATTGAGCTGGGAGTTGCCACAAGCACAAGGATAATAAAAGACATTTCATTGCTATCGTCCAAAAGCGAGTCTGCGACAATATCCAGTTGACATGACGCAGAATTAGACTGGACACATGAAGGAATAGTTCGAATGGAATATAAGGTGTATACTTTATAATTATAATGATTGTTCTTCTACGTTTCTCGTGTGCATTGAGCTGGGAGTTGCTACAAGCACAAGGATAATAAAAGACATTTTATTGCTGTCGTCCAAAAGCGAGTCTGCGACAATATCCAGTTGACATGACGCAGAATTAGACTGGACACATTAAGGAATAGTTTAACTTGAATATAAGGTGTATACTTTAAATTATAATGATTGTTCTTCTACGTTTCTCGTGTGCATTGAGCTGGGATCTGCCACAAGCACAAGGATAATAAAAGACATTTCATTGCTATCGTCCAAAAGCGAGTCTGCGACAATATCCAGTTGACATGACGCAGAATTAGATTGGACACATTAAGGAATAGTTCGAATGGAATATAAGGTGTATACTTTATATTATAATGATTGTTCTTCTACGTTTCTCGTGTGCATTGAGCTGAGAGTTGCCACAAGCACAAGGATAATAAAAGACGTTTCATTACTATCGTCCAAAAGCGAGTCTGCGACAATATCCAGTTGACATGACGCAGAATTAGACTGGACACATTAAGGAATAGTTTAACTTGAATATAAGGTGTATACTTTAAATTATAATGATTGTTCTTCTACGTTTCTCGTGTGCATTGAGCTGGGAGCTGCCACAAGCACAAGGATAATAAAAGACATTTAATTGCTATCGTCCAAAAGCGAGTCTGCGACAATATCCAGTTGACATGACGCAGAATTAGATTGGACACATTAAAGAATAGTTCGAATGGAGTATAAGAAATGTAGAGTAGACACACCCATCACTTAATTACTAGCTCAACTCTATTAGGGACTTACCTTAGCGGCGTTGATCAGCTCATCGGCCAAGCACTCGGCAATGGTCTTGATGTTCCTGAAGGCGGCCTCGCGGGCGCCAGTGCACAGCAGCCAGATAGCCTATAAGAAGGGAGAGGATAAGAGCATGAATACATCAACTCTTTAGTGTGATAATATTTCGAAATGTTTCTTCAGTTCATACGCCAAATGTCTGCCAATTACACATTGTGACGCTACGGATAAGATAGATATTTGATGTAGCCAGTGTTATAAGAACGCAGTCGCTGCTCGAACTGCGCGCCATCGTTGTTGGCTAGTGATGTGGCCAACCGCAGAGGTGACACCTACCTGGTTGACGCGACGCAGGGGCGACACATCCACAGCCTGGCGACGGACGGTACCGGCACGACCAATACGGGTGGAGTCCTCACGGGGTCCCGAGTTGATGATGGCGCTGACCAAGATCTACAATAGAAATGAAACATAGATTAATAAATTGCCAGCTGCCGAAGTGACTAAAACTCAAATTATATTTATAAAGGCAAGTGTGGTTTTAAGTTCCAAGAGAGCGGGAAGAGAGCTGAATCTTCGAGCACTAGGATATTAAAACTTTCATTAATATGAGTCCATTTACATAGATGCTCAGGTGCAGCACGGAAATCAAGCCGCCTGGCATTGAGGAGGACTACAAAGTGATCCTTGAATGCTTAAAATGTATGTTGTTGATTTTTGACTTTATTAAGGATTACATCTTTGAGACGATGCCCTTAAGAGGAATAGTATATCATGGGATTTGATGTAGTCCAATTGAATACCAAACCAGCGTGAGATTCACTGATGTGGTTTTAGTTGTGGACATAATTGAAACTATTGTAAATTGCTTTTGCTTTTTATAATGTAGTTTTAAGTTCCAAGAGAGCAAGAAGAGATCTATAATCTTCAGGCACTAGGATATTAAAACTCTCATTGATATTAGTCCATTTAAATAGATGCTCAGTTACAGTCTGGCAATTAAACTGACTGGCATTGAGGAGGACTACAAATGGTTAACAAATGTTTTAAGACAGCGGTGGGCACGAAATCTGAATTCGGGAGCACTACAACAAAATACACCCAAATGTGCGTTGTTGTTAATTTGTTAATAAAAACAGAAATAAAGTTGGGAGCTGCTGCTAGCTCCCGGAGCCACTGCGTGCCCACCGCTGATTTAAGGCTTCAACTTGATGAATTGTTTTGTTGATTTTTGACTTTATTAAGGATTACATCTTCGAGACGATGCCCTTAAGAGGAATAGTATATCATGGGATTTAATGTAGTCCAATTGAATACCAAACCAGCGTGAGATTCACTGATGTGGTTTTAGTTGTGGACATATTCAAAACCAATGAAGTTCGCTTTTTATAATGTAGCTTTAAGTTCCAAGAGAGCAGGAAGAGATCTATAATCTTCAGGCACTAGGATATTAAAACTCTCTTTAATATGAGTCCATTTAAATAGATGCTCAGTAACAGTCTGGCAATTAAACTGTCTGGCATTGAGGAGGACTACAAATAGATTTCATATAAATACTAGACTCAACACTGAGTGGAGATTTGATTAGAGTTGTAGTTTTAAGTTCCAAGAGAGCAGAAAGAGATCTATGATCTTTAGGCACTAGGATATTAAAACAATCTTTGCTATCAGTCTATTTATTAAGTATGCTCAGTGCAGTCAAAAATCAAAGACGCCTGGCATTGAGGTAGACTGATCTTCTCCTTATGTAGTTGCAGTTGTAGTTTCAAGTTCCAGGAGAGTAGGAAGAGTTTCAGCTTCAGACACTAGGATATTGAAACGTCTATTGATCTGCGTGCACATTCTACCTGTCGCCCATGTGGAATGTTTTAGCACGGGCGCAGTTTAGCATGGCACGGTGATGGGATGGGGGGATGGGACTAGATGATTGATTGGTGTAGAGGCGGGCAATCTTTACCTGCAGTGGGTTCTCGCCAGTGAGCAAGTGGATGATCTCGAAGGAGTGCTTGACGATGCGGCAGGCCATCAGCTTCTTGCCGTTGTTGCGTCCCTTCATCATCAGGGAGCAGGTCAGGCGCTCCACAATGGGGCACTGGGCCTTGCGGAAACGCTTGGCGGCATAGCGACCAGCCGAATGGGGCAGATAGCGAGCGAACTTCTCCTTGACGGAAATGTAATCCTGCAGCGAGATGTCGTTGACGGTCACGTCGTCGCAGGACCAGCGTCCGAACAGCTTGATCTCCGGCAGCTCGGTGGTGGCCACCACATTCGTGTCGAGCACAGCCTCGGCCGCCTCCGCCTCCATGGGCGCCGGCTCCTCGAAGTTCTCCACAACGTTCTCAGCTACTTCGGCCATGCTGCAATTGTACACAAATTGAAATGCAAGTCAAGTTAGTTACTAATTGTAACACATTCATATTTATACATCTATTGTTTATCTGGTGTTGTTGATTTTTGAACTTTATTAAGGTTAGTATCTTCGATCCGATACCCTTAAGAGGAATAGTTAACCATGGAGTCTAATCTGGTCCATTTGAATACCACAACGGCGTTAATCCCACTGCTGCGGTTTTAGTTGTGGACTTGAAACGCGTTTCAAAAAAAAGATACAAAAAAATAAAAACACGTGTGAACACAGCAGCCAGCGCACATATCACACACATACACGGCACACGCACACAAACAAAAAAAGAGAAAAAAACGGACACCGTATTTAACCTCACTGTGCGTGGCTAAACGACAGCAATGCATTTTTGCCATTTCTGCAATGCATTTCACAAAACCTAGCTTGTTGCTGATGGCCGCTGCGTTTACAATTCATTTGCTTATACTTTTATGTTTATACACTTTTATTTTGGCAAAAAATCTTACATTTTTCACGGAAGAAATCGGTGTACGATGTATGCGCAAAGACGTACGCCTGAAAAAGAACATGTTGAGGCAGTGTGCGGCAATGCCACAAATATTTATTTCCGGCCAAAGCACAGGGTTGTATTTCTAGTGTAGGGCTGCAATGAAGCACTAAACAGCTAATGTTATCGAATATTTCAACACTTTAAAAATACTTTTTTTTTTTGATATTTTGCATAATTTTAATATTTAAGCGACATTTGTATTTAAAATAATTTAAGTATCTAAAAAAATTATTTGATTAGCATTATAAATCCTGCCAAGTTTTGAGCTGAAAATCAATATACTCGGGTCTTTCTCTCGCACTGTAAAATCATTTATTTTTATGTGTGTTTTTATTATTTGTTTTATTTAAACTGTAAAATCAAATTATTTGTTTTTTGGGTTTTGTGCAATTTGTTTAATATTCCTGAAAGAAAGGAATATTCCGAATATCGAAACCCAATGTAAACCTGGCATTAGTATTTTATCGTACTGTTGTAGTGCGATAATGTAACTACGAAATGTGTTATCGATAGTCTAGGGATGGCAATAATGATTCAAAATTACTTACTTTGGCATATTGAAAATGTGTAACGTGAACGCACGATTCAACCAGCATCACCGCTCACAGAAAAGAAGGGAAAACGAAAATTTGGTAATGATATGTATTTTTCGATATAACGAATTGAAGTTCGAAATATCCAAATGGTATCGCATATCATATCGTCTCCTGCTTGGATATCGTTAGTAAATATCGATATCGCCATATCGATACTCATCCTAGCTATAACAACAATGAAAGCAACAAAAGCAATATGATTGTTGTTCAAATTCACCGGAAAACGTAAGATTCCTTAATTTGTCATTTGTATTTGTTAGTAAACCAATTGAAAAGCATTTAATGTGAAGATGACAACCGATGAAAGTATAATGACGGAAATGCTTGGTGAGTTTCACTACAAAACTACAGCTGTTCCTATATTTGCAACTCACCCCACCCACCACTTGCATCTTGAACCAAAATTATTGCACAGATCGCGCAACGAATCCGGCTAAAGAACGGGTCGACGAGCTGGGAGTGCAAATGTTTTGCATTGTGGTGCGCAGCAACGGGCAAATGGTGCACAAAGCACAAGAGATGATTGTGGCTAAGGTGCGTTCCAGCAACGTAACTGAAGCGACTCGGGCAATTGCGGTAAGTTGAAGCCTTACGCACACACGAACTAACAAACACACATACACATACATACATGTATGTACTTACAGTTGATCAAGTTATTTATTTGACAAAGACATGCAAAAAGTATTTTTGTTACATATTAAAAAAATAAATAATGAAGTAAAAAAAAATATATACATATATTTTAAAAAATTTTTAATCTATTTGTTTTCAGCTTGTTTTTAACAATGTTTATTTTAATAACATTTAATTTAAAGTATATTATTGTTTCCCAATTTAATATTTTCAAATAACAGCTTCTTATGTCCATTTAAATCAGCGGTGGGCAGACTCTAATAGGGTTGTTGTTGTTGTTGTGGTGCTCCCGAATTAAGATTTCGAGACCACCGCTGATTTAAAGGCATACAAATTTGAGTCAAATTTGAAAATATCTCTGATTGAATTTAACCGGTCTCTAGTTTTGTTTTCCTTATTTCTATTTCCAAATTCCGATCGAAATTCGTATTGGGAATACTGACTATATTTTGCATACCAGTAAATTATTCACTAATTCATTAACTCACTATTGAAGAAAACACAAAATTAGCTTGAAATTTGCTTTGATTTAATCTCAACTACATACTTTTTGAATCAGTCGTAATTTCAATTAAAAAACTCCAAACAAATTTTAAATATAAAAAAAATATTTATTTTTTAGTTAGGAGTGTTCCCAATATTCCCAGCTCTGTTCTAAGAAGCACAAGCAATAATAATACAAAACGAAAAAAAAAATAAAAGAGATATAAAATGAAAGAGAATTAAATTCTTATTTTGCAAAATAAATTATGTGAATTTTGTAGTTTGTCAAAATAATTACTTGACCAGCTGTATGCTTACAGTTACACACGCATATTGCGGTTTCATCGTCACTTAAACATTTGCTTTGTCATTTACTTTGGAATGAACTCCATGTAGCTTTTGGAGGAATGCATGATGCAGTGCGGCGATGACTTCCAGGATGAGGCGGCCAAGTTTCGCTTTCTGAACGAGCTGATACGCCTGGTGTCCAAGAAGTACTTGGGTGCGGAGACGCCGCATGTGGTGAAGCAACGGATCATGGAATGCCTGCTGCTGTGGACGACCAAATTCCCACAGCGCCAGAAGATCCGAGATGCCTACGAGATGTTACGCAAAGAGGGCGACATTGATCACACCCAAACGGCCGCGGCGTTGGCCAAGCGCGAGAGTGTCCTTAGCACCATAGACGAGGCCATGTTTGCCAAGCTGATCAAGAGCAAGGATCCCGAGAACTTTAAGCGCGCCAATCTCCTGCTGCAGTATCGAATGGCGCAGGAGGCGCGACGCAATGATCTTCTTGCCCAGCATCGAGTTGTGCTGCAGGAGGTGCAGGAAACAATGCAATTGCTCAATCAAATGCTCGACAGCTACAATCCCAATGATCACGACGTCAATGAGACCATCCATGAGCTGTACAAGAGCTGCAAGAAACACAAGCCCATTTTCCAGCATCTTCCTGAACTGCTGGGCGAATCCGATTCTCAGCTAATAGGTGAGTTGGGAACTCAAGTTACAAAAACTTCGTGAACGCATCATCCATTGTCTTCTGCCCTTTCCAGAGGACACGCTGGAGACAAATGGCGATCTGGTGGCCACAATGACGCGATACAAGCAACTGGTGCCGTCGCCCACCAAGACAACAACATCCTCAGTTGCGACAACAACAACATCAGCATCAGCATCTTCTACTGCCACAAGCGGTTCCAACAATGCTGCCTTGCTCAACGAGCTGCTGGGTGATCTGCTGATTGGAGAAAGTGGCGCCACTGCTCCGCCCAGCCTTCCAGTCAACACCTCAAAGCCCAATGTTCTGGAGGATCTGAGCGACATCTTTAGCAGCGCCCTGGCGGAGAGCGAAAACAAGCAGCAGCAACAAAGCTCGGAGCCCTTTCAGGGCAGTGAGCTGCTGGAGCCGCAGGTGCTGTGTCCACAGAAGGAGAGTAATGGTGGCGCCTCTGGCGATGGCCTGGCCAATGGTAACTCAACTGGAGCTGGAGATGATGCCATGAAGGGCATCAGTACACGCAAAATGCCACAGATTGACATGTTGAGTGAGGAGCTGTTCCAGCAGATACTTCCCGCACAGGATCGCATGGCCAGCTTTAAGCGTGATCCTGAAAAGTTGACACTCAACGACTTGGCTCGCGAACGCATGGAGGTGAAGCCACCGAAGCCAACCAAGTTGACCACTGAGCCACTAGACGATGTGCCTTTGTTGAGCTCGATGCCCGTGCCTGAGCCACAGCCTGCGAAGGACAAGGCAAAGGAGGAAAAGAAGGAGGAGGAGCAGCCTGCGGAGACACCTCCATCGTTGCCAACTCCAGCTCCAGCTCCGACTCCCAACCCCGTCGCTAAACAAACGAAGCACTTGAGCGAGATTCACATCGAACTGGACAACATTCAGGCAACGGGAGAGGAGCGTGTGGTGCTCGACGACGATGATATGCATTTGAGCCTCAACTTCACCGAAGATCGTCCCAGTCGCCATGTGTCTGTTATTGTGATATCGGCCCAAAACAAAAGCCGTCAGTTGGTCAAAGACTTTCAGTTCGAGGCGAGCGTCAAAAAGGTGTGTCCAACATCCAACTAGACTCCAATGTCCAGCAACTAACTTGTATTTCTATCGATTATTTGCAGCCATGCAAGGTGCGTCTTCTGCCGCCCACGGATAACGCGATGGCGGCTCATAAGCCATTCCGGCCAGCAATACCAATTAATCAGGTGATGCTGCTGCTGAATCCTACCGGCAATCCGGTCGATGTCACCTGCATTGTCGGCTACAAGTTGGGCGACGATCCTGATCCCATCAAGGAGTCAATTGTGGCTAAAGGCATCGCCTACGTCGACTAGTCCCTGTTCAACAGTCAATTTCTAAAATTGCTTTTTATTTTATTGTCCAATTTGTGTTTTTATTCAATTTTTTTTACACCAAAAATGAGCGGTCCAGCAAATATTGTTTATTCTGTCGCTCTCGCATCCATTCGAGTATTGTGCCCCAAAATTTAAATTATGAACTATTGTGTATTTATATATATATATGAAGTCCGTACTTATGTTTATTATGTGCCTATAAGGTTTTATTAAATCGCATTCCTCATATATCCACAAGCACACACACTTGTTTATATAATTATATATATATCAGCAATAATATATTATTATAAAAAATGTATGAAAAATGTCGCTACAAAAGCAATATGCGCATTTTTAGAGGTAGAACTCAGCTCAGTTCTGTATTTGCCTTGATCCGCGGATCCCAAAACTGCCTCCCAAAATGTCCACAGCAATTTGCCTTATCATCGTCATCATCATCCGCATCTTTCGTATCATTTGCAACATCCGTCCACGGGCTGCCAAGAATCCTCGTTTATTTTTGTAGGCGTTGTCTTGTAATTGAAAGTGACTAGGGAATTTGGTAATCAGCATTTTCATTGTCACCAGCTGGTAACTCAAATGGATCTTCCTGTCAGCCAGTGTGGATAATGTAAATCATGGGTGGGCAGCTAGCAAATTGGCGTCACAATGTCGCCTTCATCATCACAGGCGCTGAACACAAATAATTAATAAACCCGCTGATGTTATTGATGGTTCTTAGAGCTAAATTGGCTGCCCACTCCTGATGTCTATGACTTTATCTAGTTGCTAATTGTATATAAATTAATAGCTAAACGCTAAGCCTAAAATCGTACGCTAATCGGCGACAATCTCGTCTTTGAAGGATAGGGCCGTTATTGCCTTGCTGTGGCCCGTATAATCGCGTGCTAACGCTTTGCTGGAGAGTTTCCAGAGGCGCGCCACACCATCGGAGGAGGCGGTGAATAGCCATTTGGAATCGGCACTGAATGCTGCATCCCAGACCCAATAGTTCTCAATGGACAGATCGCGCCATTTCTTAAAGTCCTCCGTCCGCCAAATGCAGGCGGTGCCATCGCCTGAGGTGGTCACCAATAGCCGAGAGTCCGGACTAAATTTGCAGCGGAGTATGGACCGAGTGTGCGCTGCGATTTTCAGCTTGGGACGGATGACGCTCAGCTTTTGGTTCGAATTGATGCTCAGTTCCCAAATGTAACAGTTGCCCTTGTTGTTGGCCGCAGCCATGTATTTGCCGTCCGGAGATATGGCCACATCCTGTATGGATGAGTCCATTTCGGGCACCAGCTGCTCGTGCTCCTCGGACTTGACATCCCACAGATAGACGCCGCCGTTCTGCGATCCCATTGCGATTTCCACCTGATTCGGATGCAGGCAGGCGGCATTCACCGGCGCCTGGCAGTCAAATACACGCGAGCAATGTGGCGTCGAGATCATGTCCCAGATGCGCACACGATGATCCTCGCCGGCAGTAAACATCCATTTGCCCTCCTCCTGAAAGCCCAGACGTGTTATATTCTTCTGCACGCCGTCAAAGTTGATAACCGGTCCCGTGGAATTCGATTCCAGATCGTACAGTCGGATGCACTGATAACCGCACGCAGCCAGGCGTGTCTTGTCCGGCGTGCGATCCAGCGCATTCACTTGCTGCATGGCATACAAATGATTGATAACGATTAATAATCAACAGTTAAGTTTGCTTCAGATTTCCACTCCCCGCCCACTCACCGATGTCTCCACAAAGCGCATGGTTTTTATGCAGTTGCCGGTGTGAGCTTGCCACACTTTAATGGTGTGGTCGTAGCCACCAGTGGCTAGTATTAGCTGGTCCTCAGTCGGTTCCATTGCAGCACTCTTGGTTTGTTATTGATGGTTGTTACACTTGCGACATTCCTTTCTTCATAGAATTTGATTTTAATTTGTATTTGCTTAAATCACCGCAAGGGCGAGAGAGTGAGAGAGAGCGTTGGGGCTGCAGTGTAAACACTATACGAGCCAGATACAACAGTTAACTGATGATCATCTGCGCGTGGCACATCTCAGGTGTAATAAATAATGGTAACTCACTCTTTGTGTATTTTAAACAAATATTAACTCAATTGCCATCGATGGATGGATGGAGACATTCGTTTCGTTCTGAATAAGTTCAAATGAACGGGTCATTAGAATGAACGAATTCACTTATTCAGACAATCATTGCTCATTTCGTTCGCAGTTCGTCAGTATTCTCTTCAAAAAAATTTGAGCTTTTGTACAGAATGGCATTAACGGCTTAATATTTTAGATTTATTTATTGAAAAGGCTTAAAAAATAAAACGCAATCGAATTATAATTAAAAAGTTTGGATTGCTTTGTTTTATTTATTTTGTGAAGCTTGCTAATTATTCACGAGCTTGTTCAATGTTCACTTTTTGTGAACATTTTGAATCTTTGTGATGTTACGCGATGGTCTGTCACATTGACCGGTGGTGTTCACATTTCACAAATATTGTGTCCCCAATCTGAGCACTTCGTCGTGCTTCTCAAATCAACACAAAGCATATCAAAATATGTTTACTCTTTACTCAATTTACTCTTTTTCTCATTTTTAATATGTCAGGGTATATGTAAGTAACATATAACACAAAAAATTAAAAGTTAATCTTGAAACTGATTGGTACTTGTCATTTAATCTAATCAAAAACTTAAAATACATTTCACGTTCCACTAATGAGAAACAGTTGTAAGTTCCCTATTCTCATCGTTCATCGTTCATAAACAGCTGACCAAGTGATCCTTCCGTGATGGCCTCCTTGGCATAATACAGTCGAACTTCCCTAACTCGAATCACCATTATCCACGAAAAAAGTTCGAGTTAGGGAGACTTCGAGTTAGGGAATTTTTTTTTGTTAGTTTTTTGAATGAAACTACAATTTCATGCATTCATAAATACATTTCAAATTGCAAACTTTTCTTGTTATTTTCAACAAAAAAATTTCAGTTTGTTCAAGACCTGTCGATATTCTCAAAAATAGGTTTTATCGTTCTTTTGCTGTATCCAGAAGACGTTTCCGAATCAAATGACATAATTAATTTTCCATTTTTTAATATTATTTAAACTGGTTCACTTTTTAAATTTCTTTACAAATAAGTTTAAAAATTTCTTAAAGAGATAAAAATTTGAATACACGTGCTGGGGCCATGATAAATATTATTGAGCTGGTGCGCTGACAAAGAAGTACATTTCGAACATCTTTCCTATAGCTTATTCACAAGCCTAAAAAATTGTTGATGCAATATTTTATCATATTACATCACCATATGTTAATGTACATCAATATTACATATCCAAACGATCCGTTAACAAAAGCATAAAGCGGAAAAGAAAAAAAAATTCAAACTTTATTGGAGATTTTCCCGAAAAATTCGACTTACAGAAGTACGGGCCAATATTTTTGTTCGAGTTAGGGAGAAATTCGAGTTAGGGAAGTTCGAGTTAGGGAAGTAGAATTGTATGGAATTTGCCTAGTAAACGCTATTGCCACCCGATTTTGTTCGAGTTAGAGAAACTTCGAGTTAGGGAAGTTCGAGTTAGGGAAGTTCGACTGTATATATTATCAAAATGGAAAAACTTTGAAATTTGAATTAATTTTTGTTACTTTACTGTGTCTGTCTGGTTTGCTTGTGTCTCACTGTTTTTTTTTTTTATTTTTTGTCGTTGCTTGCTGTATGGATGGTCATGTCGGCATCCATATTCCTCAGCAGCAGCATCATCTGATGATGATGACTCCTCAGATGACCCTCCTCCTCATCATCATCATCGATGTCGATCGTATCATCTACATCGATGCAACTTTCATTTCTTCTGGCTTATGTCCGAGGTGGGCTTGACGACTCTGGAAAGTTAAAATGTTTAATTTTAAATTGCTAAAATTTAAAAATTTTGATGGATCTGCTACCCTGACATGCCAAAGGAAGTAGCATGTGTTGTGAATGTTGCCGCGAAACACAGGGGCAGAACACGCATTCCACAGTGACCTTGTCCGATGTAAAATATTGAATATCCCCTTTCCTAGGATGTAATGAAGTCTATTATTCTGCGTCATGATAATTATTTTATTTATCCTTTGATTTTTTTTTCATCGAAGTTGAGTTGGATTTTAAGGCACATTCCATGTGTCATATCCTTCGTTAATTGTCAAAAGAATTTGTTATAACTTTGCTAAAAGTGGAACACGTTTCGTTAAGGAAAGTTGCTGCATGTGTCTACACTAAGCCAGGACATTCAAGTACACTTATACCGACATTTCTCTTATACGCTAATCGATTTCTCTTCTCTTCCTGTCTGACGCTCTCTTTTGACGAAGTGTAAATTTAACCGTTTCAGCGAAGACATGGTTGCAACCATTTTTAGAACATAGCGCAAATATGAACCAAACATAAAGCTCAAGCTTTATAAATAACTTATCCTCCCAAGCACATTTCAGGACATACCACTAAAATTTTAAATAAATTTTTTTTGATTGAATAGTTCATTTTTAGGCTCCAGTGAAGCGCAATCGGAAGCTATCGAGTTAGAAATATTATTGTTGTGCTACTTGTTGAGTTTTTTGAAAAATGGAAAAAGCTGAATTTCGTGTTTTGATTAAACACTGTTTTTTGATGGGAAAAAATACCGTAGAAGCAAAGACATGGCTTGATAAGCATTACGGGGTCTCTGCTCCAGGTAAATCAACCATTTGCGATTGGTATTCCAACTTTAAACGCGGTCGTACGAGCACCGAACACTCGAAGCGTTCGGGAAGACCAAAAGAGGTGATTATCCCAAAGATCATCAGACAAGTCCGTCAATCGTATTGACAAAGTGCGTGAGATTGCTGAGACTGTGGGCATATCGACTAGGTCAGCGCTTTCGATTTTGCATGACCATTTGCATATGAAAAAGCTCAATGCAAAATGGGTGCCGCATTTCCTAGATATTGAACAAAGGGAAAAACGAGTGACCGATTCCAAGTCCTGTTTGGACATGTTTAACCGAAATCCAAGCGAATTTTTGCGTCGATATATCACCATGGATGAGACTTGGATCCATCACTACATTCCGGAGTCCAATCGGTCATCAGCTAAGTGGCTAGAGGCCTGTGAAAGCCGTTCGAAGCGTGTGAAGGCAAGTCGATGGGCTGGTAAGGTTTTTGTCAGTGTATTTTGGGATGGACATGGAATAATACACACCGACTATCTTAAAAAGGGTGAAAAATGCAACAAAGAATATTACTCAGCATTGCTTGATCGTGTGAATGACGAAATTTAGAAGAAACGCCCGCATTTGGCAAAGAAAACAATCTTTTTCATCAAGACAATGCACCATCTTACAAACCCGCTTTTACGATGGAAAAAATCAATGAATTTAGTTGGGAATTGCGTCCTCATTCTCCATATTCCCCAGATCTGGCCCCCAGTGACTACTATCTGTTTTCAAACTTGAAAATATGGCTCCAGGGAAAACAATTTTACTCCAATGAAGAAGTTGAATGGAAAACTGAAGCCTATTTTGAGGGACTTTCTTCAGACCACTACAAAAAAGGCATCGAAATGTTGAAAAACCGTTGGACAAGGTGCATTAAGCTAGACGGAGACTATATTGAATAAATATATTGATTAAAAAAAAAAAATGTTTTTTTCACTGTCAGTCCGGGGACTTTTTGAACGATCTAGTACAACGCAATAAAACTTGTTTTAAGATTTATATTTCCCTGCCAATTATGGTTAGGCCGATAGAAAATTAATCATCAAACTGTAAATATATTTAAAGTGGTCTTCTAGGTCTTCTTAGCTGTTTTCTTTTTTTAATTGTGAGAGAAAAAGGCGTAAAGATTTTTTGTTCCTGTTTTTTTGTATTTGGTTGGGCAATTAAGTGAGTAAAATACAAAATTTAATAAAAAGTGAATTTTTGGCGCGGTTAACAAGCTCGTGACCTCCAAAGAAGGATAAAAAAAAGTACTATATGTCCAATGTTCACACAATTGCGGGAGTATACGGCATCCGAAAAAACGGGGAGCTAGTTTGCATGAATGACCTTATCGTCGGGCTTTGAAAAAAAAAATGGAAAAACGATTTTTCACCTTTTCTTGTAGTCCAGTGAAGATTTTCGGCGATGATTGAGGCAGTGTCGATAGCGAAGTAAATTCTTCGTCGTTTGGCACTTCATCAAAATCGGTCCAGAAAAACTTGAATAATAGTGTGAACGTGTTTGCAAAACATGCCTTCGAGAAAAACGCGATTAAAGTTTTGCATTGCTTTACAAAAATGGCTGCATCGTGTAAACTTTTTAGAATTCTGGAAAATGCTGTTGGGAAAATATATTTGAATATCTATGCCAAAAAAGTTTGCAAAATGAAATCTACATTACACATTTACTTAAGTAAATAATTTCATTTTCATATTGGAAATCCGTTGAAAATATATATTTTAGTTTACTTTGTTGTTGCTTCATTTGAACCTGAAAAATGCACATACGTTTTTTCAAATCATTTTTAAGGATTTTGTATGCAAGAAGATTTATTATTTTATAAATTTATATTTTTGTTACGGAACGTAGTCGCAAATTTGTGCTTGTATCGCTTAATCGATCGACCATTGCCAACTTTATTATTAAATAATATGCATCTGAATGAGATATAAGATTTAAATATTTATTTGATTTTTGTCTATCGAATGTACTGTCATCAGTCAAAAAACAACTTTTAAAATTAAAAACTTTCTTGTTTCCTAAGATATCACTGTATTTTATAGCTGCCATGGTAACAATTACTAGAACATTAGGGATAGTTATGAAAATGTTTGTCTTTCTGCAGATGTCTCATCCAAACTCGCAGACCACTACAACTTGCGGAGAGTAAATTTTTTTCTAGTTCAAGTTAAATTTTGATTCAACAACTGATGTGTTCGGTCCTTGCTTTAAGCTTGTTTTTAAACTCTATGAAACGGTATCGATATCTTACCTAATAAATCCCAGGATTCTATTCCCTGAGCGACAACTGTACTTACGTGCAAACATAACCGTTAATATACCTGCATAGACCGTTAATGTACCTGATAAGGCTTACTGTCGTAGCTGCTATAAAGCTGTAAATGAAATGCAATCAAAACGCAACTTTGCTCATTTTGCACAATGAAATTTATTTAGCCACATTCGACTCAATTTTTTTTTATTTTTAATACATTTTGCCACACTCATTTTTGCTTAAAAACTACTTTTCACGTTTTAAACAATGCTTTTGTTATTAATTTAATTCATAATTTTTTCTCATTTCATATTTATTTTATGTATGCGCCATTCTGTATTTTTATCGGGGCAATTTACAGAACAATACATACAATACTTGCAGTCGTTAGTTTTTTTGCGTTTTAATGCTAGTAAAAAAAAAATACATATATATTTACGAGTTTATATATGTATGTATATATTGTGTATTTAAGTTTATAACATCTATAATAAAAAATGTTTTTGTTTTTCCTCATTTTTTATTTATTTTTTTAACTTTTATTCTACCTTTTGTTGTATCTTGTAGTATTTTTTTATACTTGAAGTATGGTTTTCTCGTTTACAAAAATTTCTTTACAAAAAAAAAACTGTATAGTTTTATCATTAGACTTATCTAGTTAGAAAATTACGAGTACAATACTTGCAATCGATTCAATTATTGTAGTAAAATCGCTAAATCTGTGACAGGTTTTCTCCCATCTTGGTTAGATTTTTCTTTCTTTAGATGTATTTACAAAATTTCACTAAGATTCGAAATTTAATAAACTATATAAGAAGATAAGAAAAAAAAACATAATAAAACATTCCTTCATATCGTTTATATTTACTCTATAGCCGAAGCTTAGCTTTCATTTCAGTTTAAGTTGAACTTTATTGAAATTACATTTAGCTATGAGTATTACAAAATCGTTAACAAACAGAACAAAAAATTAGCTCACCGCATCTGATTCTCTACTATAACAATTAAGATAGTTTATGTAAATATAAATATATTTTTATTTATATTTATATGTATGTATATCGAAGTATAAAAAGCTTATCGATTGCCTGCAGTCAGAACTTTCGATTTTATGTACATTTATTTTTAACCAAAAAAGGAGAAAACAGAAATTTAAATGTTCAAACTTAAACAAGTGAGGTATTGCAGCAATCGAGTGTGCTCAACTCGCAGATACCCCGTAATTAAGTGTACGGATTACAAACATAAAATACACAGTAACATGCATTTCATTGCTTACTAAATTAGTAATTTCTTATTATTGAGTAATTTTTCAGTTACAAAGAACAAAATGATGGAATACACCTATGCATCTGTATTATGGGTATTTCTGTACTTTTCTGATTTTCTTGTTATCTTGCTACAATCTTCACAGTAAAAAGGATTTGTTAATCCCTTTGTGGCTAACATTTTCAGAATTTTCACATGTAGGTCGAATTCACATTTATGCTACCTAGTTACAATGGGTACAGGGTATGGGCATTAAATATTTAATGTCACTTTGTCACATTTCAATGCAAATTTGCTCAAACCAGGTAATAATAACAAACAAAGAAAAACTGGGAAAGAAAATCAACTGGTTATACAATTAATGGCTAGTATAAAGTATACTCGTAGTATGCTGTAGTGTAATAATAGTAATCATAATCATAATAATTAAATGGCCAGCAACAAGGTGTAAAAGCGCAAAAAATTAAATTTAATTATCGCCACTTAGTTGGTCAGCATTCTGCTTTGCCTGCAAATAATTTTCAAATAATATACATATAAATAGTGAATGTCCAAGTAATTTAACAAAGCGAAGCAAAAAAAAAATGAAATGAATAAAATCAAATGAATTTAGAGAGAAAGCATGCACACACTAACATTGCTTTCTCTCTGTATTTGTGTGTATGTGTTTGTGTGTTTTTCTTGGCAACAACTTTTTGACCAACATTTTCAACATTTTCATATTTTTAATGAGTTTTGCGGTAAAATGAAAATTCATTCTCTGTTACGCCTGGCATTTAAAACGATCCAACTGTCCAAGTCGCAAGTCGCAAGTCTTTCAATTTTGAGCTGGGTATCTCCCTGGACACCTTTTATTATTCCTTTTATATTTAGATATTTAGATATTTGGCCTGCTCTTCTGATAAGGGACTACAAATTGTTTTCGAGCTGTATCTTTGTCTGGGACTTTGACTGACTTTGACTTTGGTCGAGACTTTGGCTTGTGGTTGCCACTTTATAATCATCCTTTAATCTTGCTAATGATTTGTACTTCAAATTGCAAGACTGCATGACCCAGCACCGCATGTGATGAGTATGAGTAATGAGTGCTTTTTGGTATTCCGTGTACCTTTCTTCTTTTTTTCTGTCTGTTCCCTTCTCCATTTCCTTCTTTTTCTTCCGCTTCCGCTGTTTTACCCCCTTCCCATTGGCAGCTTCTACCAATCGACCATTCTCTTATCCCTGTTCCCTTTTGTTCATGCTCATCATTGTTCATGTCGCTGTGATGCTCATTCAATTCAATCAATCAAATTGCTTGGCGTTTTTGGCTTAGTACCGAGCCCCCTACCTCCCACTTACAACCACATCCAAATCCACATCCGCACCTACAGGGATGTAACCTCGCATCCTCTCTGATCGCCTCTGTAATTCCAGCATTCATGTTTTTCAATATTATTTGTCAAGGCAAATGTCAATTGAAACGTTTTGAATAATTCCAAATGTTGTCAAAATATGACAAAATCCGTTTCCGATAGTAACTGGGAAAATATGCTATCGATAGTCGATGGTCAAAAAAGTACCAATATTACGGATACACGAATCTCTGGCAGAATATTTAATCAAAGTCTTTCTTTAAATAAGTTTTAAACTTTGGCTGTTAACTGCAAAGTATGCAAATGATAGTTTAACGATAGTTTGTGCATGGGAACATAGATTTTTTTTAAATTTAAGACTATCGTTGTTAACAGTACAATATGCTAACGAAAGTCTCATTATTAATATTATATCTGCATTTAAAAGTATAATTTATTCACACTTTTATCTTCTGACTTTTCTTAACGAATTTCGCGCGAAATTGATTGCTGGAATGAGGATGGAAAGTACTTTTTTTGACATTGACTGACGCAGAGAGTAGGAGATGAAATCAGCGCACAATTCAAGAGCCCAACGCAATATGGTGACCGTGCTAATTGCGAGCTGACAGTTGTTTGGGAGAAAACCTGATTGAACTGAAAGCAGCAGGCCAAAGTGAACAGCGAATGCAAACGTAGTGGAAAATGAACAATTGAACATGACGAAAATGAAGAAAATGGATAAAATGGTGTGAGCTGAAGCAAAGTCAAAGTCAAAGAAGATAAAATCAGCATGCAGTCAGATAATCAAATTGCCAATGAAAATATGTTGTATGTTGTCTGTCCATCTGTCTGTTCATTACGAGGGGTATAAACAATTTAATTAAATAATTAAAACATCTCGAAGGGAACAAGAGAAAAACGTGTAAACGTGACGAATTCAAGGAAAATCACTTAAAAACTATTTTCACGCAAATTGCTTTGCTGTTGGACGTTGCACGTTGCACGGTGCTTTCCCCTTTCTATTGCCCTTGCCCTTGTCCTGCTCCTTTCCTTTCCTGGTTGCACGTGCACGTGATGGATGGACTGTCTGACACAACTCCCTGGCCAAAACAGCAAAAGCCCTGTGGCGTCGCGACGGCAACGCCGTCGGCACGTTTCTCATGCATGTAAATGAAGAAGTTCCTGATATGAGCTTGAATGCCACAGAAGTGAACTAACTGAAGCAATGAGAGAGAGAGAGAGAGTGAGAGGGGTAAGGTAGCTAAGGAGGGGAGTGAGTGGAGTGGCGACAGGAAGAGCAGACGTTGGCCAGTTCGTGGTCATGACTACAGTTAAAGTTGTCGTTGTCATTGTCTATGTCGTTGTGCTTGAAGCATGTTGCGCATACGCCACGTTGTCCAACGTCTGCTCAGTGTCTGCATGCATTGTATGTACAGTAGCGACTCACTCATCAAAACGCGCATTGTCCAAAAAATAAAATTCAAACATATTGATCAACAGATTCTTGAGAAAAAAAGTTTAACAATTATGTGAGAGAACTATATATTAAATTAAATATACCAATATAGTCACAAAAGTGATTTAGCAAAATGCTCAATTGATCTCTTTAATTTTTAAGGCTCATTTCAATTATTTTTGAAAGATAAAAAAATTGCACAAATAGTATTAAAAAAAAAAAAATAATAATAATTATAATAATAATGAAAGCCAAACATATATAAAGGAAAGCCTTAAATCAGAAAATATATAGAAAGCCAAAAAATTGTTTTTTTTTTTATCTCAAAATGAAATAAGTGTGGATTTTTATGTGGCATCTGTTCAGTTAATCCAAAAAGAGCACTTTCGGCTGTTTTTTCTTTAATTGTTGGGTTTGAATATGTAAATGGGAAACTTGTATGTTTAAGTTTCAGTTGTTTAGTTTGTAATAAAATAAATTTAAAGATTTTAGTTTGTCTTTTCCGTTTGTTGAGTAAATACATTTTTTCATTAAGATAAAAAAAATATTTAAAAAAATATTGCGAAAAATAAATTTAAATTTTTTTGTTCTTTAAACTCATTATAAAACAAAAAGCAAAAGTATAGGAAATTTTTTGTAAAGGAAAGCATATGACTTTAATTCGTGAGATTCTACTGTAGTTAAAAGCTGCAACATGTGAAAATTACTTACATATAAAAATTATATATGTACATATGTCAAATTAACATATGAATGTTTAGTATAAGTAAATAAAAAAAAGGTTGTTTCAATAATTAATTTCAATTTCCAATTTTTATGATATTTGAAGCACTTCTAATTTGTGTGAGTCTTTTTACTATGCATATGTGTATGCTTGTAAGTGTGTGTGCGTGTATGAATGTGTGTGTGTGAATGTGTGTGAGTGTGTGTGTGTTTGCTTGTTTAGGTTTAGCTCTGCCTTTGTCATCGCCTGCAATCATTGTTCTTAGCGGAAATCTTATTATTGTTCTCTTGAGGCAATTGCAATTGCAACAGCTGCAACAACAACAAAACACAGGCAGAGCTTATAGCTTAACACAATTAAAAACATTGCGCCATAAAAAGCTCAAAATCCAAAAGAGAGTTGGGCAAATTACCTGCACTTAAAGTCCCACCAAAAATGAAGAGAACAAATTAAAAAAATTCAAACAAAAAATAAAGTAAAAATGCATCTGAATGCGACACTTTGTTCCGGCCGGAAAACTGTCGTTTTGTGTTCGTATTCGTATTCGAATTCGAATTCGTTGTTGTATTCGTCGTCTGCCTGATTGCGCCACGCCGTGTCCATGTTCGTGTTGGTGTCCGTCCGAGTCCTCGTTTCCCTGTCCATGTCCGTGTCCGTGTCGTGTCAGCGGCGCCGTTGTGGCTGTGGTTAATATGCCAGCAATTGTATTCGTGTTGTTGTTGCTCTCGTTGCTGTTGCTGTTGTTGTTGTTGGTCATTTTTGTTGCTGCTGTTTCTGTTGCTGATTGGCGGGCAATCCTTAAATGTCAATGGGACGTCATGATAATCACGTCTGGCGCTGAATTCCGTATGTCGATGAACACTTTGGATTCCTCGTTCTTTAGCTGCTTGCCAGCAGCAGCAGCAGCAGCGCCAATGTTGCCGCTTCCCTTGCCGCTGCCCGGCAACACCGTCTGACTCGACATCTGACCGTGCCCCTTCTGCAACATCATGTGCGGCAGTCGCGTTGCAACATTGGGCGCTTGTTGCTGTTGTTGTTGTTGCTGTTGATGTGCAGGATGTGCATGATGTGCTCGCTGCTGTTGTTGCTGCTGCTGTTGATGCTGATGATGATGATGGCAGATCTCCTGCGGTTTAACTGCGGATGCCACTATTAGGCCATAATGCGAGCGTTGTCCGCTGCCTCCTCCTCCTCCTCCGCCTCCACCACCGCTGCCGACACCACTGTGCCGCTCCTCCAGCTCCAGCGATTCGTGCTGCGACGGCGCATGTTGCATGTGCATTTGCATTTGGCTGCGCCGTGTCAACGTGTTGAGCAGCTGCTGTGACGGCGGCGGCGGTGTTGCTGCTGGCAGACCCATTCCCATTCCCATTCCCACTCCTGATCCCGCTCCCGGCCCCAGTCCCTGATCGTAGCCAAATGTTGAGAAGAAGCGCGGCGGTGGCGGCGGCATCATAACACCGCCCGCTACGCTGCCAGCGCCCAACGAGGAGGAGCTGGACTTTTGTCTCATTAGTGTGGCAACGGCGCTGGGACTGTTGGCAAACAGCGATTCCCTGTGGGGGCAAAGGTGAGAGCAAAGATAAGTAAAATGTTTCAATATTTGTCTTTCATACTCGTTAAGTAAACCCACTCCCCAAGCATCGCCCTCGCCCTCGCTTTCGCCCTCGCTTACGCCCTCACCCTCGCCCTCTTCTAGGCCTTCCATTTTGACAGTAGGTCAGGTCAGAGGGCGCTGTCAGTGCCACGCCTATTCGCACTGGAGCCTGTCACTGTCATCTCACGCATCTTCCACATCCTTCTCCTGTTTCCCATCTGCCATATGGATTAAAACATGCGCGCCAACTGAGATCTGCGCCATCTAAATACTGTGACTGTGTCACCTTTTAATGCTGCCTTGACTGTCGCCTGTTACTGTAAATCAGCTATCGGCACCATTTCTTTCTGTTACGTCGCTGTTATTCAGCTGTTAGGCGAACAAAAATTCACATTAACGCAATGCAAACTCATTAATGTGTTGGTGCCGACCACTGCTGTAAATGGTTATATTAATCTGACTGTTCATACTACCGTTACTTGCTTGTGTTTCATTCTCTGTTCTGTTTCCTGTTACCGTTGATCTGACTGTCAATCTAACAGCTTTAAGTGTGATTGCTCGCGTGTCTGTTAATGTTTCTGTTACGTAACAAATGATCTGATTGTTACTGTTACTGTTGCTGTTACTGTTACTGTTGCTGTGGCTGTTGCTGTTACTGTTATTGTTGCTATTACTGTTGCTGTTACTTTTACTGTTACTGTTAATGTTACTGTTGGAGCAACCACACAACGACTGTTAACTAAATCAATCTACGTTTAAACCCTCTGGATTGATGAAATATTAAATTCATATCCAGAATTTGCCTCATCTCTATTGTGCGTTCATGCTTGCGTCATATTTGAGATTGTACCCGTTTATAGACCCCTTTACTCCCTTGCCTCCTCCTATCTTTGCTGCCTTAACCCCTTCCCTGGACAGATCTGGCTCTGACTCAACTGTGTGTTTTGGATGTACATCTGGTTCTGGTCCAATGAAGACGCATGCAAATACAAATATTTGCATCGATTTGTGTTGTACAAGCATCAGGCCCTGTTTCCGGGTTACGTACTCGAACTCGTACTCGTACTCGTACCACATCCCCATTTCCCATTTCCCACTCTCCATTCTATTCCTATTCCTTGTCTGACTACCCCCTGATTAAGCTGGACACATTGTCATTGTTTGTGCTGTTTACTGAGCGTTGACTTTGCAATTTGTTTGAATGCTGAGAGGCGCGTCTGGTTTATTGCACATACTATGCTGATGCTGATGCTGATAATGATGACCAGGCGAAGCAACTACCCCCCTCGGCCTACCCCTGTTTGGGTACCCCACATACATGCATATGTACATATGTATCTGCTCACCTCGTTTGACAGCCCATATCACAGGCATTAACCGGCGCGGTCGCAATCGTCGCCTTTGTCATCATCTCGTGTGTTGCCGTCGTTGTCGTCGAGGAGTCGCCATCGTCGCCGCCTCCACCACAGAGCGTGGTTTGGGTCATGTCCGGATGGCGGCGCAAAATGCTGTGCTCCTTCTCCTTGAAATCAGCCTTGCTCGACTGTGTCGATATGGGCACTGCCTCGCGATAATAACGATTGGAAACATCATCCAGAATTTGTAATGATGTCTGCGAATGCTTTTGTCTAAAGTACGAAATAATTAAAGCCAAACATTAGTTGTAATGATAATATTCATAATAATTACACTGCGATTGATAATTAATAAAGTGGGAATGGTCTTGTCTGTATCATGATAACATTCTTAAATAAATGTTATTAAAACAAATTACTCATCAAATTACTTATAAAACTAATCTCAATTGAATAAGATTCTTTGAATTACAAACTTAAAGCTAAACTTTACTAAAGGTAACTTTCCGGACTTTACAGAAATTATAGCATATGGCATATACATATGTATCTAGATTTCTTAAAATAAGCTCTCGTTTAATATGCCACAATTAATTTGAGTGATTTATTTCAGTAATTTTCCTGATTAATTATTCCTGATTACGATTATTAACTTAACAGTATACATATTTGTTAAATAATTTGATTACAAAAAATTTACGAATTGCTTATGAAAAACACTTTAAAATTTACTAGACTTTAGTTTAAAGATTGTTTTTAATATTTTAGTGTCTAGCTAAATATTTGCAAATGATTGTGAGAAAAATGGCAAATCAATTGCTTAATTTTGAATAGTGTCTCACACTTTTATTCGAAGTATTTACATTAAAATTAATTTGTTTGTCCTTAAAATATTCGTAAAGTCTTGCTTAAATGTTGTTGATATACTCTGCAAATTATTATGCCGAGTTAACGCTCTTAGACTCCAGCTAAATTCCTGGGTTATGGTATTCGCCTACTCTCTTCCTGCTTAGACTCCCAAAAGTGGGAGCCCGTCCTGGTTGGCCCTGCAGTGCCAAACTTGATTTGCGCTTTGTTAGCAATGAAGCAGACATAATGTAGCTTAATGAGTTTGTATAATATGGAGGGGAGGAGGAAATTGTGTGTGGTATTTGGGTTAAGTGTCCGGTATACACACCTTGATATGTTCTCACGTGAACGGGCCTTGGAGTTGCGGCCCATCTCGTCCAGTTTGCTCTCCTTGGACTCGCGTATGTGCTCCTGCAAAGACCAAGAAATGGCGGAGAAATGGCCAGAGAAACCAATAACGTGCATGAGAGACGAGCAAGCGATAGCGATATATGTATGTATGTATACCCAATATATAATAAGCATAATAATAAATATTTTCAATTAATTTTGCTGGCCTGATGGCGTATAAACCAAACGGAAGGAAGTGGAAGTGGGTAAGGTGAACGATGTGGACAATTGAGTCAGGGGAAGCTGCAAACAAAGCCTTAATTTCAAATAGAAAGGAGAGAGAGAAATGGATATGGAGATGGGGATGATGAACATGGAGTGGTCTTCGATGTGTCGTCATTGTGTGCACCGTTGCGTATGCGTAATATTAATTCTCAGCACTATCACGACGACGACAGGCATCGACTGTCAGCTGGGTAACGGGGCAGCAATTAAGAGCTCGCCACCTGATTCTTCATCAGAGAGCTGCCGGATTCCAGTCGAGGTCATTAATACGCCGATAGGGCCCCAAAGAGCCAAACAGCATTTGAGCGTCCTTAAAAGGAAGCGTAAATACGCAAATTCCACATAATAATAAAGGCAACAAGACCAGAAAGGACAACAGGACAAGAGGACAACAGGACAGCGAAGGAGCGAGCTCAACTGAACTGAACTCAACTCAACTGGATAGGATAGGATAGGATTGGATAGGACTGGATAGGACAGAACAGAACAGAACAGAAGGATAGGGCAACGAGTGGGTCACGACTCTTGGCGGTTGACCTCCGACCGAGGTGCTTGCCAAGATTGCCGCATTGTGGCTCTTATTCGACTGCACCTCAAATTGCATTCATAATAAAATACAAGTCAAACATTTGCTGCACATTTTTTTTTTGCTTCCATTTTCTTTCTGTTTATTATACATTTTTCCATTTCCATTGCATTTTTCCATCATTTTAAGCTGCCTGCAGTTTGAATCTACAACTAAGTATATATTTATATAAAAAATGAGAAAAAAAAGAATGTTGACATAGATATATTTTAGTAAGTTACATATAATGAAGCTTCTGTTGCGGTTGCTTGCTTCTGATTATGTCTGGCAATAATGCTGAGATTTCAATATGCAAATCGCAGTAAATTTTATATCCATTATTTCTATGCGCTTATTTAGTTTTTCGGGTAATTGGTTTTACCTTTTCCAGTTTGCTTTGCTAAAAGCTATTCTTCTTATGCTTATATACTCGTTATCGTTTAAAAGGTTTTCTCGTCTTGATAACCTTGCAGAGGTCAAGCCGCTTTTAGGCAACTTTTTAATGTATCTAAGCCGATTTGAGTCCACAATAATGAAAGAGATATTTATAATGTACTTTTAATGTCAAATATTTTGCTTCTAATTAAGTGAATGTGAAAGTATAACACGGAAGAGACCCCAATATGAGTATTTAACGCATTTAAAAAATAAATAAACATACATTCTATACAGCTGGAAGAGTATTATGTGAAGAAAAATAATGTAATCCAGATTTTAGTAAAAAAAAATCAACTAAAACTGTAGCTGACTAATCTTTATTTAAAGATTAGTCTAAGTGCTTAAGAAAATCATTCCACTGATTTACTATCAATTTTAATATTTATTATCGATATGAACAGCAATTGTGTTGGACTAGAACATCGATTTGAACTTCTCTTTGTAGAATAAAGAGTTCTTTTCTGAAAATGTATTTTGATTTTACATAATTCATAAACAATCACTTCATTGACAGTCGGTTGATGTTTTATAATTCATTTCGGATCAAAATACCTCTGCAAGGGTATTTGCACGTCGGCAAGCCGAAGATATTTTCTTTTGAACATATCTTGTTAAATTTGCATTTAGTTGGCAGCATATGAATTTTTGATCTATTTGTTATTATCTTCTACAGTTTAACTCTTTAAGACATTTAATATGTTGTAGCTCTTAAGGCTCATTGAATTTCATGCTAAATACAAAAGCCAAGAAAAATATATAACAATTTTTCTTGACATGAAATAATTGAAAATTCAAATCGTATGACAAGTGAATATGAAAACATTCATATGTATGTGTATTTGAGTAATTGTTATGCATTTTGTAGTCTTTTTAAATAAATTTACACCCATAACGAGCAAAATTGCGAAGCAGGATTTTTCGTTTAAAGACATAAGTAAAAATATTAAAATACAATTGCAATAAATTTCTGGATGTGGATTTGGTCAAGGTGGCCACAAAACGTGATGCAATTTTATGCTCAAAGTAGGATATGCTCAAGTGGAAACATGTGTAAATATCTAGGTATTCATATGAGATAGAATAAGTTGTTTTCTTTGATTTATTATGGTTCGATAATTCAATCGAATCGCATACTTAATGGAATGTAGTGATTAATGTGAGAATAAACTCTGTCTCTCCCAGTCACATATACTATATATATATTGTGTTTATAATTTAGTTTTAAATTTGACATTATTGTCTCTACATTTTACGTCAAAATATATTTTCAATAGTTATCAATCACTTTACTATATTTAGTCATTGAAAAACGTTCCTCAAATTTCCTACACACTTCAAACTCGGAAGCTAGATAAGTTTAAAGAGTAACGGTTCTACAGGGTATTTGCCAATCGATCATGCCTGACATTCATATGTATTTCTCCATATTTTGGTATTTCTTATTCCAAAATGTCAAAACATGTTTTGCTTGTTTTTTATTCTGTTTGATATTTGACAGGGAACTCTCGCCAAACTCCCTTAATTGCATTCTCTGATTGTACCTATTTGTGACTGAAATTGTGATGATTTCGAATTCATTTTCGGGTCATTCGGGTCAACACTGCGTATACTTAACATTTTTAAATATTTATTGCGAAGGGAGACAGGCAGAGGCAGAGGAAGGAGGAAAAGGAGAATCAGCAAACAGCAGAATAAATGAGGCATCAATTTGTGTTGCGCTCATTAGCAACAAATCCGGGAAAAAGGAGAGCGACGGGAGGGTGGACACGGGAGGGGGAAGCGAATGTCAATGCTCAAAAGTCCAATGCCCAAATGTGTTAAAGGATGTGTGTGTTTGAGTGCGTGTGTGTGTGTGTGTTGATTTGATTTGCATGATCTTTTGTGCAGCAATTTTTGCCTTTTTAATGATTCAACCACGCCACGCCCACATATCCAATAAAGCGCCCACATTTCGGAACGTGTCAAACGTGCAAGCGATTGAAATGCCAACGTTGTTGCATCAGAAATACGCTTCAGATGATTTTATTGAAAAATTTGAGGGCGTTTTTGCCCTTTGGCTTTGACTTGGCGGCAGTCAACTGTTGAAGATCCCTCCCCCTATCTCTTTCCCTCTCCCTTTCGCGTTCCCTTTCACGCTGCAGTTGCCGTTGCATTTGCGCTGATGGCGGCGGTGGCGGCGGTGGTGTCAACTCCGGCAGTATCGCATCCATTTCAGTCGATGTCGATGACGAGCAGCCGGTGCCGGTGGGCGTGGGCGTGGCTGTGGGCGTGCTGCATTGCACGGAGCTGCTGCAGGAGTTACAGGAGTTGTTGCTGCCAGAGCTGCTGGCCAGTTGCTCCTCGGTGGTGATGGCAGCGGTCAGTGGTGGTGGCAAGTGGCAATGGTCGGGCACTAGCACGAATTCATTATCCTCGGCTATGGTGGCGCTGTCACTGTCACAGCTAAATCCAATACCATCGTCATACTCATCGTCCTCATGCTCCTCCTGCTCCTCCTGCTCCTCCTGCCCCTCCAGCTCCTCCTGCTCCTCATCAAGTTCAATCTGCTGTTGCTGTTGTTGTTGCTCCTCATCTATCAGCTCCTCATCCTCATAACCATAGGGACAGTCGTAGGTCTGCAGCGTCTGCTCCTGTTGTCCATTGTTGCTATCGCAATCGTAATCGTAATCGCAATCGTAATCGCAATCGTAATCATCTCCCAGTGGCAACACCTGCTGCATCTCACAGCTTCTTTGACTTTTTTGGCTTCTGTTGGCAACGCTGGCAATGCTGCTGCTGTTGCTGTTGTTGCTGTTGTTGATGTTGCTGTTGTTGCTGGTTCCATCGTCTGTGTGGAGTTCGTTGTCGAGATTGTATGCAAAATCACACATGAAATCGTTTTGTAATCCCACGAAAATTGCGCTCTTTGGAGCGCCCAGCACAAAGGAATCAATGTGATAGACGCTATCGCACAGCGCTGGCACATCCTGTGGATAGAACATATAGAAAACAGGAAAAACAGAAGAACAGACAGAAAGACAGAGAGAGATAGGGAGAAGATAGATAGAGAGAAAGAGAAAGAAAAACAGTGTGTAGAGAAGTTGTTGTTGTGTGTAAGAGACAGAGACAAAGAGAGACACAGAGTGTGTGTAAAAGAAAGAGACAGACACACAGAAAGAAAGAGAGGCATACACATGAAGACAACACAATTGGAAACGACAAAGAAAGAGAGACAGTGAGAGAGAAAGAGAGAGAGAAATGTGTTTATGGTCTATGGCTAACAGTGCGTATGCGTTTTTTGTATGCAACAGCGAAACAGAGAGACAGAGAGACAAAGAGACAGACTGAGACTAAATACAGAGTGGGAATAGCTTTGAGGCAGTTTGTGTGCACCGAGGATTCATGCATGACAACGACTTGCAACCAGTTGCGAGTGGCAACGACAAACAACCACAATAACATTCACAGCAACAACTATAAACGCGTACTCGAATCATGGCAAAAAATGTTGCCACAGAATGAAAAACCACTGCCCTGAAATGACAAACCCAAACAACAATTCAAGCAACGAACTCAACCAAACGGCGACTCAACTGTCAAAACCCAAACGAACCCTTAATGTGAAATGCAATGAAAATCAACCCAAAAAAGTCTACACAAATAGAAAAACTCACAACATATTTTACTGTAAAAAAAAAAGAAAAGAACGAAACTCAAAGAAAAATCGCATATAGAAGTTGTCGTAATGCGACAGAACATAAGAGATAGACCATAAACAATAATAGTTATGATAATAAGCATATGAGAATGTAAAAACTCCCTGCGGATGTAACATACTCAGCAACTCCCCAAAATATCATCATAAATCGCTTTTAAAAAAATGCAAAACTCTTTCGCGTCTTTTGGCAAGCTCTATTAATATTTATAATACAATATTGACTAAAGGACAACTTGAGCAAATAAAACTGTCAGTTACTCGTACATGTATGTATGTATATAAGTATATATATTATATATATATCCATATATGTTATGTGTATATCTGTGCATCTCTGTGCACAAGTTAAGCCACAACAGAAACTGAGATATTGATTCACTTTGGCTCTGCAATATTCTTGCATGTCCTTTGCATTTGCTGATGGGCAAAAAAAGCACTCATAACTTAATAACGGGCCAAGGTAATCTTCTTAGCTCAGTGAGGAAAAAACTTACTTCGACTTGCGACTAATCCAATTTTCAATTAAAAACTGTAAAAAAAAAAAAAAAAATAAAGCCGTACAGTTTTTCGTCAATATCAAATAATGTTATGAGAATATTGAAAAACGAGAGAAGACAAGAAAAAAGCTATACTTAAACAGATTTATTGATATTCTTCTCTGTAACTGTGTTGATTTTTCTTTGGACTATGATAAAATCTTGTATAATAAAATAAATCTCTCCTGAATTGAGTTTAAACAAAGCTATATAAAAAATGAGATTTTAAAATAATAATTACAAAGGCTAAAAATCAGGCTAACTTCAAAAAAATATGGTGCAGAAATGCCTTGAGAGATTTCATAAGGATAGGTTTGGATTTTTAAATGAAATTAATTTTAGACTGAAAACTTTCATGGAAGCTGTTTGACATTATGATTCGATTTCGATCAAATCTGCCAACGCTGGTAAAAAACATAAAAAGACTTATCTATAAAAAAATAATAACTTTAGATAATAATAAGATTTAATAATTGGTTTAATTTTATAAAGTGTAATTAATGATTTTCAATTGCTGATGTTAGTCAAGATACAAGATAATTAATATTTTCTATAGCTATATAAATATGCTGAGATAAATCTGAGACAATGAGGGAAACAAAAATATTAACGTAGATAAAATAGGATTTATATTTATGCTAATATTACAGAAAATAAAAAAAATTTGTTAAAATAAAGCGAATAATTAAAGCAATGTAGTTTACAAATTTAAAATTCAAGAAATAAATATGACTTAAAGTTCACAATTGAAGCACAGTTTTTTTTATATCTGAAACTGAACTGAAAAGTAAAGAAATGACCCCATGTTTGTGAATTTTATTGACTTTATGAATTTTTTTATATCACCTACCATTTGTTCGAATTGCTGATGTAACAAACTTAATAAAATGCTTTTTGTTTGTTTAATTCTTGTCAGATTTCTAGTAATTGAAGTTCAGCTTGGTAGAAGGTATGGAGATTTTCATATTCATTTACGTACAAATACATAAAAATACATTTACATAAAAATACATAAACTATACAAATAAAGTGTTCATAGTTTTGGCTTTTTCTTTGACTTAACAAATATTGGGTTTACTTTAAAGTTTACCTCATGGCAAATGTTTTCATTTGCAATAAATAATACAATTAAAATATTCAAATTTTTTGATGACTGTGTGAATTCTATTTTTACAGCTTGTTTCCATTAAGAAAATATACGTTTACTTATGGCATTTATTTTTTCGGACAAATTGGAAGTAAAACAAAACACTCCAGTTGCATAAGTTCATG
This sequence comes from Drosophila recens, assembly GCA_037043495.1. Lineage (NCBI taxonomy): Eukaryota > Metazoa > Arthropoda > Insecta > Diptera > Drosophilidae > Drosophila > Drosophila recens. The sequence goes on along the minus strand of JBAMBJ010004306.1, from coordinate 145,137 downwards.
AGTTCAGAAAGATTATAAAAAGTGTGAGTCAAGGGAAAAACTGTCGAATTAATTACCGTTTATTTTATATGAGTTAGCTCTACCATTTGTTAAAAAAAAATAATAATAGTAATTTTTTTTTCAATTTATCTTAAACAATATTTAAATTGAAACAAGAATATTTTTTAATAAAAAAAAATATCCTAAAATTTTAACAACAAAGAGGCAAGCATTTCGGAAATTTTCTACCCATTTTGATATTTTATAGGTGATAAAGTAAATGATTGGACAGTTCTTAATAATACGAAACCTGATATCTACATGAGTAAGATATTTTCGAGCATGCCATTATTCAATAAAAATATGTGAGTTGCTCATGAAATATTCGTATAACATTTAGTTGCACCATTAAAAGCTCAGAAACCAAAAAAAAAAATTAATCCGTTCTAACGTTATTAATTAATTCCAAAATAATGAGTATCTTCCACTAAGTATTGTGCATAACTTCTGCGTTCATTATGCAATCATAATGATATTTTTGGGATTGACAACGAGCAAAATATGGTGACTGAATTAATGAGTTGGGTTCACACCTCTTTAGGGGACATTTGCATCGACTTTTGGGGTGCATAAATTTTTGTAGAATTTAATTGAAATCCAATTAATTCGATTTGGTTTGGTTTTGATTCCTATGAGCTTAATTCCAATTATTGTCAATGCCGCCGGAGCGTTAATTGAGCCTGCTATGTAAATGATTCTGGGTGCCTAAATTACTAACACACACAACACACACTTACAAACACATACACTCATTCATATGCACACTCGCGCGGTTTTAATTTATTTTTATTAAAATTTTAATTGGCCACAAAATTGCTGCGCAAAATTCATAAATATTTCGCACTTTTTGTGAATTTTTAAGAGCAACTTCATCATGGGCTTGTGAATTTTGGATTCGATATTTGAATATAACAAAATGAAATTCGTTGTGTTGCCGCAATTGCAGATAAAATTTGTTTCATTTGTTCATTTTGTATACCCTGTAGACCTTGTTGAATTTGGTAGTTAAAGCTCGAGCAATTGACTGAAAATTGCATTGAGTAAACACATTTTAAGAATATATTGAATTAAATATTCTGATAACTGTGTGATGATATTTCTTGGTATTTTAGGTCAGTAAACGTGACGATTGTAAGGCATTTCCTAAATTCTTTTCTTGTGTGGTAAGGGTATCTCATAGTCGAACACATACTTATGTATCTCTCTTTTGTTCACTTCACAGTTCGTCGAATGCTCCATGTGTTGCCCTCATTTGATGCTTATAATCAAGTTTGAACATCTCAAATATTTTACCATTTTTCAATATATTTAATGAATTTTGTATTCTATATTTTTCTTTTCGCTCTTTTGTTGTTGTTATTTGATTCCTTTTTTAGCATCTTTTTCTTTCTCGACGATTTTTTTTTTGTGTCTTTGTGGAATGTATTTTATGAGCATGTAAAAGTTTTGAGAACAACGCATCACTGATTTTGCTTTGCATGCAAAAGTTTGGCATTTGTTTAATTGGAATTTCGCACAGGTGCGTAGGCAGGGGTAGGAGAGGGGGTACAGGGTACAGGGACGGAGGAGGTGGCTAATATAGGGGTGAGAAAGTCTAAGGGGGACACGGGGATTGATGCGTGGTCTGTGGATACTTTGGCTTTGTGCTGTGGCAAACGCTAGGGGCATTTGAAAATGAACTTGGCATCAACTTTCTGCTGCTGTTAATCGTACGAGAATGTTTGCCAATTGAAAGCAGCGTGTGTATGAGAGGCATGCAACCAAGTGTGGCAAGGTAATTTACTCATGCACATGCCACATGAAATTGACGACTTGATTGTCAGCTATGTACACACATGTATATCCGAATATCATATGTCTAAAGTTAATTGAAATCAATATTAAATTTTAGATTTGATATCGAAACTTCATTCATTGGATTGACGAGTGAATTAACTGAATGAAATGCACACACATTCATATAAGTTATTTGTATTTGAATTGAAGTGATTTCAGATACGTTATCGTTAAATTGTTTCTGGTTTCCGGGTTGCACTGATTGATGTAGTAAATATGTGAATTGCATCAATAAAAGGGGAAAATGACAATGACAACAAGAGTAGTCGTAAATTTGAGTACTTGTGAATATATGAGTGCTACTCATGAATTGCTTACACATTGTCCATTTTCCGTAGCGTCAAAGTGTTGGCTTTTATGTTACCACAATGACAACAGAATACGAATAATAAAGTCAATAAAACGAGGTGTTGCGAGTAAACGGAAATATACACATTCAAGCGTACTCCATTATGAATATGAATATTGTTGTTTGAGCACACAATCGAGCACAATTTAAATGACAAATGAGAAAAGCTGAATTTAGTCTAGATACCAAATACACAAAGATTGCTCTTGTATTTCTCAAAGACACGAGTATTTGCATCTGATCTTCTTGGTTGTAATACGAGAGCTCAGTCTGTAATTTTTTTAATTACTTATTCACTTAATTACCATAGTAAGAGACTTGCGTACTAACTCTTCTCACCTACCTGATCATATTGACTGATAATATTAAATGATAATTTCTATTAAAAAGTGCTCCATGCAAGTATATTCTAGATTTACAGGGTACTGTTGTTATCAGTGTACAGAGTTGTAAGAATTAAACATAAAATCTTTTCAATCAGCGAAAAAAAACGAGTAAGACTGACTGACAAACAGTCGGGCGACTATCAGCATGATTGACAGAATGATTGGGGTTGACACTTGATAAGGAGGAAGGGGAGCGAAGGGGAGCGTGTGAGGATGCATCATTAAATGTCAATACCTCAGTTGACGGATAAATGGTAAGAGCATCGATCGACACCCAAGTGTTGAGTTAAAGTGCAAGCATTTCAATTCGCATTAAGCTAAAGCTTTTCCTTATTTCACAATTCACTTTTCACTTTGTTCATCTTGTGAAACACTGCCGAGTGGCTTGGAGAGCGAGAGAGAGAGTGAGTGGGAGAGAGAGAGCTAAACCTCTCAGTCTTCGTCTCCAACAACGTTTCACTCGCAGCTTTGGCCAATGTCTGAATGCTGAATTCTGCCTGTTTGTATGTATATGTATATGTATATGTACGTATTATTTTATGGCCGTTGCGCTGTTTCTTTGCGAATTGCATTTCAGCTTGATTTATTTCATTTCATTTCATTTTGCCCAGCGACTGCAACGAGGGGTGCTGATGGGGCAAAGGAAATGGAAATGGAAAGGAGGGGAAATTGATGTGAGAGAAGAAATACGGTTAGCTACATAAGTTGGTTATTACTTGCTGCTTAAGCCAATGTCCGTGAACATGCCGAGAATCTCACATCCGCACACACCCACCCACCCACACACCCACACACCCACATACACACACACTCAACCAGAGTCCCTTTCCTTGCCATTGGAATCTGTGTGCGATTTTAGTTTCTAATAAAATATTGCACTCCCAAATGCATGACAGGCTCGACACGGACCAGCTTGGCCCAGTCCGAGTAGCTGCTGGCGTGTTGTACTGTACTATACACCGAAAAAAACAAACCATTTTAAAATTCAAGTTTAAAATTCTTGATTTTAGCATGGATTTTTTAAGTGCATATGTATTTGTTATATAATTGTTAAATTCACATAATATGCAGTAAAAAAAGTGGAAGACATTTAATATCACTAAAAAATTCTTAAATGAAAATATTTGTAAAAAAATATTTTAAAAATCGTATTAATTATTTCGTTTTCCTTTTAAGATTTTCTGAGATTACCACGATTTTGACAGCGTTTAAGATTGATTTTTTTTCCGGAATCCTAAACTGATTCTTCCTGTGTACTCGTTCTGTATGTTAGATACTCGTAAACCAGGCAGATTCAGCAGCGGGACTGAAACCGAAAGCTCCTCAATCCAACAAAACAGCTCTCAACGCGGATTGCGGATGAGCTGCTGCGTCTGGCGGAAATGGCAGTTTTTCTATTACGCTGCCAAGCGTCACACTGAAACTCGCTTCTGGGGATTCAAGTGTCCGACACTGGGAACCCCGCCCTGACCCCTGACCCTGAGTCAAGTATTACTTAATTTATATGAAATATGAAATACTTGCAACAAGGGGAAGCGACACTTGCACCCAACAGTCGAAAGAGCGAGCGAAAAAACGAAGAAGCGAAAAAACGAAAATGCTATCAAATTAAGCTAAAATGCATTTGTCAGATGGCGTCCTGACAACAAAATTGCTAAAATAATAAAACTATCAAACAAACATGCTCTTTTACTTCCCCCCTTGACCCTCTTTGCCCTCATCTTCTCTTCATCTCCCATTTTGGCTTCCCATCAAGATACTCGTATTTCATACGCATATGTGTCGCGTTTACTCCTAAGCTGTTTATCTTGAAGGCGGCCGCCAGGACACGAAATAGCACCACAATGAGATCCCTCCTCTCCTCCACGCTACTCCTGAGTTGCCACATTGCCTTCATTGCCTCCATTGCCTCCATTTTCCCCATTGCACAGTTGGTGAAATTGTCCGCTTAGTGGGAATTGCCAAAAATTCAAAAGTGTTAAATTTCTCCAAATTTTTAACTCAAACTATTAAATATATGCCTTAGTTTAAGATTCAAATTCAAATAAGTTTGAGCTAACATATGTCGCTTATAAATTTAGGTTTATTAAGCAAATCTTTGATGCCTCTCGAAACATATTAACTGATCTCTCTAATTATGTATTTGCCTTTGTATTAAAAAAATTATGCGAAAATCGAAAATTGTTTAGATGTAACAGCAAGAGAATCAATTATTTGACATGCCGAATATTGCCTTCCTCTCTTGATTTAATTACACTTGTATCTTATGATCGTAATATATCGAAAATCCTCTGCAACAATGAATAGCTAAAACAGATAAATAACTTTACAACTTTATTTCGAAATTCCTTTTAGCAGTCACCAATCATCTGACTTGGATAAGAGTACTTAAGGATATTTTGTGAACATTATATAAAGCAGATCTTGATCTTTATATACGTGTACAGAACTCGAATCTAGAATATGTTTGGGAGCAACTCTGGCAGTTTATGTTGCTAGGTAAAAATTATAATGATAGGCAATAATTTAATATTAAGAAGAACATTGAACTATAATACAACGGTTTAATTAAATGTTTGTTTTTATGTTGTATTTATATAACACCGACTTAATAATTTTTTTTTATTTTTGTAAGATTTGAATTTCCGTTAAATCGGTAATTCAGCCCACTGTGCACTGTCTTCATCGTACTATCGTTGGCCACATCAAGAGCCGCATCAGGAGCAGCAACAACTCGAAGCCGTTGCCGTTGAAAACAGCTAACACTAAAATATCACTCAAGGCTAAGTTGTTTGTCTGTCTGCGTGTACTGTGTGTGTGTGTGCACTTGTTTGTGTGTGGTTCAAATATGCATTGTGGTTGTTACCAAATTGGATGCAGTTATGGCTAGAGCAATATGCCCAAGACGACGTTGCTACCAAAAGAGGTGCGTTTTATGCCGAACCTAAGCATAATCCTGTCTCGTGGCATCCCACAACGAACGGAAAACACAATTCGATTCCATCTGCAAGGGACTTACACACACCAAAGCAAATACCAACACACACACACATACACACACACACCAACACATACATCTCGAGATGCACGAACATTGCGAATTTTGGGCTAAATTTACAGTCGGTTTGGCGGTTCGAAAGTGGTTTTTAAGAGCTTCACAATCATATCTAAGGAGATCTCTAAATTATTATGGTAAAACTTGGTTTATTGCACGCTCGTATAAAGACATTTATAAATTCAGTTTAAAGTAGGGCAATCTTGGGATAAGAAAGGAATTTTGAGTGATTTTCTGCCATGTTATTAAGATAACTGAAATTCTTGCTGAAATTTGGTAAACAACAATATAGCATAAGCAGAAAACCATTTAAATTGATTTTTAAATTATCATAAAAAAGGTTCTACTGGGTTTTAAAGTTCAAAGTTGTTCCGCTTCAAAGAAATCTCAGATATCGGAGTGAAATTTATCCTGTTTCTACTTGGTATAATCCTGCCTTTATACTTGTCTAAGAGTGTTTCAGTGGAACCTCAAAAGATTTTCGATTTATGATTTATTTTATTTTATTGTTATATTTATTTTTAGACCCCGTATTTTTATGTATTATATGTACATATGTACGTTAATAGGTTTTATGAGTTTTTCAATGAAATCTCAAAAGTTGTTTTGTGCTTAATTTTTTTTACTCAGAATAATTTAAGTTTATTATTTTTTTAACTAAAGTCCCAGCGCAACAAGTTTGACTTATGTTTAAGGCGCTTTCAAATGCTACATTGGTAGTTAGATGTGAAGTGGCTCAAAAGATACTGAGGAAGTCTTTGACCTACGATACTTGAAGTTGTGATGCCACTTAGCTAGTTGAAAGTTGTTCAAATGCTGCATGTAACATAATGGAAGACTATCATGCGGAATACTTATCATAAGAATTGCTGAGAAGAGCCAACAGTTAACAGTTAACAGTTAAGAGTTAACACGTTTGCAATGTCAACTATGGAATGTGCTCGTAGAAGGAAGGCACTTCGCATGTCTTGTGAACCATTCCAATTCTTGCCCCGCAAAAAATGCTGTTGGCTGCCAAGAGGCAAGGGCTCGTTTTGGCAGTTGGCACACTTGGCTGGAAGCGACTCTCGCTGCCAAAATTGCGTGGCATGTGGCAAGTGGCAAGAGTATGCAGACAAGATATTTTTATCTGCAAGTACTATACATTCTAAAATCTAGACACTAAAGACATAAAATATGAATGAAAAGAAGGGAAAAGAAAAGTGGCACTCGAAAAGAAAGGGACAGGCGATTGGACAACGGCCGTTGCATGCAACGGTGGCACTCTGAAGCATATGGAAACACATGCTCGAATACTTGTACACTGACAAAAAAAAATTAACATTTTAGCCTCAAAATAAAATAGACAAAGAGCGCTTAAAAATACACAAAGCATTTGTATATTTTTGCAATTTTCTTTTAAAGTTATCTTGTTTAAACATTAAATATTTATGATGAATAAACCAGCCTCATTTTTTATCAGTGTGCAAACATTTATTTTATTATACATACGTACATACATATGTGTGAATATTTTATCCTTTATCTTCAATTTTTTTTCTATTGTTTTATTTTTTTTATTCATCTCTTCTTTTTTTTTCTTTGATTTCTTACTACGTTTTGGTTCATTTTTATTTGCATGGTTCTTGCCGTCATTTAGTTGGCATAACGGCATATTAAAGTGGCCAACGATGGCGTTGCCGCAAAGCAATTTCCTTGTGGGTGGCTGGAGAAAGATACAGTGGCTGCAAGAAATCAGCAGCCACACTGACAGCCTCATTGGTCCCCTTGGTGAACCCCTAAGCCATCGGCTTATCCAACGAACATCGAACATCGATCGAAATGCTGAATGATTTTATCAAATCCGCTGACGTTGAATTGATTTGATTCGATTCGATTCGATTCGATGTGCGCTTTGTGCAAATTTATTTGATGCAGTTTCATAAATGCGACCGGCAATAAAAGAATGACTTGACAGACTTTTTATTTTTCAAACGCCTCTGCCGACTTTTCACCATTTTTTGTGATGGCATAATTTTCACGTCCCAGAAAATTGTTTGCAAGCATCCCCAAAATATATGTATAAAATAAAAACGAAAAAGTGAAAAAAAGAAGAGAAAAAGGTGAGGCACGCACAGTCGTTCCATGCCGAGCAGACAGCTCTTGAACCTCAGCCAAACACTCGAGGCGATAATCAGATTGCCACCTTTCGCCCTGACCCACTTAAAGGAGCCACGTGTGGTGGAGATGTCACTGTAATTGTGTGTGTGCGTGTGTGTGTGTGTTTATTGAACCGTTCGACGTGCAAAGTCAGCGGCTGTTCTACAATTTGGCTGGATATGTTAGGCATCAATGACAATCCTTCCCCCCGCCCCTTTTAACAGTTCACCCAAAAAACCGTTTAAAGTTGTGTCCCAACTCAAGCATTAAGTTCAACTTTTCCGTGTGTGTGCGCTTTCAAATAATTGAGATGATTTAATCATAAGTTTATAATTCACTGAGCCACCGATTACCGATTACCGACTACCGATTGCCAACTGTCATTTGATGCATAAACTTTATCGTTGATTGCCATTTAATTGCGAACTCGGTTGTGGGCGTGGCATTGCTGTCAATGCAAATGGAAATGCAAATGAAAGACATCGCCGCATTCAGGTAAAAGGTAAAAGTTTAAAGCTGTTAGCATATATGGCTAAATAAATATTATTAATGGCACATAGCGAGTGTACGCTTACTTGCATCACACACTGTGTGATTTACACAACTGAAAAGTTTCAATTCAATTATAAATCCCACCAATCATCAGTTCATTTACAAATAAAATAAGTATAAAATCAGAAGCCTGTTTTTGCTCTTTGCCTTGGGCTAACTTTTAAATTGTTGCTTTAGTTGTGAATCTCTAGGATTATCATAACTTTTGGTGCTTATTTTTTTATGCCATTTGCTTTTAAATGATTTTTCACATGAATTTTTATGATTTGCAGTCACAAAAGCTATTCACAAACTTTATATTTTATTGCTATACTTAAACTAAAGACTTGAATAATGATTTTTTACTATAGTCGTAAGTTGGAATTCGGATTAAGGACTATGAGCATATGAGATATGAGATACTTAGGAGAATTAAAGTGAGAAATATTGGTTAAATCTTGATTTAATTTTCATCAAATGTGAATAATAAACTGCCACAGATTCTTAATATATCTGATTAGCTGTATCAATCAGTTAAACAACTAACTTGTGGTAAATGGAATCAGATTGTTGTTCCTTATTGATTCAATGGTTCAATTCAACTGCCCACATGCAAATTGGGCTAACATTAACTAATCAAAATAGATTTATGGTCACAATACAATATGTTTGTATTCATTGCCATTGTTAACCTGGCTCAAAAGGCCTCTTAAGCGGAATTGAAATTTCATACAGATGTGAATTTGGCCACTTCAGATGTCAATTTGATAATCGAACAATTTTGAGAAGTTTTCGATTGATAGGTGCTCTGTAGAAACAGAGTAGACTCTAATCAAATATTTAATGATAAGCTTTCTATTGATAAGACTCAAAATTATACTTTGGAAAGTTTAAAAAAACCTATTTTACCATATTAAAATGTGCTTATCATTAACAGAGTTTCAATTGATGAAGTTTTTACAAAGCAAACAACAATTTAGTTATTTACTTATACATATTAAGAAAACCATTCTTTACTTTTTAAATAAGGCAATGATTTTTCTTTTACTATTTTTCCACTCACTTAAAATTAAGTTAATTTAAAACTGTAGGTGGTAAAATATGAATAAATAAATTTTTTTAAAGATTCTGTGTGAAAGAAGCAAATAGAGTATCAAAAACAGGTACCGTAAGAATGTGCCCTATTTAATCCGATCAGGTTACAGGGTATTAACCAAATGCCGTAAGAATGCTTGCTAATTAACCATTGATGAATCTCTTCAGTTGATGAAACTTTTACGCATTGCCATGAGGCACAAGTGGAGCTATTTGAAGTGGCAGCAGCATTTGCTGCTCTCACTGAACTGGAACTGCCACATGGAGAACTGTGAGAGAGAAGGAAGGAAGGAAAAGGAAAAGGCAGAAGAGGAGCATCACATTAGTAAAACAATATTACGTTGCGTGCGAAGAATCTTGTCGTCTTGTCTTTGTGGCTGCGATGCGGACGCCTTTTTATGTACTCAACAGGCAGGAATTTAATAGACACGCTGTCGCGTCATTTGCTTAAAGGAGACGACGCATAGACGGTGGGTGGGGGAGGGGCAGAGAGGGAATGGAGGATGATGGCATCGCCTTTTGGAATAGGTGTCGTCTGGTGTTGGCAGACTGGTAATTCTAATGGCGTGTGACATTTCGAAATGTAAAATAGACTTTGACTGGTGTTGGTTGCAACACTATGCCACACTCACACACTCGCACACATATACACTCGTACACTCACACACACACACAATTGTTGAAGAGTGTGCCAAACTTAGTCAACTCAAATGAAATTTGTTAGCTGGAATTGGCTAAAAGGTGTTCCGCAAACTGCTGCTGCTGCTTTCCCTCTCTCTCTCTCTTTCGCACTCTCGTTCTGTTTGTCTGCCTGTCGCTGTCGCTGACTCTGTTTGTTTGCTGTTTGGTAAACGCAAATAGAAAACAGCAAGATACACAAATCCAAGCTGGAAGGCGTGTGTTTAATCAAGCGGTCTGCCGCCATCTGCCGCGTTCTATAAATATGGCCAGCCACGACAACGCCTTCCATTAGACCCAACCCACCCAACACACACACACACACACACACACACGCACACGCACACATACTTAATTAAGTGTGCCGTGCAGCAGATGTGGTAGTATATTTTTGGCCATGTCTGAGCTGGCAGAGTCACAATGATATTCAATTTAAGACCGGGCTCTGTTTCAGCTTCAGCTTCGACGTAGCTCGTCAATATTGCAAAAGTCAAAGTCAAAAGCAATCTCTCACTCACTCTTTTTCTCTCTGTCTCTCACCTCTGTGTCTGTGTCTCTTTCTGAGCTGGCTCAGCAAGTAATGCCCCAGGGGAACTGGCAACTGGGCGACTGACGACGATGGCATTGGCATGACAATAAAATGGTTTGCCATGAAATGCGGGCAGCTTGTTGAGTGTCAAGAGCCGGAGTCAACGTTAAGAGCCAGAGCCAAGAGGACATTGGGCGAGTTGTATTGAAAACGACAGCTAATGAAATGTTGCCCCTGATATATCGTAGCAAATATTCCCCAAAGAGTTCGCAGACCCAACCAAAAATGGGAAATAAAAGAGGGACAAGACTTTGCTCTTGCTTCCTTATGCTCAGTGCCATCATAAATTGTAATTACAATCTCCCGCTCTCTCTCTCTTTCTCTGCAGAGTCAAGGTCAAGTAGTTGCTATCATTCATTCAACTATTCCGCCGGTCACGTGGCGTATAAGTAATATTGACAGTGCAGACAAATTGTAGGAGCATTCGCTTAGCTTTTAAGCTGCTGGCTCAAATACTCATATACCAAGTAATGTGGACAGTACATGTCTTTCACAAAATATTGCGTGTACGAAGAACTGTCAATGTCTTTGCCATTATCCCTCCCCTCCCTCAATAAGTACAATTGATGTGCGATGATCCATGAAAATAAGTCGTGTCCTGCATTCCAGTTGCTGTTTTCCCCTTTTACGTATATATCATCGTCACATATAGACATTTCAATGTTAACACATATATCTATTATCGAATTTCATTTATCACTGCGGACGGCAGTCCCCGCTAGTGACGAAAGCAGCACGAAGGGTGCGAAGGCGACTAGCATATATACACAGGAAGAATGGAAAATTTGCTATGACTGCCCGATCAGATCGAGTTATATACCGATCGAAAGGTATCAACTTAACTTACAAATGTGCATACTTAGACTTTTGAAAACTCACCTGGTTCGTGAGATAAACAGGTGTAAGTGGGAGGGGCAAAATTTAAATGATTGGAGCAAATGGGGCCGTTGGAGCCTTTCTGAATTTATTTTTAAATTAATTAATTAAGTTTTTACTATTCTGATTAAAAATACGCGTCTAATGACACCTCAATCATCAAAATCCGACCACTGGTTCAAAAGATAATTAATTTTGAAATTTTTAGAGATGAAAAGTCAGTTTGTCTGTTTGTTTGTTTGTTTGGATCAAATCGCTGATTTAGCCTAAATGTTTGAGTGAGGACTTGTTTCTGTTCAAAAATCTAGAAACGTTTGTTCTACGACTTTTTCGAAAAATCACTAGTTTAGCGGAAAATAGCTAAAAACCGCTAAAATTGAAACCCCCATAGCAAACGATAGCAGCTACAAATGCGATCTATATTTTATATCGTTGAAAAGGTATTTCGAAGGGCTCTTAGACACTGCTTGCAGCGTAATGCGGAAATTACCTGTTGGCTGAATATATACATTTTACTTAGAATGGGAATAGGATAAATAGCAGCAGAAAAGTGTCATAGCAGCCAGAGTTTAAGAGTGCTGATAGCTTTTGCGCTGGGCATGTGTGTTTGTAAAGGGGACCAGTGTTGCCAGACAGTTTGTTTTAGCTTGTACAAATATGAACAATGTAGACAAAGCTATACTGTCAAATTTCAATTCAAAATTGCAATTTCAAAATTTATGATATCCCATAAAAAAACCTCTTTTTATGTAAAACTTAATATTATTCGTCACAAAATTGGATATCAGAAATTTTGGGTTACGAAAATGTTTTCGTCACAAGACTTTTACCTCGTAAAGAGGTTTTTTTTTATGGGCTTAAAGCTACTTCAAAACTGAACATCGCGCTTACAATTTGACTTTAATAATTGCTAATATAAAAATCGAAATTTCCATTAGTCTTAAATCTTGACAACGATTTTATACACAAACTTGTCAATATTGAAATATTAAATATCATTATTGTGTTTATTGATTGGCTATTTAAAGTTATACAAGTTAAAGATCTCATTAAAGCTTTTGTTTTTTTTTATGCGACTTATTGGAAATAAATTTCGCAACAGGAAAATATTTGGAGAAAAACAGCAAAAACAATCTTTGTAAATATATAAAATGGATTTTTTTCAATATAATTTACATTATTAATAATTATAAAGTACTTGTAATATATTTTTTAAATAAAAGTTAAAGCTGTTACAGGCCCTGAAATGAACACATACATATGTACAAATGTTTTTAAATGATTTCTTTTTTAATTCAGGAAAAAAAAACTCAGGTGCTTAGAAAATGCTTTCAAAGTCAGTTTAGTTCAATTAAAAGAAATTCATTTCAAATACACACTCACACACAGGTATCCACATATGCAAAGAGACTTATCAAAGGGTAAAAAAATGTCTGAGAATTCAGTTGGCATTGCTATGGATTTGTTTAAGCCAAATGAATTCAAGTTGATGGCTATGTTAATGATTTGGACGCTCCAAAGTGCTCTTAATATCTGTTTAATGTTTGTAATTAAAGCTCTTCACACCCTGTGTGCATAAAGTGGGCAAAGTGGGGCATAATAAATTAGTGAAAAACTGATACCAAAATAAATAACAAAATTTGTGGATATTTTTTGCACACTTAAAATTTTTTTTTTGTTTATCCAGAGGGTAGAGAAAAGAATAAAAAATACCTACAGGGTATCTACTTGTTCGATGACTTTTCATAAGCTAACTTTTAGTGGTTTTTATATAGCTAATTTTGAATTCCGGCTATTTAAGTCAGCTGCACGCAAAAACAAAAGGCATCCCATAAAAATCATAGCATACTTTCGAGCGCTCATTATGTTGCGCACACACACACAGCCAGAGATAGAGTGACAGAGAAAGCAAAATGGGAGAGAGAGCAGGAAAGCAATAGAGAGCAGCACTAGACATAGAGAATTTTGTAAAGCAGCTGGATTTTGAACTAAACATTTTTATAATTACATACATTAAATTTTGCTGTTGGCTTTTGTGTACTGGCGACTATGTGATTGTATGTGGGTGTGGGTGTGGGTGTGTGTGTGTGTGTATATATGCATTAAAATGGCATTGCCAGATAGTCGGTGAATGCAATTTAATCATTTACTACAATAGTTTTGGCTGCACGGTGTGGTCAGCTTGCTACAGTATGGAGACGGAGTCTCGGGGCTTTTGGAACGAGCGGGACAAGCACAGCAACGAGAAAGGGAGAGAGCGAGGGAGAAAGAAAGAGAGCGAGAGCACGCAGTGTCAGTGTCAGATTGTGAGAGCAAGGCATATAGGCTAAGGCTATTATTAAGGCTAAGACTAAGACTAAGGCAAGGACATAGGCAGAGGCAGAGTCAGAGCTGGAGCGTGAATACTGAGGGGGTGTAGGGGTTACGGTTTGGCAGGTGGGGGTTTTAGGTGAGGGGTAGAACGCGCACAGGTTGCCTAATTACAATCAAGCAATATTACGATACTTACGCGTATTATCTTCTGATCACGTATTATTTTCCGGATGCAGTTCACAATAAATGTGATTACCATGCCGCCGAGTATTAAACCAAACACAATGATAATAATGACCACGTGCTCCGATTGTCCATTTGTTTCATTCTGCGAAAATATAATGGAAATACAGTACTTAATTAATTTACAAATTTTACGGGAATTCAATAACTATGGTGTGTACTTGCATATAAACTGCAATTAATTATTTACCTTAAAATCCTTCATGAAATGAACAAAGTGAACTTATAAATTGGGGATTACATTTTCCCAAAATAAACTAATTGTTTGTATGCAAAAACAACAGAGTTTTATTAATGAACTCGTGCAAATAATGGCATTAAATATTTTGGAAAAGGGCTCTAAGAAAAGTGTTCTCAGAAAGAAAAAAGCATTCAAAAAAATCAGCTTAAATAATTTTTTAATAAGAACATTGTTCCAAAAAATAATAACAAAAAGTTAACCAAATAAATAGAATGATCCTTATACTTGTATGTTTGAAAACAATTCTTGATATTAATTTCATACGAATAAAGTGCTCTAAAATTAGACAAAGTTTTCTCGAAGCTTTTTATGAATTAAATAATTAATTGTGTGTGTATTCCTGAAAATATCCTTGCAGACTGAAAACTACATAATCACTCCTGTTCCGGATTTTACTTTTTGACATTTAGTGATATGCATTTATTCACTTTGAATTTAGACTAAGTTTTTGAAAATTATAGTTTTTCGCTTTATCAGACTTAAACTCATCAACTCAAAGTGATATCAATCCGCTGAATATCGCCGAAATGATATTAGAGCAGTTTAAAGAAATTCAATTCCGACAAATCTTATCGAAAGTGAAATTCGGAAAAGGCCTGAATGTAATAAAAGCTATGACACAAAATAAATAAATAGTATAAATTGAACTTAAGCATATTTAAGGATTTAAAACATTTAAGAATATAAGTTAGCTAAGCTAATTACACGGGTTTCAAGCTCTTTTAAAGCTCATTAAAGATTGTTGGATAATGCAAATACTTATCGCCAATTTTTTGAAATTTTGAATAAGTTACTAAATACGTTAATTAACAAATTGGGCAAAAAGTGCTAAACATTTAATGGGATTCGTGGCTTAGCTTTCTAATTGTGGCTTGTAATGTAAAGCTGTTGGACATTTTGAACAAAATTCGATGGATGCAATTAACAAATGATTCAGCGCAAAATTTTAATGCGAGCTAATTGAATAAACATAATTTGTGTACGCACATGGTTGAGCTAATGATTGACCCATTGGGGTAATTATGAAATAAGTGGCATAAAATATTTGAATTACTCGTATTTGGTAATTTGATCAAAATATTATTGGTGCCCTAATCAAAAGCATTTAATCGCTCCACTTCATTCCGTTCCCACTGCATATTACAGAATGTAATAAAAATAATTTCCAATTATAAACGGAATTAATTGGCTCATAAATAATACTAGATGCATTGGAAAAATATTTAGCAGTTGATTGCAAATTGATGAAGGAATTTGTTTTGTTTATAATAGGTTCTCACAGATAATTAATATTTAGCCCCTATATAGATCAGGTATCTCTTGTTTTCTGAACTGATATTTATTTATTTATTTATTTATTGTAAAATATAATTTTTCCCTTTTGAGCATGTTCTTAACTAGTCACAATCTTATATATATTTTTCACTAATAAAATATAATTTTGTCATTTATATTTTTTATATTAATTCGGCTATTATTGCTCTCTTGAATAATAAAAAGATTAGCATTCAACAGTTTTCCATTTTCTTTTTTTTTTTTTTTGACGGAATTTCTAGTCTCATCCTACTACTTTTTTCTGAGTGCGTCAACCAAGTTAAGTGTCGCTTCTGAAAGGATTCGGTTGTTAAAACCAAAATGTCTAGGGCTCCCCAACTATTTTGTAAGGTGGTCGTAAAACTCTCGAGTGGAATGTTTTCATAAAATTTGGAGATTGTTTCGACTATTTTTTTTTTACTAGAGTTGCTGGCACAATTAGCTGAATTTTACGATTTTAACTTTTTGCAGATTTCAACTGAGCGCAATCCAAAACTATTTGTGGTTTTCTAGACTGTTACTTTAATGGCGGGAAACCCAACAAAATAAAATAGAAAAAACAGAACAGCGAACTTCGCTGTGAACACACAACTTGATAAGTTGTAAGTCTGGTCGTCGAGTGCTTCTGCTTAGAAGTCTTTATCAAATCTAATGATCTAACACAATTGCTGGGCCAACAACACATAATAATAAACAAACAAATACAGCAAAGACGAAAAAGATGAGATAGAGAGGGAGAAAGAGGGAAGAGGGAGAGGAAAATAACTGTGACTGGGCACGCCCGAAATACAAACCTCAAACTTTGGCAACAAAACTTAGTTTGGCCAACTTTATGTTAGCACATGTGTGTGAGTGTACGTGTGTGCTCTCGTGTGTGCACGTGTGTGTGTGCGAGTGTGAACGTGTTGGGCATAGGCTTATCATGATAGTCGGAGAAAGAGGGAGAGAGTTTGTGGCACATTCGTTGGCCTATAATTAGATGCATGCACAATGTTTGGCCTACATACATAAGGCTCAGTGTGGATGCCGAGGATGCTGTAAGGGGGGGTATTGTGGAAATGTCCTTTTGCACTCACCTTACACTTTTCCTCGTCCCAGCGAAATTTACAGTTGTCTCGAAAATTGCACTTCAGATCCTTGTCTATGCAGGTTGCATCCTCGCAGTCGTATTCGTCGGCAGTGCAGGCTGTGGGCACAAAAAGACTCAGGGTTAAAACTTCCAGCCAACATCAAAACTATAACTCGAAAATTATAAACAAATAGAGAGATCTACACACACACCAAATAAAATACAATAAAATTAAAGAAAATAAAATAACATAAAAATGGCAATCAGCAGTGGGAGACAGAAAACAAATATATATAATCTCAAACATAAATCGTCCTCCAGCAACAATAATTGCAATGCCTCGACAGTGACAGCTAAAAGTACAACCACAGAGGGGATGTGTGTCTTAGTCTGGGCCTTTGTCTGGCGTCTGGCTTTACTTCTTCTTGGGCTGGTTGGCAATTTTGGCCAACTGTAAAGTGCCACAACGTTGTGCAGAAGCTAACAATGAGCAAGGAACAAAGGACAATCGTAGAATGACAAAAGAGTGCTTAGCCTTTGGCAACAGGCGGCAATCACGCAAAACTGGTCTACAGACAAACGGACTAACGGACAAACAGACAAACAGTTAGACGGTTAGATGCTTTCGGATAGCCAAAACCAAACCAGATACATAGTTGGTTAGACAACGGCCATAGACAGTTGTTGAGACAACGGCAACAACAACAAAAACAACAACGGCCACGACGAAGATGTTTGCCGCCGCTGTAGGCCACGTCCAAATGGCCAACAGTGAATAAGCCAAAAAGGCAGCTGAAAAAGCCATCACCAAACAAGACGGAAAGTTCACATTTGGCACGTCGAGCATTTGATACCCTTTCGGTGTAACTTGCTAAATAAAATACAAAATTGTGAGTTTGGGTGAGATATTCAAACAGATTTTCAAAGTAAAAACTGAACTTTAGACTGATAGTTCTATGACAAAGTGATCAAATTTAATTAAAATATTTTGAGAATGTATAAGATACTGTCAAATATGTATACAACATGGTTACGACATCATTAAGTTTCACCAAATTGAATAGCTTTCAAACTAAGAGATTAGTTTGCTTTACAAACAGACGAACAGATGGATTGACATGGTTTTATTGACTTTGCTCGATGTCCTGACCAAGAATATATATACTATGTATCAGAGTTGCGCCTATTAGCATTACCATTACTTTTTAATTACCATTGAAAAAACTAGTGCTAATGAAATTTCATTTCAGTAGCATTGAAAAAAGTACTGCTAATGAAATTTCACTTTAGTAGGCATTGAAAAATAGTACTGCTAAAGGAATTGAATTTCACTAGCATTGGAAAAACTAGTGCTAATGAAAATTAATTTCAGTAGGCATTGAAAATGAAAAGTAATGCAAATTTTTCAGAGGCATTACTTAATGCTAGTGAAAAACTATTTTAATTATCATTAATAATTACTTTTTTTTTAAAACTTAAAAAAAAGGAATTATTTTGAAAAATTTAAATAAAATGTAGAAATTGCTTTTTTTTCGATCCTTTTTGCGATATTTATACAACATTTTTATACGACAGTTTTATTATATTCATTTTTGATAACGTGTATTGTATTTCTAGACTGGTCTAAGCAAATCGATATTCACAGACAGAAAATAAATGGATAGTTTTAAAAAATACAGTCTGATAAATGTGAAAATAAATTTTTCTCACCTCTAGTTTTTACTTAAGAAGGTTGTATAAATATCGCGAAAAGGATCGAAAAAAACAATTTCTACATTTTATTTAAATTTTTCTAAATAATTCCATTTTTTTTCAGTTTTTCAAAAAAAAGTAATTATTAATGGTAATTAAAATAGTTTATCACGAGCATTAATTAATGCCTCTGAAAATTTTTCATTACTTTTAATTTTCAATGCCTACTGAAATTAATTTTCATTAGCACTAGTTTTTACAATGCTAGTGAAATTCGATTTCATTAGCAGTACTTTTTTTAATGCCTACTGAAATGAATTTTCAACTCAATTATTGCGTTACATATTCCTGGACAAATTTATAGGATCCTCTGCAAGAGTATATAAAAGCCGACACGTCTCCGTTGGTTCCGTTTCTGCCTCACTGTGCACTGTGGACTGTGCTTTGTGTTTTGTGTGGCGAGTTGGGATTGCGCCAGCTTAGCACAGGATTGTCTCTGGTTTTAGCCCATGCCCATGCCCATTGTCCTTTGCCTTGTCGTTGTGCTGCCGTTGCTATTGCTGCCTTTGAGAAGTTCGCGTAACGCACGTGCGGCAAATTTGAAGGATTTGCCACAACTGCCAACGTCTCAAATACTCTTTCAGCGGGTACTATAAATTTACCAATGATTTTTTAAGGCAATAATGGATTCGTTTATAATATTAATATACTTATTTATAATAAGGTTGATAATAACTAGGAGTTCTATATTTTTTTTACAATTTCAGCTGTTAATTATATGCACTCATCAGTCGAAAATTAGCTATATTGATACTGCACTTTATTATTCATATTCTGATTAAATGTTTAAGCAATGTCCATTTCTTCAATATCTTTTTAAGACTCATACTAGCCCAGATCGCACTAGGAATTGAACTAGGATCGTGAACAAAATTTTCTTAATGAGATAAAATTCAAAAACATGAGTTTTAAGAAATAATATTAAAATTAAGCTCAGAAGACTGTCGGACAACTTTAACTCATAGCAGTCATTGGGCAGCAATTTATTTTTAATTAAATCAAGTTCAAGTTATCTGCAAGGGTATTTATTCGTTGACGCGATAAAGTCAGTTATTTCAGTTTATCTCTTTTGTTTTTGTTTTCTTTTTCTTCTCTTTTTTTATGATTTTTTTTTTTTTTTTTTTTTGGCAAACCACAGACGATGTCATCATAAATATTGTGTGTGCTGATTTTGAAGCTGGAAGTTTGAAGTTGGAAGTTGTTAGCAGCTTGAATTGTGGAACTTACTTCCCGATCCACGGTCCCGGAACGCTGTGAATAGAATGGCGAATGTGGAGTTAATCGCACTTTGTTCGGCGTAAAATCGCATGTGGAGAATATTCGATTCCGCCGTAATGCTTTCGCCCGCCGAGCCGCAAAAGTTTTTCACTCTGCAAAAGAAAATGGGAAAAATGGGTAAATGAAAAATATGCAATGAAAGAGACTGAGACTGTGACTGAGTATAGAAATGCTATTTAATTTGGGCTGGCAGCTTTGGGACTGACTAAAAGCAAATATTTGTGCTTCAATTTAATATTTTGATGCGGAATAAACTTAAATTTATTATTATTATTATGACTGATTTTGTTTGTCTGGTATATTATCGTGATATTTGTTATAATCAAATTAAACCAATTTATGATTATTAAATCTAAATAATTAAATCAAAGTTTGCTTACTGGAATTGCTCGTCTAAAATATATCCTGCACAAGCATCGAATGAATTAACTTCTTATTTTAAAGCTTATTATTAAGCTTATATACATAAGTATTAATTCATTTGAAATATTGGTTTAATATGATATAATATCGTGCAGAAATAAGAAAAAACGATGGACAATATCTAAAATATTTTAAGATTGTAAAAGAATAAGAATTAATTAGCGTATTAATAAATTATTTTGTAGCAGTAGCTACAAACATTTGTTTAATCTGGTTTTAATTAAAATAAATCTCAAAATACTAAACAAAACCACGTCGATAATTTAGTATTTTTTGTCAAGAATCATAAATGATAATTCTTAGGCTAAAACTATTTGGAGGATATGTTTTTAGTCGTTCATCTAGGTGGCTTGAAAGCTTAAAGTGCTGGATTGAATGGATATGTTGGCCAGCAAACACGTGTACTAAACTGTGGCAGAAATTTGAATGGGAATTGAACGGACACTTGAGGGCGACACCTCTGGCTCTAACTGTGGGAATGGATATGTAAATGGCCACGGCAATAGCAATGGCAACGTTCATGCCATGGCAATGGCAATGGAAATGGCCAAGGCAATAGCAATGGCAGCCAGCAGAAGCAGCAAATGAGACTGGCTGGCTGGCTGGCTGGATAGACAGAGACGCCACGGCTGTGTTACATAGAAAGAACAGTCAATCACTTTGAGTGGTGCTGTCACTGACGTCGCCGTCGCCGACGTCGTCGTCGTTATTCCCATCAGTGGGGAGCACACAAAAGCCAAAAGCCGTAGCCCGAGAGCAGGCCTTGAATCGAGGCCGTAATGTTCAAATACGTGGAGGGAGTGAATCGAGCAACAAGTGGAAATTTGTTGAATGGCATCGTTATTGGGCAGAAGGGAGGCGATTCAAATAGCAGGGAGTGTTGCGATATGCATGAATCGTGAATGAAACGGGACATGAGCGTCCTGTGGGTCCCGTGGCTTGTGTGTGTGTGTCCTGTGGGCTGTGAGGGTTATGTCTCTCGGCTTAGATTTGGGTTTGGGCTCCGTTTGCTGGCACAAAACAATTCAAGTTGGGCGAGTCAAAGGCGCCGCCGCAACTTCCGTTGGCATACAATTTACTTTGGCCGGTAATAAATTGAAAATTTGCTTTACATGCTTTGATCTTCATAGCGTTACATTGCTTTTTGGCTGACTTCACATTGTGGTGCATTCGTAAAGCGGAAATTGGTTTGCGGTACGACATTGCGTATACGCCACCGACACCAACAGCCTTTATAACAGTCCCTGTCTCCGTCTCAGTCTCATTCTCAGTCAGTAAACTCTTACCTTTTTGGCATAACTGTTTGCTCTGGGAATATATCCAGAAAATTCGTGTCACAGTCATTCGGCTTGCTCAGATGAAAGTCCAGGAATTTCAAAAAAATCTACAAAAGTGTGATAGAAAGAAGTACAATATTTATTATATTATTCGAGATTTATTTGTTCTCCCTCAATCATTTTGCTCACCTTCCAATTATCTTTGACTTGTATGCGCCAAATGCAGTCAAGGGCAATCTTATCGCGTATCACCTGCTCCCTAATTTCAGTCGGGACATCCGTCGAGTTGATGAAGCCCTCGTAGCCATCCTTTTCAATTGTACAGTTGAGATCCGTGCTGGGCGCCTCCCGATTGCGATCCAGAAACTCGTAAACGGCACTGAAGCCCGTGTACTCGATTGTGTCGTCCGAATGGAAATGCAGCCACAGATACCGTTCCTTCGAGGTGATTTCCGGTGGGAAATTCGTGCCGCAGAATTTACCAATTTGCGTTGAGAAGCCATATTGTCCGTCGCGTATCTGGAAAAGCGAAACCAAGCGAGCCAAGAGTCGAATCAAAACCACATGCCATTTAGAAAAGGAAGTTATCAAATGATTAACTGGGCAAAAACCAGCAACAGCATCGATTTACGAGCATGTGGGGAATATTTTCGTTTTATCTACCCGCGAGGAATGTCACAAAAGTAAAGCAAATGTGAAAATAATTTAAAAAATACTTTAAAAATAATTAAAATAATAATCATAATATTGTATGTACATACAGTATTATTTTAAGTATCTACTCCATGGCATCCTTAACTAACTTTTAAATATTCACTTATTTCCATGAGCTATTTTGAACTTATTTTAAAGAAAATTATTAAGATTAGGATTTTTATTAATTTTTAAAGTTTGCAAAATTGGTAAGTTATTTAAGATTATTATTGTTAATTTGTATGACTTTACTAGATTTTTTTGAGCTTGCGAAATAAATAAGTTAACTAAGAATAAATAATGATGTTAATTAGCAGCTATTTAAACGGATGATAGAAATGATAGATGCATATTTCCTTGTGGGTAAGATAAAATTGTTAGCTGCAGTTCGGTGTTGAGGTTTTGGGTAAGTTTTGTGTTGGACCTCGTGATGTTCTTGGTTTGGCAATGGAATCGCCTTCCGGTTGTTGCACGTTGCGCATACAACATGTGGGCGGTGGCAGCGATGGCAACGACGATGGCAGACAACGCGGCCAAACTGACCATTGCCAATTTTCAATTAAAAGTTGGGGCGTCGTGCAAAAATTGCCATGCAAATAGTACATAGAAAAATGCCAAAGGCTTCTATCTACTATGTTAGTATAAAGGAAACAATTTGAAAAGTTTTCCCAACGCAAACGGGGCAAGTTTTTGTTTAGATCTTGTTGCTGTTTCTTTGCTCTTGCTTTTGCTTTAGACCAACAACAAAGTTGAGTTTCACGTTGTGCCTTTTTTGAAAGTAAAAGCATTTTGTTGTTGCCACTACTTGAAGTTATAATGTTTTTGTTGTTGTTTCTGTTCTGTTCTGTTGCTGCCACATTGCAGCACTTACTTACTTCAAGAAAATCAAATTTGCACTCCTCCTTGGCCTCAATGTTAAACGAGTTGCGAAAGTCCAGCCGTATGATTTGACCCTTTGGCGCTGTAATTAACAACAAACAGGTATCACAAGAAGTTGCACCAAAGCAATATTATGAATAACGAGTACAATTTGCTTATTCTAGTTGAACACCAATAGGCTTAAGATTTACATCCTGAGGGTAACGACTTATTTTACTTACTTACTCACTTAATTAAATTTGATTTAATTAGACTATAATTGCTTATAATTATATACAAGAAATATTCATAGTGTTTTTAGGGCTTATAGTGTTTTTACATAATTGCTCTTTGATCTAATTAAATTGGGGTGAGTACCAGTACAACTATTACTGTTTATTATTAGATTCAAGAAATGTACATATATAGTGTTAATTGGACTTAATGTGCTTTCATTTCAAGTGCAACAGCTAAAGTTAAGCTAAGAGATATCTGTATTTTACGTCAAAATATCTGTTAGTTAGTTAATTAAGACCTTAACAAGACATTGAAAATAACTTTTAATGGGATGCGAAAAAAACTGATATTTTTGTATGTGCTATGTTTGTATTTAGTGTCAAAGACACCTTGAAGGTCTCGTCTAAGTTATTATCAGGACTTGAACAATGTTTTGAACGAACCAAAGAGCCAGCTCAACAAAGGAGCCAACTCAAAAATTGAAAAACTAATTGTGATTTCAAAGGGATCCCAGAAACCAAGTTGATTATTTCAAATATTTCTTTGGGATTCTCAGTCATGTTGCGCGGCATGGAAAGCAAAATACCAAACACGCTGAGAGAAAGAAAAGAAAGAAACAGATAGAGAAAGGGATAGAGATAGAGATAGAGGTAGAGATAGACAGAGGCGTCTGATTAACAACAGCTCAGGCTGCTGTCCAAATGAATGCAACTGGGGACTCATTCAGTGAACGCATAAAAGAAAACACCAAGATTCTGAAAGCAGGACAATGGAAAAGGAGGAGAGAGAGGGAGGAGATGAAGGCGTTGGCGGGCAGATAAACGCATGATAGCGGCTGAATCCTTGAAAAAAAGTCGAAGAAAAAGAAAACTCGCCCACATTCACACATTACATACGCATTCACATATTCGTACGCACTGTGGAGCCTTTGTGGCCAGACTTGGCATAACAGGGACCCTCAGGTACCAGGACACTACAGGACAGGACAGGCCTTGGGACCGTCCAACCAAGACGAGTACGAGTGCGAGTATACATAACATAATGGAGATGTAATGAAAGAGTAAATCAGAGACATATACATATGTTTATTCGTAAGCAAACAAAATGCTATGTTTGAGCTGAGCTCTGAATGTGAATGCGAATGCGAATGTGAATGGGGATTTTCAGTTTGATTGGCCTTGACAAAAGAAGACGAAAACCAAAGGAAAGCTAGAAAGAGAGTGGGAGCGGAGAGTACCCTGAACTGGGAACAGCAATTGAGCACAATTTTTGAATAGAATTTCCAGCTCAAACATTACACAAATTGCAGACTGAGTGCAGATACGAGTAACTAACCACAGGGCTGAACTTTTGCCATGGCAATTGATATCCCAGATGGATTGCGATATAAAATCGCTGTGATTACACCCTGAGACTCATGTCAGTTGGATCTGGAAATAGGAGCCACCTGATGACTCATGAATGCGTTTGTGCATGAAGTACTCACAAATGGGTTTTAAATAGTTACGAAAACCATTAATTTCATACATTTCTAATTTCATTAATTTCTAGTCACTTCCAGATTTAAAACAAGATAGGTATCTAAGTCAAAACAGTCAAATAGTTGTCACTTATTTTCAATATTTAATTTGGCTCGGTTTTGCTTTTAAGCGAACACATATTTTTGGAATGTTTGTGTTAAGAATCATGTGCTTTCTTTTGAGCAACAACACAGAAGTGTTTGAATTGAAACAACTTCTAAAGACACTTAGAAAAATATGGTTTTTTCTAACACAAATTGAAAAGTGGAAAACGAATGTGTTGAATTTGTAATTAATACTCTACATAATAAAATACATAAATAGATAAAAAGAACTTTTTCATTGATGACCAATTAACATTAATTTGATAAAAACTAGCCGACTCGCCTCCAAAATGTCTTTGATTTATATTCTTAATAGATTAATCAATAATAACAACTAATTAATTAATTTATTGGAATTAATTGGAATGCATTTCAAATGATTTTCTTGTTATTAGTTATTTATATTGGAGGGAAAAGCCAAGCTTAATTGTAAGAAGTATTTGTAATTAGAAATCGAAATTAATGGCTAAACAGAGTGGGATCCGTGTGCAAACAAAGTTGAAAAGTTAAGGGCGGACTTTAAGACCAAGATCGAGAAAAATAAGGGAGAGAGAGAGAGAGAGAGAGAAAATGATAAATACACACAAACATAAGCTTAAATAATACTAATGCAGCCGCTTAACGTTTTGAGCTCCGACATGAGGCCAAAGGCAGCTGAGGCAGCAATCAGGAGGCATGTGGCAACAATCGGGAGTCTGAAGACAGTGGACTGCGGACGGAGGATGAGAGTGGCAACAACCAACAGGCTGCTGCTGCTGCTGGCAATATGACCCGGTCTATCGCCTAACGGCACATATTGATATGCAAATAAGCCTGTCTGTCACTCTCCCAATGGCAGTCAGAGTCTGCTCAGCTCAGCTCTGCTCTGTCTATCTATCGAGCTGTCTGTCTGCCTAAGCAAACGCAGGCATGTAAGCTTAACACATAGAGTGAGATAGAAACAGAGACAGAGAGAGATGCTTCCTGCTGAGATGCAGATACAGATACATTTAGAGTTGCAGATACAGATACAGATACAGAGTGTAGCCGCTGATGCGTGCCAATGGAAAGTCAATCATTTCATTCGCTTAGGTTTTATCCTGGCATCAAACGTTGCGTTGCTTCGCATTTTGTCTTAACTGACAAATGATTTTGCCCCCGTTAACAGATAAGCAACGAGGCCAAAATCCACTGAAGCGAAAATCGGCGCAAATATGACGGCATGTATTATCTGACTCCAACTCCAACTCCATTCCAATCTCAATCCAAAACTCAAACTCAAATCCATACAAACATATATGCAGTCCCAGTCAGTCCCAGAGGCAATCCTAATTCCATTTGGAGGCCATCAGAGAAACACGCTAACGCTTTTAATAGGGCACGATTTTGTCAGCCAGCGGCAGCGAAGCAACCCTCGTTCTAAACTGAACAATTGACTGAGTGTCTTACTGACTGACTGAATGACTGGCTGAATAACTGAATGACTGAATGACTGACTGACTTGACTCACTAAATGACTCAGTGTCAGTGGCTGCTGAAATGTCAACACAACGCGCATCTTGGTTAGGACTTGCAATTATTTGCAGTAAGTTGCGCCGGCAGCAAAGTGCTTGCCATACTAAAGTCTTTTACGAGACCTGATTGCATTCACTCACTCAAACACACTCACTCACATTAAACTGGTTTCTGTGGCGCTTTCAAATTTCATGCTGATTCTGCCCGCTGGCTAAATTTATCGGATTTATATGAGCTGTTGTTAATATTAAATCAAATGTGTATTTGGCCAGTTAGATATTAATCTCTGAGTAGATGTAGACATTCAAATTATTCACTGTGTATTCACAATCAATTTATTAATTTCTGTTCAGTTTCAATTTTCTAAAAGCCGCGACTTGAATCACAATTTCAATACAAGATATGAACAACAACGTATTACTTATTAATATCCGTATAAAATAAAAATCCAGTTCTCAAATATTTTTTCAAAATAGTTTCGATAATCGATATATTGAAATTCACAATGCCAGTTCTATCAAAATTTTTAAAATATCACATTTTTGAAAAAAAATTGTTCGAAATTAATATTAATAAAATTTTAATGAATACCTATGTTGAGAAATGACTAAGATCGATTATTTTAATTATCTCTATACGAGCATGCACTTAATTTCTGATATATTCTTATGCAGTTTTAATTTTCAACTATGCATTTTTTTTTTAAATATGAATACATGTAGAGTGGATTCATGAGTGGATCTTGACTCACCAGTTATTACCCTGGTGCAGTTAATGTTCTTGGGATACAGATTGGGATACTCGGGACTGTACAATTCGTTCTTGGTGGGATCTCCCTGTTCAAAGAGTCGACATCGATCCACTTGATCCGCCTCCGTCTCCCGCTCAAAGCGACCTGCTCTCGGAGGTCTCGACAGGGTCAAGGCGTGCTGCTGATCCTCATTATTACTACTAGGGATTGTGGGCGTGGCAAATGCTGTTCTATAGCTGAAAGTGGTGCTGGTAGTGTCAGCAGCCTCCAGTTGGTGGTTAGCTTCTTGACTTGTTGTTGGTATTGTCTGTGGTTGTTGTTGTGGTTGTTGTTGTGTCCATTCCAGTCGGTTGGATTCGTTGGTTGTGGCAGCAGCTGAGAACAAAGCAGTAAAGGAAGAATTAGACTTTTAATGTTGCTGCTGTTGTTGTTGTTATTGTGGTTCGCTGTAAACATCAGCATGATTTACCAATGCATACACACACACACACACACACACAACCTCGCTAACAACACGCATATTTCCATGAAATTTATTATCATAATAATAATCATGAGCACTAAAATTTATGCGAGAATCGCGTTGCTTTTTAGTAATGCGCATAACTTTTGCTGCAACAGCAAAATAAAAGAAAAAAAATGTAAAAAAAGAACCGGAAACTGCGCCTTTGCGGCAACTGGAAACTTTACGCACTTGTTACGCTAACGTAAACAGAAATCTGCAGCGTCAAATGCAGCTTCATCTCCTGCTCCTTCTCTGTTTCCTTTTCATCTCTTCCCCTTTCTCCTTTCTACCCCCCCCACCAGCAGTATTCATGCAACGCCAAAAAGTAGGCAATGCAAATGTTTAAAGCATAAACTCTTTGAATACGCACCCGCACACACACTCATGCACTCGCAGGAGTAAGAGTGTGAGTATGAGTATGAGTATATTTGAACTGCCGGGCTAGTAACAATGAGTGCAGCTGCAACGCAACTGTAACTGCATCTAAATAACAATCGTTAAGCCCAAGTTAAGTGGCCCAATGTACACACACACACACACATACACACATACACACACACACGTACACTTATTGTGTTTGTGCCTCGAGCACTTTTTGCAGGGCATTGCCTTGACTTGAAGCCTGCAAATGCTTGCTGGCCTAAGTTTAAGCGGCTTTTAGTCCCCCTCTAAATGTATGAATTAAATTTTAACATTTCGAATTTTGCATAATAATTCAGTACAAAGAACTAGTAAATTTGGTTTATGGAGTTGATTTAATTCCAAATTCGAAAATACGAAATTAAAACATTTATACTATAATCATAACATTTTTAAACGATGAATGATAATACTAACGTAACTTTATATTGCAATGTTAAATTACAAAAAATCAATAAATAAAATAAATAAATAAATGTATGGGTAAAAAAATAGTTGCAGTAAAAATATATAGATTCAGTAATAAGTACAAATCGACACATTATCACGAAAGTATCTTATGTGTTTTTTTTAGTTCACTTGCTATACTATAAAAAAGTAAATGAAGCTGTGGTTCCGCCAAACATTCAGTTCAAATGTGGTCAGCAAAGAAAATTTAAATAAAAAACTTCTGTTACATTCGATACTTTCTCATGTTTAATTGGAAGTAAAAAATTTTAAATTTTGTATAGACTATTTTATAATATTTAAAATATTTGGTATTTCACAATGAATTGAATCTCAAAATCCATGCCACATTCAATACACATTTTTACTCAGGTTCCATAAATCACTTAAGATTCTAACAAGAATTGCATTTGAAAACAACCGTTCCAAATTTCGGTATTCTTTTAAGTCTGAGAAATATTATTTTTGACATGAATCGACATGCGACAAATTTAATTTAAATTTAAAGAAACTTATTAATTTTCTTTGAGTTTTATATAATTCACTAATTCATTCAAAGCATATTATAATTTTCTTTACTTAATTTAAACATTAATATTACAAACATATATTTCCGCTAGTAATTTGTAAATATTGAGATTATAAATCACCAATGATTAAGGTTTGAATAATGAAGAATGCCTGAAATTTATATTTTAAGTGCTTAAATTTGTGCTTTTTGACTAAAAATTTTTCAATGCATAGCAGCTAAAAAATACATTTACATTTATGTACATACATATGTGTTTGTATTTAGTTGTGTGGGCGTATCTGCATCCTCCCTCCTTAGGGCCATGTCCTTTATGGCCTGTGTAACGGCTTCTTCATGATGTTGGCAAGTGTAACATGCATTTGCACAAAGTTTGAATTACCTTAGTAGACGTTTTATGGAGCGTAGGGTATAAAAGCACAGAGAGAGTACTAACAGCTAACCCTCCCACCTCATTTTGTGTGTGTGTGTGTGTGTTTGTGTGTGTGTGTATGTGTGTGTGTGGACGATTGCGAAAGTGTTTGCGTCGCATTATATGGCTGCTAGTGCCTAATGATGTAGCAACAAATTTAATAAACATATTAAGTGTTGATGTTTTTGTGATCGCAGTGACTCCTGCCTCCATTCAATGTGAACGAAGTTCATTCACTCTTCTTTTTGCTGTTCTACTTGTAGTTGTTGTTTTTGTTGTTGTTGTTGCTCTCTTTGCTGTTGTTGTTGTTGCTGTTTGCTGCCAATGCCCGTAAGTATGCTACGTTTAACAGCTGTAATGCCGCATGTGGCAACTACGGGAAAAGTACTCGCATTTCTATGCATCAACTTTCTATTTATGAGTGTGGGAACACATATGATTATGTGTGTGCTTATGTAACAACTAAACATATTTGTGCCCTTTTATTTCCGTTCGTTTGTGAACTTGCACCGACAATTTGAGTTAACAAATAAATTAAGCACAAATTTATTACAATAAGACCATTTAATACTGTTTCTGGTTGCCTTGAAGTAAATCTTAAGTCGATTAAAGGCAAGAAAAGCTTCGAAAAATGCAATATTGATTCGGATAATTCTTATACTTAATCATTTAGTTTCTACAGTCTGTGAATTTGTTGCTATCAAATAAACAGGCGGACAAGTTTCAGCTGCCAAATATAAATAAAACTTGAATGACAGGCAAATGTTTGAGTGCTTAATATTGATAGAATATTTGACATACATAATTGCCGCATGCCAGAAAGTTCGTGGAAAGAAGCTTTACGAGTCTCACTTTCCACTCAGGGGTATTGAATTTGCGAAATCACTGAAACATTTGCCTATTTATTAAACACAAAGATCTTCGATACTCTTACTACTCGTATGTTGGTGGATCGAAGAAGGTGCACAAATCAGTTTCCTGTTTTTTTTTCGAGATCTTATGTTTAGTTTATCAGTTTTATATAAATATATCTTACAAGTTGACATTACATCTATGTTTATTGCAAATTAAATGCGCATTTTCTAAAAATCTTTAATCATAGATTTTGTCGTCCCGTAGATTCCAATTAAAATGGACCTAACCGCATTCTTTGTTTGATCCGGAAATGCTTGTCTTTATCACAATTTGTAAATGTGAAATTTAACACAGTGGGACATAACTTTTAATTACTAAAAACACAGCAGCAAATTCAACACTCCCCTTCTCAATTTCTATTGTCCAGCAAATTGACAGCAGATTCTTGCGGGTGTGAACATTTGTATTCTAAACTGTAAATACAAGTTTCATTAACCCATTAAATGAGTTTTGAGAGTCTCTCTTGCCACTGTATTCTCTGGGACTCTCTGTTCGCAGTATTTTAGCAGTCTTTTACTCTTGTTTTCCTTCCACTTCTCTCTTTTTCCTTATGGCTTTTCTCCTGTTGCGTTTAGAGCTCGCCCTTTGCTCAGTATTCTGCCTTTAATTGCGCTTTTAGGCGTGAGCCTCGCAACTCTGGCACTTTATTGAATTACCTGCAAAAGGGGGAGTGGCAAAGGCAATCGCGACCAGAAAAGCCCATTTGCCACTATGTCACAAGGGAGCAAAAAAGATGGAATGATGGAGAGCTTAGCAAATGTGTATTGTGCCTGTGGCCGGAATCGAAGCTTTGTGACCGACTGGGTCGCATAATTGGAAATTTTACAGACACGCAGACAGGGTGTCCCTTATCACTCAGTTGCCCTACACTACACTCCTCAACTCCTCCACCCTCAACTCTCCACTCTTCCTTCTCCTTCTCCATTTGTCTTAACCCTTTTAACAGAGCAGCTGCGCTTGTTCACACTTTTGTTTTAGTTGTAATACCCTTGTCGATTTCTTTTGCGCCCATAAGTTTAACTTTCAACTTTAGGCATCTATAAGCGCGCACACACACACACACTCTTTAGTCTACACAGCATTGAGTACTCGGCACTCGCTCAGCTCGCTGTTCATTTATATTCATATTTGCATATGTGTGCGCCACTGTGTTTGGCATTTAAGTATCTTTGCCCCCAGCAAGACCCACACTCCTACCCCCATCCACATCCCTTTGGCATTTCGGCTTGTATCGCCATCGCCATCGTTGTCGTTGTTGCATGTATTTCATTCGCAGCAGTTATTTGCTTTAATACACTCAATAGACTTAACACATTTTGCACGCCTCACTTCATCCGGCGGCAGCGACGGCAGCAGCAGCGGCAGCACACGCACCACCAGCACCACCAGCACCGCCGGCATCATCACCGCCACCCACTGTTTCTGTAGTTTTCTGCAATAAATTTTGCATTTTGCTTGCAGCGTCAGAGACACCGACAGACAGCGGGAGGGAAGAATGACAAGGGAGGAGGGGTGACGGAGACGGAGGGGATATGGAGGGGAGACGGAGAGCAGCATTGGCATAGCTTTGCCTCTGGTACATTCCATTTTTGTGTCAGACAGCTACAACTCCTACTTATTTATATACCAGTAGATATGTATGTCTCTTCCTCTCCCATCTTCATCCCCGCCTCCTCTTCACCCCTTCTGGCCTATGTCTGCGTGTGGGTGTGTGTGTGTGTGTGTGTGTCGTTGTCTCAGCTATGGCCCCATTCGGTTACTGTGACTTGTCTCTGACTCTGCATATTTATAGTTTGTATTGTCTGACTGTCGTCGCCGCCTTATCCAAAAACCAAATCGAAAAACTTGTTTGCGGCAAGCCGAATATTTTATATCCTTCGATATCACATTTATTTTAACCACCAGGGAAATCATCATTAAACTTAATTTCTTTATAACAAACTTATTAATTTATTTATGGCAGCAGAGGCCTTCAGCTATAATAACAAATTATTTGAATCCAAACTATATATATGTATATCTATATTGGTTTTTCCTTCATATTTTTAAATCTGTTTTTTTCTTCAAGCGAGTTAAGAATATGTTGAGGCGATCTTTAAAGTTTGACGCATTAAATAATAAATATCTTTAACTAGTGCGAAAAGAAAAGATTTACATATGAATATTTTGATATATTAAGTATACGTCTTTAATCAATCGGTAATTTATAATATTGAAACTATCATAAAAGCTAGATTACATGAATAAATTAATATTTCAAACAATACTTGTAGCTCACAACAGGGTTTTTAACAGTCGCATCCTTAACTTTACTTTTAATTTTTATATTTTATGATGCTCAGCTTTTGAAGTTGAAACAAGAAGACCAATATTTATCTATAATGCACAACTAAGTGCTACCCTTTTAAATGCAAAGAAAAATATATGAAATATGAATTTTTTATTTATTGATGTGTCCATTGTAAAAATATTACTAAGTATAAGCGAAATAGTGTGTTCCAGTGTTTGCTGACTTTAATGGGTATTGAGTGTTATTCAATGAACTCCAAAAATGCCAAGTAAAACAAAAATTTGTATTAAATGATAAAGCAAACACTCAACAGAACAAATTGAATTATATTTATACGCATTACATATACATAAGTAGTATGCAAGACAAAACTAATTAGATGAGATTATATTTAAAGTGTATTGTCCCCTAGCAGGGGAAGCCCGAACATCTGCGATGACAGCAAAGTGGGGAATTCCCCTCAAATGCAACTGGCTGTGCATATGAAGCGGAGTCAAAGTAACTGAATAACAATTGTTATTATATTTAACAGTTTTGCAGGAGAATTGAAAGTGTTAGTTAGCTGGCCCCAATTCAGTTTCTGCTGTCTCCTTCGGCTCTGTATATAATATTTTCTCATGATTTACTAATTGGTTTCCCCGCTCTGTCACTGCGATGCTTTCAGAGTTCCAATTTTCCTTTGAATAACTTAGATATTAATGCTTTCGGATGTAAATAACACTTGTACATAGACATCCGAAATACTCGTAGCTCAGTGTAAGATTCAAGCCATTGATTTCATTGAGAGCACACGACTGACAAGCAGCTAATCAGTTCATAAAGTTGTAGCGACAGCTTCTCTACTACTGTATTTAGAGCTGACATTTGGAGTATTATAAAATAAACTTAATTTGAAATGATCTGCATATGAAATGGATCGACAAGATGAAAATGCGATGGACAAATTGTGACTTTGAATTTATCAATTTAACTTTAAAAGACTTTATGTTGATTTCATAATATTTGAGAGTTAGAAAAATTTAAAATTGGCCATAGTGAACAGAAGTGAAGCTATTCAGCAATATAACCATACAAAACATTTCGTATACGCCATGGTGTCTAGCAAATTGATGGATTTGTCGATGCTTTGTAATAATTCCCAATTGGCTTTTCAACTAACAATATTCTTAGTGGATTTGATTGAAGAACAAACTTTTAAAACATAAATCATCGAAATTTCACAATTTTCTTTTGATGATTGATAACATAAAAGTATATTCATTGAAATTAGTTCGGGCTGCAATTCCTGGCTCTAAATCGAGTATATCTTTGTCATTTTATTGTATATTCCATTTCATTTTAGCTTCAAACTTTAAGGATTTAAGACGCTCATGGTTCCCACTGCATTCATAATTCTTTGTATATAATTTTGTTCTGCTTGTTCGATCAATGACTGTGACTCTAAGGCTATTCCGAACTTAATTGCTGTTGAATTGAGCCTCTG
The DNA here is from genome assembly GCA_037043495.1 of Drosophila recens. Taxonomy (NCBI): domain Eukaryota; kingdom Metazoa; phylum Arthropoda; class Insecta; order Diptera; family Drosophilidae; genus Drosophila; species Drosophila recens. Next base: position 110,996 of record JBAMBJ010004306.1, on the reverse strand, counting down.
GTTACAGCTAAACAACATTTCGCCAGTTGGAATTCACAATTCTCATTGCATTCCATTATGCAAAATGTGCAATTTGCAATTCGCAATTAACATTGAAAAAGCTGCATATAATGGCTCAGAACTAAAAGACCATGTAATTACCAGAGACGGGGTAAGAGAGTGGGAAGAAAGAAAGGAGGAGAAAGCATTTGGCAAATTTATGGTTGTTCTTAACGTTGCGAAAATATATAGTGTACACATTGTGCAATTTAACAAGTAAAAATTAAATACATGTAAATTGCAAATGCTGAATGCAATTACAAATGAGTTATTGATGTTTGTTTTTGCACGAGGGCAGCTCGAAAGATTCATGCCAGGGATAGATTGAAAAATGACAATATAATTTTTAATTTAAATAGAGTGTATTTTGTGAAACTATCAGTCATATTGATAAGCATCTCATCTAAATAATTATATTTTCAAGTGTGAGCATTTGAGTAACTTGTTGAGCTACCCCGTGTGTACGAGTATTTGCTAAAGGTGCATCCGACAGGTAGGAGAATAAACACGCAGATACTGGAATCTGCAGCAGCATAGCGATATGAATTTGTTGCAAGTTTTCACGGCTGACGTGCCATTATTTGTAAGTGGCGAACACACACACACACGCACACTTCAGAGGGAACTTCAACAACATCATCATCGTCAGTTCGCAGTCCTCAGTGCTCTGTTCTTAGTAAGTAGTTGCTGAGGATGACGATGTCGACGCTGACTTCAATATGATGGGGCAAGCACAACAATAACGGAAGAATAGAAGACTCTTACACACACACACAAACGCACACACATATGCAGCAGACAAATGCATTTCCAAAGTTTGCCTTTCCCCGGCACGCGATGATGTGGACATGAACATGGACATGAAAATGGATGTGGATGTGGATGAGAATGTGGATGGGAATGTGGATGTGGATGTGGCATGCCATGGCAAACAGTTTCTGGCAAGGCGCCGCGATCTGGAGATTCCGCTCGTGTTGCAGAATTTCAATTTGCTCTTGCGCAGCACATAAATAAAATCTGTTTTATTATTGTATTTTTCGGCATAAGAAGCTGCCAACTTTTGCCGCACATTGCGATTGTTGCGACTGCAAAAACAGCATCCCAATGTCCCAGAGATATGTATGTACTATATGTATGTACCTCCCCTCTTTTTCCACTTTTCCCTTATTTCTCATCCCAATTGAGTCTGAGTTCTCTTTGACATTTACACGCCAGTTTGGCCACAATGCAACCTGATGTCACAATCACCCATTAAAAATGGCCATGCAACATGTCCTGCAAAGCACACACAGACACCCACACATACAGTGTGTTCGAGTACTCGTAATAATTATTATTTTTATTCCCAAGTTGATTACCCAAACTGTCAGTTTAAAGCTCTTTAAAATAAATATTTTGTACTATATTTACAATTACAATTTGGGTATTCACAGTATTCAAATAATTCGATAACGTTTACTCTGTCTGCTATTATTTTATTTCGGCTCATTGCTAGTGATGACACCGTTTCGATACAGAGATAATAAATCTCAGCATTCAACAGTTGACAGCTCAAAGTTGTTGCAAGAGTTAGGCATTTGAAAAGTATTTACAAGCTTGAAGAAAAATTCTAATCAAGTTATGAAGTCAACAAGTTATCAAGTTATGTCGCTTAAGGGAATATCCTAATTAGAAAAATTAACTTTATTTGCAAACTTTTCCCTAGTGAACTCAATAAGCTGTTCTTACACGTTTGGCATTAAATTTATCTAATTTGAAACTGGAACAATGTGCCTTTTCAAATGTGAGTTTTTACTTGTTAATTGCGCAAATAAAATTTGTTTTTCAAACCCTAATTACACGTTGACAAAACAGAGTAAAAATCATATAAAAATATATTTTTATTTGCAAGTTGAATCCTCTTAGCCGTATTGACAATCAAATAACATGTCTCTCAACAGCATCGAGGATTGATTCGGCCATAAGCCGATTCATGTGTCATTTGTATATTCCGTTGTTCAATGATTTTACGATTTATGCTCTATTTACATAGCTCGCATAGCATGCAAAATATTATATTTTTTTTTTCTCTCTTCTCCACATTACGAGTATTGACATTTAAACATATGCATCAGAGAAATGGAGCGGACACATGTTGCAAGAGGGATTAGCAACAAACCGGATCGGGTTAATTTGTTAGGTTAGATTTATTACAAAATCGATTGTTATATTAATTGATTGGTAGTGATAAGTTCCATATTATCGTAAACCATCAATAGTATTTATGATTTACAGCCTATCTTAGATTTCTTATGATTTTAAATATATTAATTCCAATTTCGAAATCATTTATTCAAATAAATGCTGTGACTTTCCTTGGTTGCTTAGTTGCAACTAATTTTAAATATAGATTATCTCAAAAGGACATTTGTATGTAAATGGCAGGGCATTGCCAGGTCGTGTTTTATTAATATTAGTCGGCTCAATTGTTTTTTATATTACGCGACGCTTTTTAGTTTGCCATCAATTTGTTGTGCATGGCAAATGCAATTTGTGCAATTGGGAATCGATGAATTTTCCACTGCCCCTTCCTGCCCCGCTTTCCCTTCCCTCCCTGCAGTGGCCACAGCTCGGCCAATTGTCAAACTGCCAAGGCAAACAAAATATTTGCTCGGCCATAATTTGCAAGTGCGGTTTAGATTGATGCGAGAGGGAAGCGGGAAGGGGAAATCGACAAATCAGTCAAGTGTATCGAACTACACGTGACTAACAATCCTGTCTGACTGATGACTGACTGACTGACTAACTGACTGACTAGCTGATTGACTGATGACTGATTGACTGACTGACTGACAGTCTGACTAAATGACTGACCGACATTTTACAACACAATAATTTGCCGCTATCCCAGAAAACAGCAGCAACAAGAGAAATGGCAACCAGAAACAACTCTCAGCTAGTTTCCCGACGCGGCAACAATTTCCAAATTGTTAAATTGAAATGAAATGCCTGACAATTGAATTGCGCCAAGCAAATTGAGAGCAGGGTTATGGCGAACCAACCCAAGCCCAAAACCCAATGCCAAACCCAAAGTCAAAAGCAGAAACTGAAACAGAAACAGATGAACAGCATACGGTGCATGGGAGCTGGGTACGTGGTGTTGGCCTGGCCAAGAGCTGGAGTACACTCAGAAAAATATGCCGTCCTAAAATTATACCGATTTGTTCTAAAAACTTAAAGATTGTTGTGTACTATTATTATTTTTGACTTAATTAAGTGCCGACTTACAGAAACAACAGAGATTTATTACATTAATCATTGGTTTTTAAAATAAAAATTAACGTTTCTCTGAAATTAATCTTGTATGTTTCGTGATTGAAGTTAACGTAAATATGCGAGATATATGTTTACGATTGATATATGATTCGATCTTTAACATACTTAAAATAATCCCAAAGTTTACTTAGCGTATCACAGTAATAACTTAATTTTTAAAGATTTCCGGGATTAGGAATAACGAACTTGATGTACGATTTTTGATCTCAGCTTTGGAAATTCCGAACCCAGTCAAATGTTAAAGATCGTTTGCACGTGAACATCCCCTGTTGATTTTATCCTGAGTGTACGAGAGTCAGGATGAGGATGTAGCTTGATGACGATGATGATCTATTAACCCCAACTGTGGCCAAGTGCCACTGACGAAGTGGAGACAGTGCGTCGAACGTGTTTTCACTGCCGTGGTTGATGCCTTTGCCTTTGCATTTGCTTTCACCTCTGCCTCTGTTTTCGCCCCTGTCCATGTCCCTGTCTCTTTTTCTGTCATTGCGAGGACTACAGCTGCCACAGGCACTGCCACTGCAGCCGTCATTTTAATTTGCGTGAAAGCGCAAAAAGATTTCAAAATTAAATCAGTGTGCGACTGGGACTGGGACGGAGATAGGGACAGGGACAGGGATGTCCTTCCTCCTCCTCGAGGGCACTGCAATTGAGACCAGCACAAAATGCAATGAAACGTTCGCCGGAATGGAATGGAATGGAGCTCTTTAACCAGACATGAAACTGCATCCTGACAGAGCTCAATGAAACCCTTACTCTTACCCATTCACTCAGCCAAAAGGCTGTCCCTTCTACACCTCCACTTTCACCTCCACCTTTCACTGCATTTTCGAAGCCCTCTCTAGATGAAATTGCAAAATGAAAATCTGCTGGCACACTCGCAATGTACTTTGGAACATTTGATTAGGATGGTTGCATTTAGAACGTCTGCAGGCTTTTATGCATCGAATCATACAAGAATGTATGATGGTAATTTTAAGTTCTCTTTTCCCATATGGCAGCTCATAAGTAGTTAGCAGAGTACGAGTACAAATTGCAGCAGGTGCAGCAGGTATATTTAGAGTACAACTTCACATGATATTGGCATTTGGCATCGAACCAATAAATAGTTAGCCAAGTCTTTGTAAACATGTTGAGTTTGTAATTAAAACCCCAATTTGCTTACAGACGAGCATAATAACGCAATGTCGCATTTTCCTGTTGAATTAAATGTTTTTGACAATTAAATTCTTTAACATATCTCAATGTTCTGAAAACAAAACTTACCGATCAACGGGCAATTTAAAAAGCAGCTTGCTTTTCAAAAAGAAATTATATATTTATATGACATAATAATTACAAATAAATTATAAATAATAATTTCAATAAAATTTTTTTTTCTTAAATTAATATCAAAATCAACTGATTGAAAGTTAAAAGTTAATTTTTTGTCATTTTATGATGAATACTGACAGAAAAATAAGACTGCAATTCAAATTAATATAAAATACAATACCAAGTTTTCACCTTAATCGAAATAAGATAACCCATTCAAATTTGCATCGAAACATGAAAAATCATCGAAAAATGTATAATCAGTGTTAAAATACTGTTTTTTCATGTTTCGATGCAAATTTGAATGGGTTATCGTACTCCGATTAAGGTGAAAGCTTGGTTTTGAGTTCTTTAGGACCTGATAAACAAAATAAAAAAAAAATTAAAATAATAAAAAAAAATTTTTTTTTTGTCCCATATAATCTTTAAATTTTCCGATCCAAGTCGGCACGGGTTATCATACTCCGATTGAGGTAAAAATTTATTTCTGAGTGCTTTAGGACCTAATAAACAGAACTAGCCCGTATGCGTTTTAAAATATTGACTTTGACCAAATAAGGGACACCCTAATGTATACGTTAGTAAAACTTCATAAAAATTCGACTATTGCTGGTTGAAATACTATGTATAGGAAAATTAAACTCATGAAATAACTTTTTCAAGTCAACATTGTCTGTCGACTTGTTTGTCATTTTTGTAATGAAGTATACAATATTAGCTCAATATCTGTTTCATATGCGACATTTGATATCGAGTAACACAATTTACCTTTGTCCATTACAGACATAAAAACATTAAAATGCGTATGTCGTATGTGCATAAATACGAGTACTATAAATAAACAGATGGTGTGTTTATTTTACTTGTATTTTTGTAATTACCGATAAAACGTCAGAAGATGAAGCACAGGCCATTTGGCTATGTTTATTCGTCAGTTTGTGAAGGCGTCTATCCATAAATAAGCACATGGCTTGTTTGCGACGTAAAAATTGATAAATAAATGCATGGCTAAGAATAATAGCCGTAAGGAGCAAAAACAACGGCGGGAAAGTTAAACAGCAGCACGATTGCAAAAAAAATATATGAAAATGTATATAAAAAAAAGAAAATATTAATACGAAGAAATAGACGAAGATAATGCAGAAGAAGGGGCAGTGAAAAGGAGTGTAGGGGAAAAGGAAAAAAAGTTACAAATGAATAAATAAAGAGAACAGCGCACATTCTGCACGCAGGACAACCTCCATCTAAAGAAGGGATGGTCTGTAAGTGTGCAGGGAGGATAAGTGGGGAGTGGGAAGGGTGGGGGAAGAGCACGTCAGGTCGCAGGATGGACGCATTGTTGCCAACTTAGATTAAAAGTGATAGCCAGCAGCGCTCGCGGCGCGCCAATTGAGAAAGCAATCACAAAAACGCACTGAGGCCACGAGCAGAGATGGTAAATAACAAGCTGGAAGGATTCGAATTTGATTCGATGCTATGCAACTAACTCATACCCTATATGCTAATCTATCCGATCAAAGTTAAATTGAATTGGAAAATTAGAAAAATAAGAAATACTTTTCTATTTTGCACACAAATGCTTTTTAATTTTTACACTCCAGCATTAAATCAATTAAAAACGGTGTCCAAAGTTCCGTAATCTTAGTTTTTCTTAAATCGACTTTGAAATTTTTGATTCAAGTGAATTTCAGCAAATATTTGGATCATCGCGCTTCTTATAAGAATTAAATAATTTAGTTTTATTTACAAATTTCATTCGTATATATATTTTTTAGATTTAATTTCAATCTTATCGAAGAAAAAACTTAAAATAACTCAATAATATACCCAATTTGGTACCAATAAATTACTGGGTACCCAGGGTATTAGCATGGGTAAAGGGATAAACAGGAATAGGGGCATAGAAAATGGCAAACGTAAATGGGATAGGAATGAGCGACAAAAACCAGCGCAAAAGGAAAACAATTTATAATTGAAATCAGTGTCAAGACAGCAACAACAACAACAACAACAACAACAACAACTGTACTGCAAGTGCAGCAACAGGGAGTAAGAAGGAGAGAGAGAGAGAGAGAAATGTGAAATACAAAAACAACAATAACAACTTAATGTTGCCATCCGGCACGTAAGTCGACTGTCCAACAGATGAGGAAGAAAAACAAGCAAACGGTGCAAAAAGCTTAGAGGCAGCAGAAACTAAAAAATAAAAAAAGAGACCAGAAAATATAGAAACACAAATTAGCTAATGTTAAATAAAGCCAATTCGTTAAAGTTGTGCATTCTGAGACCCAGGCACAGATATGAGTCCCCAGAGGGGCAATGGGGAAATGCGTCCCTTCACAATTGGGTCAGCTCACATTTGGAGCAAAATGGAAGCGAATGCGACGAGCCGTAACGGAGGCATTAAAACTGCCTCAAATTCGAGATATTCTTAGCGCCAACTCTTCTTCACTTGTGCGGAAGACTTTAAGTTCTATTAAATTAGCAAACAATTACATAGACGATGAAAGGAAATGGGAATCGGCGAATGGTTTGTACAAAGCAACCACTGCGAATAAATATTAAGTTATATAACCACTTCCACTTCCGAAAACTTGTTCCGAAAATTTTTATTGTTGTTCAAAGAAGAAGTACTTCATTTTACAAATTTCCTATTACTTTTATACTTTCAAATGCTGTAAGAAGTTTATATGTGATTATTTTTTTATCAAACTAAATGGCTTATCATTAGCATGAAAAATTTCTTGTTTTTAAAATGAGTTTGTTTATAATTATAAGACATTTTATGTTACTTGAGTTTTAAACTTATTTATATTTATCCATTTGGATATATTTTATAAACTAAACTGACTTAAACAAAATCTTCAGATTATAAGGTTTTTCCCACACTCTATATATTAAATATGTAAACGAAAATAATTATCTAATGAGCGACAATTTCATGCCATCAATTCAACTCGTTTTTAATGGAGTCCAAAGGTTTTGTTAAGCTGATGGAAAAGCAAAATGGGGATTCAAGGTATGTAAATAATGTGGAGGATGAGCCAAGTGGGCTGTCAAGCACTTGAACCCACTTCAAAGTCTGCGGTTCCTTGACAACAAAATTTCATTTGCAATATCTATCAAGTGGAAAACAGCTGTGACCAGAAAATGTTGCTATTAATTAGACAAAATCGTTTCATTATTCTCTGTACACAATATACATACATATATAAATATAAGTATGGGTAAGTAAAGATGTATGGGTGAAGCAGCTTTCAGAGGTTAATAACACATAGTCAGAATCTAGTTCTCTCCTCCTCCATCAATCAATTAGCCTAGCTAAAGAATCGGCAACTAAGAAACGAAGAAGGCGCTAGACAGCAATTAAGATTAATGGATGTACTGAAATGAGTCGAGAAATGAGTACTCAAAGCTGAGACTGAAATAAAGTATTGAGGTAATGAGCACATGATTGCTAAGCCTGAAACGAGTACGACTAAAGGAAAACTTTGACAATTTACTGATTGACCATTGATTTATCAACTGACTTTCTCTATTATCACGACAAATAAAGCTCAAGGAGTGGCAATAATATATTAATATTACATCTTGTCTCAATTACATTACAACAATTTGTAGTCAATGTAAATTGTAAACGCTTTAATCAGTAGTTAAATTAAGTTAAAGCACGCAAAGTGCGCAAATATATTTCGGCATTGGTTTCCTCTGAAATCATTGACTCAGCAATTTGCTATTTGCAGAGTCGAGAGTCGTATTTTATTTGAAAAACAACTATCCCAGGGCTCAGCATGTGTCCAAGTCTGGGACTATACAAAAGTGCTTAGCCACTAATTAATGACCACTTTTGGGAACAGTTGGCAGTTTCTAATTTCAAGTAAATAAATAAACGAAACAGAGACAGAAACTGAAACCGAATCTGAATCAGTAACGCAATGAGCAATTGTAAGGACCTTCCTGCTGGCTAATCCCAATCCTTGTACAGGCAACACAAATATGTTGGTCGGTCGGTCGGAGTAAATTTCCAGAGGCAACGAACCAAAAATGTTTGTTTGTCTATCGAGTTGAGTTTTGTAGGATTCTATGGAAAATCCAAACGCATTGCAATTTGATTAAGCTAGCGAGAATTTAATTTCGCATTTTAATGCAAATTTAATGACACTTTATTTGTATGGATTTAAATTCAATGCCAAGGCCGATTTTATTTATTTTTTTAGATTTTTTTTATTAGTTTTGCATTTTAAATTTTTTGACAGAGAGACAGTGAGACAAAGAGGGAGTGAGGACCATGCCACGCCTTATTTCCGCTTGGCTTAGAATGCCATACGTGAGGCATGACAAATTTGAAGAAAAAATTGTTCCTTTCAAATTCTTTGGCAGAGATGCGCCAGGGAAGCCCCAATCTTTTCAACTTCTAAGGCTTTAAAATTATTTCGGTTTTAGTACCATTTTTTTTGTCAAAATTATTCAATTCTTAGTGAAGCAAAGAAAAGCTAACAAAATGTATATATATGTACATATACATACATACATATACGAGGAAAAAACTCGTATGTATATGTGTACGAGTGCATAGGAAAAATGCGAAAAGGGCAGACAGAATGATTAAGACTTGCAGCATTATTGACTTGGACATACTACGTATTTTTCTTGTAACCATTTATTATTATTTTTATTATTTATTGTATCTTAGAATAAATTCTAGGTGATATTTCAAGACTCTATTCAGAGCAACAGATCCTTCAGAATATATCCATTTATTATCTTAAATACATATATTAGTTTGAGCAAAATTGTATAAAGAATTAATTTTAAAGATTATGTTAATAAGTGCATTAAAATATTAATACTCATTAACAGTGAATTTTCTGGTTAAAGTTCATAGCTTCAAATCCTAACAAGTAACAATCTTAGCATTAGGTAAGCTTTAATATATATAGATAAGAATGCTAATCACAGTCCTTAAAAAAAAGTGTTAAGTCCTTATTCAGCGACTATTTACCCTTCTGAATTTAGGTTACAGGGTGTGCAGATATGAATGTGTGTACGTTTGTCTGTATGTACAATATTTCTGCGCTAATAACACTCATCGGATGTTGGTTGTATGAAACGTAAATTTGCTTTTGTTCCCTAATTCGTAGCTGGCTTGGCTGTCGCCTGCAGGTTGTTCGGATTGCGTTCAGGTCGCGTTCTTTGGCATGTATTAATTTTCAATTATGATGAAACGTCAATCCCGGAAAGCAGCTGTTGCCAACAGCGCCAACAGGGCGTGGGATTTGGTCAAGAGTGCGTTGAGTGTGGGCCTAGCTGTAAGGCTACAGGTTAATTTCATACTCGAAATAGCAAATTATTTTGTCCTTTCACATCGATTTGATCTTTTTTGATTCATTGGAATTCAAATATCAAAGAGAATTTTTCATTTTGGATGGTATAAAATGCCAATTTTTGCCGTTTTCCTTTATGCACTTCAATTGAAAATAATAAAACGTATTTCATGCTTGCAATTAACCAACAACGAAACAAAAACAAAAACATAAACACAAACAATATACTATACCACTTTTCAATACATCGCTGACATATTTGTGGACCACTTTGGAAAAAATTCTTTCCAACTGACAGGAATTGCCCAATTTCCCTTTTATATTTTTCATAGATTAACGAATGCGAAACGATTCCATCTCACATAAAGCGAATGTTACTCTAATATAAACTGCTATGGTTAAAATTTGATTGACTTCATTGTGAGAGAATACCAAAAATATTTCAAGAAGGATGAATATGTGAAAAATAATTTAAATCGAGAGTGTATGAGTAATATTGTTGCAAGAGATTTATTTCATTTTTAATGCATGTTTAAATTTCAGTTTGTCGTACTCGAAAAATTCTTAAAATTACTTTATGGCTTGGATACCACAATATATATATTTTAATTTTTGATAAAACTGCTTGTTAGTCACTCTCTTTGTTCTTAAATTATCGTAATAAAACTCTTACTTCACAATGACTTGAACTGAAGACAATATTTTGATAGTTTTAATTACACCAGATAAGTAAATAATCATCCAATCTTTAAGGCTTCTTCGCTTGGTGTCGTTAGTCTTTTATTTCATTTAACTTGTTTCCCAATATAAATGTATGTCATTTTACTTGTAATTGTTAATTAATCTTAGGCAGCATTGCTTAACCTTTTAATCCTTTTAGCTTAAATTTAAATTTAACTTATATTAATTTATTACCGCATTAATTTGCTTGGCTTTGTTATAATTTTTATAAGTTCATTTTTCAACTGTTCTTAGTTAACATTAAATAAGTTAATTAATTAAAATACATTCCATATATCTTGGATAAAATAAATTTAATTTTAATATATTTTAAAATAAATATATTTGCAAACATGAAGGTAAATGTGTGCATTTTTATACTATTTTAATATTTTATATAAAAAAAAGGTTTGCGCTAACAATTAGTTAAATCTACCAAAATGTTCACCAGTTCAGTCAGCTGTGCATTGGGATGTCACTAAGCCGTGTTTCAATTAAATTTTCGTTTGGCTTAAACGGTGCAATATCTAAACATGAAACAAATATTTACTCAGTAATATATACTATATGTATACTGATTTATGTATTTGCTTTTTGCTGCATGTGTTTGTGTGTGAGTGTATGCAGAGTCTAGTTAAATACACCGTTGACCAGTTTGGCTGCTTGCCACATGCGACAATTTTGCAATGGGGAAAAAGTTTTCTTCCACAAAGCGACCTTGACTGCAGTGAATGCAATTGTCGGCCATTTTAGTCAGGCAAACATGCAAACACACACACACGCACACATATACATATGTATGTACGTGCACCAACATTGACACTCTCGCACATCGTAGAAAAAAATTGCTTGGCAAAGTTTTTGAGTTGTTTTTATGTTTGATGCGAAAATGCGAGTCAATTAATTACAGGCAAGCGAGCAAACAAACACATGGGTGCTATTTATATATGTGTCAGTGTGTGTGCGAGTGTGTGTGTGTAAGCGTTTGTCAGGTTCCTTTGTGTAGCATTCAATTTGGGGCAGCTGTAAATAGAACGACGCCATTGCACGATAGGTCAAATGGACCCTTTTTCTGATATAAATTAATTGCTCGAAGGCATATCAAGTTGTCCGTGTAAAGTATTTTGAATATTTTGGATCTTATTTTCGGACTAAAAAATTTTCGTAACTAAAAAAAGCTATGTTTTATTTTTGTCTGTGTGTCGTAATATTAATAATCGAAACACCATTTAAAATAACGTTCAACAGCATCCACTCCATCAGTTTTCCCTTTATTTTTCCGTTATGCTTTAAGTAGACCGGCATTGGTTACATGTAGGTTATGTGCTAAAAAGTTAAATTTTTGGAGAAGTGGGAAAAGGTGGGAAATAAACTTAACTGTTATGAGCTCACAAGGAATTACTCTACAACATGTATATAGTCACTTCGCGGACAAAGTCGGACATTTTTTTTAAACTCTTCCCAAATAATAATTTTTGGAACGTCACTTAATGGACACTTACTGCAGACAACACGAACAATACCAACACCACAGATCTACCAATATATTGTACAAACCACACTGATCACTATTCGTTATAATTGGTATTAAAATATTTTAATTTAAAAAAACTAGAGCCACTTGAACTTCAACCAAAATATTTGCACAATTCATGAGCTGCATGTTAAACAGCTGTAAACTTAACATCAGAATGCAATGTTAGCATTTCTGGTATGCAACATTACAGTTCAATGTATTCCTAATAGGAATGTAAGAAAAGCTTGTTAATTTTAATACTGTTACAAAATTAGTTTATATCAAAAAAGGGGTCCTTTTGACCTATCGTGCATTGGCCGATATTTTATGGATGCTACACAAAACTCATATGAAAATGTTTGTATTTTATTTCGAGGCAGTTGGAGACATCATACAATCCAATATATAGACATGTTCCACAGATGCCATCATTTCATGTATGTGTGTGTGTAGTTGCATAAATAAGGGTATAAATGAAGGGCTAATGAGGTCAAGCGGGCAACGACGACATTGGAATGTTTTATATTCGACACTTTCACTTTTGCCATACATAAGTCGAGCCACTTATCTCAATTGTTGCTGGGTGCGTTGACTGCTGATAAGCATCTTTTTTTCTCTCTCTCTCTCATACTCTCTCTTTCTCATTCTCTCGTTGTTTTCATTCATTCTTTCATTCTTTGCACTTACCATAAACAGTCTGGCCAATAATTAGCAGGATTAGCAGCCAGCATCTAGGCCGGGGCACAACTGAACCACTCGACCATCTGCTGAGTCTCCACATTTTGTGCCCTGCTGTTTCTTCTTCTTCTTCTCTTCTCCGTTTCCCCTCCTGCACCACTACCAGCTACCACCACATGCACCACTGCTCCACCGCTACACAACTTGAATCCAGTTGTTGTTGTTGCTGTTGTTGTTGCCCAGACACCTGTGCTTTGTATCTCGCTTCTCCTCGCTTTACCTTTTTAGCCGTATCTGCAATGGGGAAATTGTTAAACAAATAAATTAAACTTGTTTCATTTGGTTCAAGGTAAAGAAAAGCGCAAAAAATAAACCAAGTTTTCGTAATGTTTGGCTTGAAAGTTTTCCCAATGAATGCCAAGCAAATACTTTTCTTTGCCAGCAATTAATGCTTCTCTTACTTATGCTATTCTGAACTATTTAAACAATTTGATGTGCAAAGCGTAGCTATTTTGTGAATAGTTTAAAATAAAATTGTAAGTTGTATATGATTTGAGAAAAAAGAAATGTATGAAAAAAGTGAAAAATATATTATTAGATACATAAGAAATATTATTTTATTAAGAACAGAGATTAAATCCTTAAGCGAAACTGCAAGCGTTAAACAATAATCGAAACAAAACATTTTTATGATTCCGAAACCGAATCACAGAACTTTATCCAAACGGGAAAACCGTTAAGCAACCGGTTCATGTATGTCGGTTAGTTTCTATTCAACCACACATTAAATGGAATATTGCTAAGGTGTAATTGTTGTTATTAAAAAAAATTTTGATTTATACATAGTTTAAATATTATTATCTTTAAAAAAATATTTTTTTTAATCATAGCATTTTTGTTTGTTAATATAAAACTAATATATTTTTAGCAATGTTAGATTTATTTGGGCTTATGGACTTTTTACGACTTTTGGGTGAACTATCGAATGGGTCACGAAAACCGAAAGACACGAGCCCATCTCTAGCACAAAGAGGTCTATTTATAGAGTGTTAGAAAACGATATAAAACTATGAATCATTTCGATACATACGAGTACTCGAATTTGAACTGCAACGCAAGTTGCCTTCGTACTAAACAATTTTATTGGCTTGAAAACTGTATAATCGAGTTGGGCTATAAATTGAATTGAAATTTGATTTCATTTGGCAGCTCGATTTTTGGCTGGTTTCGCTTATATGTTATGTTATATTGACCTCAGGCTATTTGGACACTATGTAGCTTAGTTCTGTGTACCAGGTGCCTGAATGTGGTGCAGGTGAATGTGTATGTGAAGGTGAAGGTGGTTGTTGTTAGCCGTTAGCACCACTGGGCAGCCGACACCTGCCGTTTGACCCACATTGATGACTTTGGTTTTAAAATGCGGCCAGTGGCGCCATAAAGCATGACCCAATTGAATTGTTACGCTCCGGCTAATAAAATTTTATGTGCGACTATTATTAGGCTCTCGTGTCTCTCGCTCGTTGCCGTTGCCGTTGCCCTCTGGGCCGTAGTAACAACAGGGGGATGGGGGAAGACAATGCCCGGGGACAAGCTGTAACAACAACAACTATACATTGTCACTAACTGACTGTGGGGAAGGGGAAAGGGCAAGAACTGACTGCCACCTAGATCCTAGCGCTCTTTTACAGCTTGTTTTTGTGGCTGTTTGCGAATCCGAATCCAAATCCGTATCCGTTTCCGAATTCGCAACGCGGTTTCTGTTCTGACTTGTATTCCTTTAACTTTTTTTTCTATCTATCTATCTATTTTCTTCTTCTGTTCGCTTCTTTTTTTTGGGCTTGAGCCGAAACTAATTTATTTCCTGTATTGATTTTGCGCCCGAGTCGAGTTGGCGTCCAAAATTTATGCATAACTTTGTCCTCATCCTCGTCGATGTCTTGTTTTTTTTTTTTGTTGCTTTGATATCAGACACTTTGATTACACGCCTCAACAGTGTGCTCTATGTTGGTGTGTGTGTCTTGAGTGTGTGTTTGGGCGCATGTTTTCTGAAATTTTTTGCGCTTCGCTTGTCTTATGCGACTCGTGGCGTTAAGTACTCTGACTCTGACTCTGATCCGGCCACCCACGAAATTTGCATAGTGCCAGACAAGCAGGCGCACAATCCATTTGGCTAACACAACTTCCCCCTACCCCCTACCCCACTCCCCCTCCCATTGCCCTCTTGAAAAAAAGGCACAATGTCCAAGAGATGACCGTTTCAAGTAGTCGTGTATTCTTGAATGGTTAAGGCGAAAACTAATGATACCCTGTACCACCAAATTGGGCCATCTGCGTTCATCTGAAAAGTGTTTACTGTTGCGGGTCTAATGATCCTTAAATTATTACTTTTAGTTATTTTGGGAAATATTTATTCGCAGTCGACGTCAATTTGAATGTTCTTCCAATCTAAATAAAAAACTCAGGAATTTATTTACTCTTAAATTATTAAAAATTGCTTTTAAATTTTTATTTAACAATTACAATTGCAGAGTTCTGTAAAATCTAGAGTCATTTGTCTGCCAATAATCTAATCAGTATTAAAACAAAGAATAATGCAAATTAAGTAGATTTATTGGGTATTTCATTCATTCCCATTCGATACTCAAATTAGAGATGAAACTTTTTTTACAGAGTATTCTACAGATTATACGCAGCTACCAAAAGTGTTGTGGCAGATATGAAACAATTCCATTTAAGAATAACTATTAGGTTTGAGCTGTAACTACTTGGGAATCATAAGACTGTGTGGCGTTACCAAAAACAAGTCTAATAACCAGCTTATAAAATATATTATATATGTATACAAAGTAGCTCTTGCTGATTTATGTGTCGCGCTGATTTGAATTGGATCAAAATATAATGAGAGCTTAAATTTTCCTATTGAAATTACAACAATGTGGAACACAGTTCGTCTCAGACATGTCAAAGATTATAATATTTTAATAATTAGTCTGATTTATCTGTGGTGTGACTAACAACGAGTCCAATCAGCAGCTAATACAAATAAATGAATATAAGGTTTATGAGTCAAGGGAGCAGAGCTCTTGTTGATTAATGTCCATAAACCTTTCAACTATCAAACTCCTTCCACACAAGTAGATGTATGTGTGTGTGTTTGTGTGTGTGTGAGAGTGTATGTTCCATCAATTTGCCATAACGCATGCTTATGTCTAACATATGCTCATGTCTCATGTCTCACACCTCGCCCACGGCCACGCACAGCTGTCGTGTTCTTTATATAACGCAGACGACACCGCAACAGCCATAAAGTGTCGTAAAGTGCATTAGAGCGCACTTGGCGCAACACACAGACACACAGTCACACATACACAAAGGAAAGCATAAAAAGAAATAACTAACCGGAAATCAGCAAGAGAAACAAGAAAACAACAAAAAGCAAAAGCAATGCAGATGCCACCCACAAAAGTGGCAAAGAAATGCCTTGCATAAATATTCATGTGCCCACGAGAGAGAGACAGAGAGCTAAAGAGAGAGCGAGAGAGAGAGACCACTAGAGTCGAAAGTGACGGAACCGGAGTCGGATTCGGAGCCCGCGGGGAGACTAACACCTACGGCAACGAGCCATGGGCCAAAGGCGTCGCTGATTCCGCATACTTTATGCCATTTCTGATTGTTTATTATTGCGACACACACATAGCAAAGGGGCAAAATACAGGTTGAGGGAGGGAAGGAGGGCAGGAGCAGGAGGAGCAGCAAGAGGTTCCAGCTGCCAAGGCAGAGGCATTTAAATGCCTGGGAACATTTATTGGCGTGTTTTACGCGCCATAAACTGAAATTCATAAACATTTTATGCACTACATGTGTAAATGTGTCTTTGTCTCCTCTCCCTCACCCTTTCTCTCCCCTTCTCTCTCGTCCAGTACATCTTTGTCCACTGCCTGCAAACTGCAGCTGCATGCATGAACAATTCTTTTGGGGCAGCAACAAAACAAAACAAGGCACATTTTTAGCCGTTAGTCAATGCAAAACTTAAAAAACAAAAAATAATAAAACACGCATGACGGCTGTATTCGACTGTGGTATACCCTTTAATTGAATGTTTGCAAAATATTAATAAAGTAATTAATAATGGAAACTATTTGTTTTTGTAAAGCTGGTTTTTGATATCGCAATTTAAAAGAAAATATATATTTGCGAAAATATCCAAATTTGAAGCATTTTAAAATAGTCAACAAAGCTCAAAACGTAAGCTTTTTCCGTCCTTATGGTTAAAATGTGTGCGAAAAGTAATTAAAAAATCAAACTTGAAATACGTATTTTGCACTTGACTTAAGAAATTCCGAGATTATGAAACTATTTACAACTTTAAGACTCGACTCCAAAGATCATTAAAAAAATTATTTGTATTTTTATTGATTTCTGTTTTTTCCGTATTTATTTCTCTATATTGAAGTTTATCGGCAGAGAGTTTTTAAATTCACTTAATATAGAAATAAATTTGAAATAAACCAAAAACGTATAATCATTTTTCTTCTTTGGCTCCGAGAATTAAATGGATATTTGGTTAACTTGTTCTGCTAATTTTAAACGAGTTTCGTTCTGGAAAGTTGGAGCATTCCACACAAACTGAAATAATTTGATTCAATTTAAATGCTAGTTCTCCGTCGTTGTCACATATCATTCCTCAGAGCCCATATGCTCAATCAAATGTCTTGCAACCGAGATTTTGGGTGCTGCAACAATAAAAAAAAAAAAATAATAATAAAGAAAAAAAGAAAAGGAGAAAGGGAGAAAAAGGTAGCACACTTATGGGCGCAGTGCTGCAGGCATTGCGAAAATGTGGCATAAAAATTCATTTTATGGCTTGCGTTTTTATTGCCGCCAGGCATTGTTTCTGCTCCTGCCTGCGACTCGGTAATTGTTACAAGCGATCCTGTAACATTTGCAGTGACTGTAGCTTTTGTTGTTTTTGTTGTTGCTGTCGCTTCTTCCCGTTTTGTTGTTCTTAAACAAAACGTTGCGCATACGCCGCATGGGCCTCATGCATATGCAAACGCCACAAATGTCGCAAAGCCAACTGGCAACTGGTAAGTGGCAAGTGGCAAGTGGCAAGCGGCAAGTGGCAAAGTGGCAAGTTGGTTGTGTGCGTGGCACTGATAAGCGTATTATGAGCTTGAATGGCTTCGATTGGCATTGGCATTGGCATTGTCCTTTGGCATCTTTGCTTATTTTGTATTTTGTATCGCGTTTGCAGTCAATTTTGCTTGAAAGGCGCGATAATTGCACAAGAAAGATATCGACACATAAGGTCAAAAGGACAAAGGACATACATGCTATTGTAACGTATATTTATGTGTATATACATTAGGGTGTCCCTTATTTGGTCAAAGGTCAATATTTTTAAACGCATACGGGCTAGTTCTGTTCATTAGGTCCTAAAGCACTCAGAAATAAATTTTTACCTCAATCGGAGTATGCCATAACCCGTCCGACTTGGATCGGAAAATTTAAAGATTATATGGGACAAAAAAAAATTTTTTTTATTTTTTTAATTTTTTTTTTTTATTTTGTTTATTAGGTCTTAAAGAACTCAAAACCAAGTTTTCACCTTAATCGGAGTACGATAACCCATTCAAATTTCCATCGAAACATGAAAAATCATCGAAAAATGTATAATCAGTGTTAAAATACTGGTTTTTCATGTTTCGATGGAAATTTGAATGGGTTATCGTACTCCGATTAAGGTGAAAACTTGGTTGTGAGTTCTTTAAGACCTAATAAACAAAATAAAAAAAAAGAAATTAAAAAAATAAAAAAAAATTTTTTTTGTCCCATATAATCTTTAAATTTTTCCGATCCAAGTCGGCACGGGTTATTATACTCCGATTAAGGTAAAAAATTATTTCTGAGTATTAGGACCTAATGAACAGATACTAGCCCGTATGCGTTTAAAAATATTGACTTTGACCAAATAAGGGACACCCTAATATTACATACTATATATCTATATTTTTATTTATGTACAATATATATGTATGTATTGCAGCACCTGGCGTTCCAATTGAAATTACTTACGAGTCGCAGATCAGGCGCCTCGTTTTGTGCTATTTCATTGCGCACAGGCCATGAAAATTGTTTTCATTTCCAATTATTATTTTTATGTGCATTCATTGTCTCGCCTTTTGCCCTCTGTAAAGGTCCTGGACCACGCACGCTTTTATAGCCCAATGTTGAATCAGCAGAAAATCACAAGTGCCCTTCAATGTACTTGATTAATTTGATCAAGTTCCAGACAAGGGCCCCAAAAAGAAAAACACACACACACACACTCTGCTCTGTGACTCCATCTTTATCTCCACTTCCACTGTCACCTCCATCTGAAGCTTCTTAGCCTCAGCTCTATCTCAATTACCTTCCTTATATTAGCAACAGTCCTGGCGGAGTCTCCACTCGTGGAGGCATGACTTCATGCCGCTTACGTGTCGCCTCATGTGGGCTGAACCGAATTGAAACAAATTTGAACATAGCCCTGGCAATGGGATTGCCACAAGAACAACTCGCAACATGTCCCTCAGCATCTTCACACATCTACATAAGGCAACAACAACAACGACAACGAGAACAACAAGAAATAGCAAAATCAGAACATCAGTTGCTGTAGATGTGGGAATGGGAATGGGATTGAGAATGGGAAAGAGAATGGAACTGAACACTGAAGTGTTGACAGTCAGTCACAACGTCCGACTGCACAGTGAGTCACTTCTAGAGTTTATTAAATTATTTAATTGAATTTAATTTAACAAATTAAACAGCAAAGTGTCAAACTGTTATCGCCTGCCAAGGGACTTCATTTTAATTGCAAATTGTTAAAAACTACTACAATCTCTTTAAATCTACATATCCTATTTAATTGTGTGAGCTTTGTGAATAATGAATGATACTATACACTCTTAATGTAGGCACAAAAACAAAATATCATATGTATGCGTGCGAGTTTATCGAATAATGTACCACAAGAATAATATGTATTTTTAAATATGGCCTAGACAATATGTGTTTATTGTTGTGGTTTACAAAGGTCATTAATATTTTTTAAACATACTCGTTTATTTGGTGACACATTCGTTTTCAAATTAACAATTTACACTGCACACAAATAAGCCATAAATAATTTTGGATTCATTTAAAGCAGAGTCAAAAAATATTTAAAGTTTATTCGAAATATTTGTCTGCTCAAAAAAGAAATAAATAGTAAAAGGAAAGTTAAGTACTGCATAATATGGTATCATTTTTTTATGAAAGTCCAAAAATTATATTTTAAATTAAAAGAAAATTAATTTATACAAATTTTTATTAATGTAAAGTATAAAAAAAAAGAAATATCATAGATGAAATCTTTGAAGTCTACTTTAAGGTATTTACAAAAAATGTTATAAGAAAGACGAGATGTGTGTATGTATTTACTATTGACAGATGGATTGACTGTATTGGCACCACTGTGCGCTAAAGAGGCGTTGAAATTAGCTCGTCCTTCGTCCTTCGTCAGCAACGTCGTCGTCGCCAACAGTTCAAGTGGCGCTAGATAAATGCTGAATTCGTGTCTGGCGGGCGCCCAACATTATTTGGTGGGTGGTGGGTGGTCGGTGGGGTCGTAGTGGGTTACGGGTGGCTATTGGCTCCGCCTCGTTGCCACGATGGTAACACGCCTTAGTGCACATTAAGACTTGTTTACGAATTTGCTTGTAACATGAAATTAATTTGTAAATTTAAAGGTTGCCAATGGGGCGCCATCAAGTAGCTTCATCTACAGCCATCGACATCGACATCATGGCCCTGGGAATGACTTCGGTATGGTAACGGGACACATCCTTGGTATGGATGTGGATCCATACATATGTATGTACGTACTGAATGGAATTGACGACACATGCACGCAGTTTAATTATTTGTCGTACTTTGACATCGTGACCAGGCAACAGCTCCAAAAACACACCAAACCAAACCAATCCAAGAAGCCAGCAACCCACCCACCAGCCAAGCCATCAACCAACCAACTGTTGGCCCTTTCTCTCTCTTATCTTTTCCACTGAAGAAGAAGACTCAAGGCAGAAAGAGACTCTTCTTGCGGTTCGCTTCGACTCAACTCAGCTCCCATTCCATTCCATTCCATTCAATTCTATTCCATTCTATTGCACTGCCTTGTAGTTAGGTTCTTGGTACTGCACGCATTGCAATTTCCTTCAATTTGTATTTCAAGCAAATGACAAATTTCACGACAAACTCATGACATTTTCATACACTCAACGAAAATCTAGTGGCAATACTTAAACAAAGCAATTATAATAGACAAATTTTTATATTCTTCGAACCTTAAATTTGTTTCCGTTCACACGAAAATTAATTAATAAAAATAATAAATAAAAGTAAATTAATATAAAATAATTTTTTTCGTGTACTCAACTTTAATAGTGAAAAAAAAAGTTTCCGATTAAAAAAAATGAAATCAATTTCATAGAAGAGAATACATATCTTGACAATAAGAATTCAAACCTTGTGATGATTATTATAATTACAGAACAAATGCCTGAGCTCAAGGTTTTTGTTTGAAATTTGACTCAATTGTGCATATAACAAATGTATTTATTTTTACATACATACAAAGTTTGGCAACTTTAAAGCTTAAAATCTCTAATCTTAAGCTAATTTTGTTTGCGTTGCTCGTCGGTGTCGGTGAAAAAACTATGAACGGCAAACTGTAAAAAAGTTGAAGTGTTAATATTAAGTACAATGGACATTTGGCATGGGGATTTGGGTCATTAAGTTTGTGTCGCACAGTGTAATAAATCTGTCAGCTTCTTGGCATTTACAACTTGAGCATTGTTAATTCTGCTGCTTGTTTTTGTTGCTACTGTTACTGTTGTTGTTGTTACTGTTGCTGTTGTTGTTGTTGCTACTTAGCTCTTGGCAACGTCATGTCAATTTTGATCCTTTGTGCTGAGTTCACGATTTGAACTGAACTTCGACTTTGACTAACAGTTGAAGTATTTGACTGTTTAGGATTTGAGTTTGAGTTTGAGTTTTAGGCTGAGCTTGAGGTTGAGTTTGATTTCATCAAGGATTTTGATTTGCTACTGTTGCTTGTCTTGCTTGGCCTGTGGCTGATTTAAATTAAATGTGTCAATTCAAAGCGCCTTCGTAGCAGCAACAGCAACGAACACCAAATAAAAGTCCTTTCGTCATTTTGGCGACTTCCGGTTTTCTTGGTTATGTTGGTTGGCCAACTTTTTGGCTTGTTTAGTGTCAAAAGTTTGTGTGTATATACTAAATGTACATACATAAAGATGTATATAGGGTACAAATATATAAGACTGCTTAATATATGCGCCTAGCCATGCCCAAAACGCTTCATTAAAAGCAACTCACGACTGACTGTTCGGGGAGCTGCTTTGTGGTGCTGGGTGGCTCAGGGTGGTGCAGGGTGCTGCTGGGTGGTGCTGGGTGGTGTGACGTCTCTTTAAAGCCTTTGCCCATTTATCAACTAATGGCCAAGTTTGTGTGTGCTGTGCATAAAAACTAACTACATGCCGTCAAGTCAAGTTTTTGCCGCTGCCGCTTAAGCTACTTAAAGCGAACTTTAAACATGAAACAAATCCCCAACGAGCGGAACTCGAGAGAAACTCAAACTCAAACTGAAACGCAAGCTCGAAACTCGAAACTGGCTATGGCTGTTATTGTTGTTGCTACTCGTACTCATTTTTTTATTGGGATAAAAGTAAAGTTGAGGCTTAAGTAAATAGCACAACGAGGCATGAAGAGGAATTCGAAAAGAACACGTTGATACTTGGGACAAGTCACATCAACATCTCAATTCGTCGTCGTGGAGCACGTTAAACGTTTTTAAATTCAATTTGCAAAGTTGAAAGCTAACGATGGTGCCACAACTAAGTAGCCACTTCAATTGACACCAGACACAAGACACGGACTCCAGCTGGACATTGGAGCAACTTTACGAACGAGAGATAATTTTTCTAGCTGCCAGCTGAAGATGCTTTTAATAGTCGAATAAGTGCTAGTTGAAACATGTCAAATGTCATCGATTCCCTCTACAAAAAAAAATAATATCAAATGCGACATTGCAGTTTAATAATTGATCTCAGTATCCGAAAAGTGGGTTTGCTGAGTTGTTACATGTACCTTTGGTGCTGTCTTTTAACTCACTTCACTTCATCATGGCTTAAGCCAAGTCCATGACATTTATAAAAGTTTTGAAATATGAAGTTGGACCAATAATCCCATACACTAATAAAACAAATTCTGGCTTTTGACACCAATGCTTGAAGAAAATTCTTACTTACAATTTCAGATATTTCGTCTAAAAAATGTGTTGAGAATCAAAAAATCTTAAGAGTTTAAATATTTTACTTACGGTATTAAAATAAACCAGTCATTTTTTAACAGTGTATCTGCTATTTCTACTAGTAAGCACTCGATGACACAGCAACTCGCTTCATGCTGCACTTTTAGTTTTGCTCCAAGTTGCAGGTTGCAGCTGCAGCTTCTCATAATGCAGTGCAAATGCCACTGCGAAAACTAAATGTGCAAAGGACATATTTAGGAAGTATATATCATAATCTATAAATATAATCTATAAATTCACATTCTTTTGCTGTAGATTAGTTACGAAAATTTAACTTGAAATCGATCAAAAAATTTGACGAAAAAATTTTCAAAAGTATAATATGATTTACTCTGAAACTTTGATCAACATTTATTTGGAATTAAGAGACTGCCTTTGGCCACCATATTTTTGTTTAATTTTTTTTAAATTTGATGTCAATTGAATGGAATAAATGTAAGTTTAAAATACTATTCCAAATCAAAAAAAACTTTCTCTCGTTTTTGTTGTCTAAAAAATAGCTTGAATAAATATTAATATTTGACAATAGAATGATGAAAGGAATAAAATGGAACCTGTGGGATCAGCTGCTGGTTATTCAGATTATTGTGTTAATTCAGATCGAATATTTAGTTGGACAAGCGTTGCCGGATCGTTGCCAGTATCTGATAACTGAAAATGTAGTTCTACAAAACATTTGCCACACTTCGATCAACTTGGAGACATTTGTGAAGACACGTTCGTTAATTAGTGATATTGGGGAGCCCGTGAGTCTGTATATAGATGATAGCTTCACCATTATATTGGTCACAATCAAGCAATCGATATTGCACACATGCGAGCAGCTGGTATTGATGCAGAAAGATGAATTCAATTGTACCAAAGAGGAAGAAGAAGAAGAAACAGTAGTAAAGCTGGAAAATTCAAAGATCTATTGCTTTCCATATCACATATATGTGGCCGATCTCGTGATGGACGCCTGCGACATACAGAACGAGGAGTTCCACAAGAATCTCGTGAAGGAGACAACAAAGGGAGCTCTCCAATACACATTCCCTGATAAGTCGACGGCTGAAAATTTGCAGTCCGAAGTTAATTTAATGATTGTTACGTTGAGTGTCTTGCACTTATGTACACTATTTATATAATCAATGAAACCAAAGCTTGAGCAAAATATACTGGTTAATCCACTCAGTTTAAGCCATCTACTTGGCCAAGTTTTCTCTTACATAATTCGGACACACCGCACATATCAATCAGGAAACTTGCTGTCTGCTCTTGTCAAAGTCCTTTGTCCAATCTTACGAGTAAAATACAATATTTGAGCATCACAATCAATTTATTTTATAACCTCACTACGCAGATAATGCAATTATCATTTCCTGTTGGCAGCAATGCATAAGGACCAATCGACCGGGGTCATAAAGTGCATGTCCTGTGTCAGTCAGGTGCAAAAGCCACAGACACAGCCATTAAATTTACAACGGCCAAAACGACAGCCTCAAGTTTATCAAATCTTCTACTACAAATAGATTGTGCCTCCCTCCACTTCCCTCCTTCTCTCTTATGCTACAAATGACCCATAATTGTCACATAAACTGAGCCTCTTTCTACCTTCGACCAGTCTCTCTATTTCTATAGTCTTTCTCTATGCTCTGTGTACTCTGTGGCACACGTTGACTTTTGTTCCGAGTCAACAGCGTGGAATGGCACACAGCAAAGTAAAAGGAAAATTACACATCCCGCCACTCTTCTAACCCGAAAAATGGACGCCGGGAGCGTGAAAAATTCATTTAAGCAGTCAGTAAACTGCGCTCTCATATATCATAGGCCAGGTCAGAGCTAGGGAGCTAGAGAACTGGAGGCAGAGCTTGTGGCTGAGACAGGACTGTGCCCAAGAAGGGAAAAAATGTATGTGAGTGAAGGGCTTTCCGCGACACGCCGAAGATTTGATACTCTTGCAATGCCCACTCCTCAATTTTGGACTGATTGTATAATAAAAGTAGGCGTGGCATAAGGAAGGGAACAAACGCAAGAAAACTTTCCCTACCTAAGGTTAGTGCAAAGAAAGGTGTTTTTCTGTTTTTAAGAAACTTAAATATTCTGAAAATAAAACTAAAAATTAAAATAAATATAAATATAAAAAATTGTATCTTTTAAATTGTCTATGTCTATATCTTTTTAATTGTCTATGCGATCTGCGACACCTCCCTTCATTAATGACACATCTCTGTTCAATATAATAATGCCCTCTGCAAGGGTATAAGAAAAGGATTTGGCACACACGTAAGGATGAGGATGAGGACGTGGCCAGGAGCAGGTCTAGGACTAGGCTGAGGTCCTTGCGGCGAGGCGCGCGTTCGGTTCATAAATCATTAGGCTCGATTGTGTGTCCAACACGTTCTTGTTCTAGCCATGTGTGTGAATGTTTGTTGGGTGGTTTGTTCGGGTGGTCACTTAGCCCTACTCGCACTTGCACTCGTAGTTCGTGTGGCACCATCAGTGGGTGGTTGGGAACAATTTGCTGCTGACTGAGGCTGAGGCTGGGGCGTCTCTATATATATGTAAACATACATATATTGCTGCCCTGGCACACACTAAATTAATAAAGCATTTGCTATCTGCGCCGTAGCCACTCCCCCACCTCCCCCCTCAACACATACACCTCTGCCCATCCTGAGTTTTGGGCACCTCTTGAGCACACCAGAAAAAATTGCAGCTCAAAAAAGATAATAAGCAATGAATTATCCTACACGCAACGAGCATCAAAATTAACCTGCCTGACAATGTGTGTGCGTGCGCGTGCGTGTGTGTGTGTACACAGTAGAATTTATCGCACGATTCGCCTGATACTGAGAGTTGTAATTTTTCATGAACGCACACAGAGAAGCACACACGCAAAAGCTATGACGTCGATTGAAGGAAGAGGGATTTGGTGGCAAAGGAGTAGAGATGTAGGAACTGGTTGGAGGAACGAGATGGATATGGAGCGACAATGCCAACAATGTGGCTGACTTTGAGTCACGGCCAAGAACGAGAGTTCTGAGCACGTCCACCCGACAAAAGTAGCCAAGCGAACGAAAGCGAACCGATGGCGGCAAATTTAAATTTATAACAATGTCGTCACTTTCAATTACCCAGACAATTACTTACGGTAGAGAATGGTATTGCCGCTATCATTAATTCTGATTTAATTATTGTACATTTCATAGTGAAATTACTTGAGTAAATACGAGTATTTCAATTCTATAACGGTTGTGCTGGAATACTAAATTTCAAAATTTGCAATTACTGAAATTAATTTTTTTTTTGTAAAAATATTGCAATTCTCAGAATGCTCTATACAATCAATTGAAAAACTTGTACTTGTATTTGGATTTTGCAATTAAAAATTCACTTGTGTTAAAGAAAAATAACAAATATTATAAAATTTGTTTTTTTTTTAATACCATTCAATAAATAAACCAAACTTTTCTAAGTGAAATTGATTTTTTTGCTCTTTGAAAATAAACGGTGTTTCAGTTAATCTAATTTTCTCTTGAAATTAAATAGGATATGTCATTACTCTATTAATTGATGTTAAGCTGTGCAATCAAAATAAAGGGTATTTTCAAGTTACGAGTTCCAACTTTGTACTGTTACTTTATTGAGATCATTTGGGTTAAATTTGCCGCCTGTTGTTTGCACTCACATGTGTTATTTATCAGGGGTGTGGGTGTACCTGTGTGTGTGTGTGTGTATGCCTGGGTATTTGAAATCCAAGTAAGCACTTCATGAAAGGATAAGCTGTTTTGTTTTTGTTTTTGTTCGCACCACATCAGCGTCGGTCGCATCGCGGATGCAGCACACGGCACATTATGCAAGATTAATTTGTGATGTCGTTATAAATAAAAGCTCGAGCATTTTATAACTCGCTTCAACTTGTCTAAATGGCGGCCACGCATACAATTGCCAGAGGTTTTCATTTGGTACGAGTATTCCCCCCAACCCTACTATCCAGTATTTTTTATATGTAACTAGACCCTGTGCTTGGAAAGAACAAAGTGTCTTTTAAGTATGTTAAGTGTAAATGGTAGAAGGAGGCGTGCAGATACTATATAACATATGTAGTATGTGTGTGTTATGTAGAAACTTCTGATTGTGGAAATCTCCTAAGCAGATCAAGTTTGTTTTCGATTTTATTCAGAAAATTGAAGAATTATGTGTCTCTAACACATAAAATTAAAAGTTGATGATTTTTCTTTTAAATTAATGTTTTACAACTCATTTTATCTTTGGGTAACAAATTTCATTATTTTTGAGAACAAATAAAGTTAAACTGAAACTAAAAAAATAATCAATAATAATGATTATTGGTTGCTTTATAGTGTACATACATATATCCTTAAATTTAAATTTATTTAAAGTGAATGATTTTATCAATTTAATAAATCAATCAATATAATCTTCATTTACATTCCCTGGTACTGAAAACATCATCACGATCGGATACTTAACTTGGGAGTTATTCGAATAACAAAACAACGATCAAACTTTATTGTATTGTTGAGCATTTTACGGATTAGGTACAGGGTCCTTCACAGCCGGGTTCTTTCCATTGAAGCCTTTTCTACTCGTTGTTTTTTTTTTCACTGGACAATGCGTCGTGGCATCTTCTGCACTCTTCATACCCTTTCAACTCGTTCGCGTTTTCTTTCTCTTTCGCCGTTGGTCGTTTGTCGTTCATCTTTCTACGAGTATGTGGGGAATGTGTGTAGAGCTCGTTCTGACGCCGTTGACATTGCGGTGTGTTGGGTCCGTTAGGTAATATGTGGTATTTAGATGCAAGCGGTTGTGGCGGGGCTGAAAACGTGGCCAAGGGGTAAGAGAACGACACCAATGGCCAACGCCATGGCCAAAAGAATAATGTTGCATTTTATTTCTCTCGACAGTAATTCGCGCACGGAACGCGTTTTGTTCACATAATCGGATTTGCAGGCAGCTTACACACAAACACACCCATGTGTAGTATAAAAAACACAATGACAATAGTCACATTTGGTCCTTTGACTAAGAAGTTACATGTATTTTTTATTAATTTATCGTTATGTTCCAACAAAATGCTTAGATAGAGACAGATTCGAAATAGTGAGTGAGAGAGCAACTCAACAGCTGCTTCGTCAATGTCTGTAAAGGATTTTAAAATCTTTGCTTTACTCCGTTACACGTTCAACAAACCTAGCTTGCAATTAAGTAAGTACCTTTAACTCACAAGTTGTCAGAAGTCCAAAGTAACGAAAATTCCGTTGCCCATTTACTTTACTTTTTTTTTTTACCTTTTTCCTAATACTGTGCAGTAGCTAAGTTTTGAGAGTTTATTCAAGTGAAGCCTTTGACTGCAGTCGAAGGTTAACAAATGGGGTTGCCACCTCGTTAAAAGCTCGCACTTAACTTTAAATACATAAGTACGTAAAATAAGCTTTAATTACATTTCAAGTAATGCACTTTAATAAAATGTTCTGTACATAATTCGGTTTTTAAAGTACCTTATTAATAGGGTAGCCACTTTTTAGAAGAACTAATCAATAAAATTGCAGAAAAGCTGTTGTAAATTATCAAGTGTTTTGAAAAAGTTTTAACAACGTTTTTTCTGAAAAAATAGCACAGATATGCCGTAATGATATTGAGATACATTTGTATCTTTTTTTAATTGTTTAATTTTATACAAGTATATAATTACCACATTTTCAAAAGCTTTTACTAAGATATCATACTGATATGTCCTTTTAATTGCAACGGGAACTGAAAACAAAACATATTTAGGGTATTCAGAAACTCTGATAAATTTATAAAGTGACAAATTTATTATACTGTAGCTGGTGAGTGATCTTTTTAAGTTTCTGTTGTCGTATTTGTAATATCATTGAGCTAAACTTCAATGAACAGCTGTTTTGTATAAATAAAGCATTCTCTTTATTTCAGGGACCGTTATCATTATAAGTTACATTATAAAATTAACATTTTAATGATTATATTTTAATTTTTTACTTTTTCTTTAATGATAATCATTATTTTTGAGTAATTTTATAAAACTAAGACAAAAACATTATTTTTGATCAAAAAAATAAAACTCAAAAGTTTTATAAAATTACTCAAAAATAATGATTATCATTGAAGAAGAAAGTAAAAATCATAAAAATAAAAATCATGGTAGAAATACAGAGATTGTAAAAAAAGCATATTGGTGCAGATCATTATCTTCTAGGTCTTTTATAAGTGTGTGATTTTTGTATTTAAAAAAATAAAATTAATCATTATTTGCAGTCTCTGCTATATTTCACCCTCTCTTACCCTTGTCTTTTTTAATGCTTTTGTCACTGTAAAAAATCAATTTAATAATTTAAAATAATTTGTATCACTTTATTTTAATTAAAAATCTGTCCTAAGGGACAAAAACTAAAATTGTCATTTGTGTAATTCAACCCCTAGTTATTTAACTGAAAGTTCTAATTCTGGCAGGTCGGTGACTCTAACCATAGAGCCACCGGAGAGAGATAAAATACTTACTTTTACAACCAATACCAATACCAACCATATTTCGTTAGATACTTTTAACAGTCTGGCAACCTTTCTCTTTTTATAATTTTGTCTCAATACGACAAATTTTTGTACATACCCCAGGGCATGTTTGGTGTGATAAAATTTCTTCTGTTTTATTTAACCTGAACATTTTAATGAACGATGTGATAAGCTGATTCCTGCAAAGTTACCTAATTGATATAAATACATTTAGTTTAAAATTTTCAGCTAAAGAATGAAAACAATAGATAAATTCATCGATATTAATGTTGCAAGAAAAATGTCGATATATCACAGCTTTACTTGATTAATTGATATTTATGTAGATTTATAGTAGTTCAGCTTTAAGATCTGTTAATAGCTGTAAATACCATCGTTTGACTAAGTGAGCTGAACTGCATACAAGCGATAGTATTTTCGATAGTTCTTATTATTATTCACTATTATTGTATATCAAAATCGTGCTCGAAATGGACCAGACTGCAGACGTATTTACTGAATGTTCCATATGCTCATAGCCTCCACGATCTTTAGTCTGTGGTTGAACATATGAAACATGTTCTCGCCGCATTCAAAATTAACAAGAATGCCGACAACAATGCCAAAAACAAGACAACAGCATAAAGAATGCACCATGCATACATGTAGTACACTGCCGATCAACTGAATAGGTTCATGATTGCCGTGGTAGGAATTGGGGGCTGTAATTCCTAAACCAGTGTTCCGATTTACATGAAATCTTTTTTCTATAACTCTCTGATCCTTTAATAATAAGATGCCAAAGTATGATTTTCATAAACTTAATATTTGTTGCTTATTTATTTTTTTGTCTGAAAGAGTAACAAAATTAGTGCTTTATTTTTCGTTCAACTGAATAGGTTCAGCTGAATGAAGTTTCATTTTGTGATGAAATTTCGCGATAAATCGACAAAATTTGTTTGTAAACTTGTAATTTAATATATTTTATTTATGTTAAATGAAAAATAAGTCGTGAAAATCAAATGTCCGAGTTCGAAAGAGGCCAAATCCAGGCCCATCACAAAAGTGGTCTTGGCCATATCCAAATCGTTAAAAAAATTGGTCGGAGCCAAAATGTTGTGAGTAACTTTTGAAGAAACAATGCCGAATATGACAAAAATATTAAAAACGGAGTAAAACACGCGACCCCTGCGGAGGACAGGTGACATATTGCTGGAGCTGAGTCCGATTCCCACCTCTCAGAAGATCCTAAAACTAAAAAAATTTGAGGTGTTAAAGCAAGTGTATCAACTTTAAAACGTGTGATTTTGTTAGCTAATCATCTAAACTGATTGAAACATATAAAAAAACCACATTAAAATCATCCACGTAAAGCTTCACGACTGCATTATGCTCGCAAGCACATGAGCTAGACGAAGGAATGGCACAACGTCGTCTTTTCCGACGAAAAAAAATTTATTTCAGACGAAGCATATGGTAGCAACTATTACTAGCATGATCTTCGAAAAGAAGAACATTTCCTGAGCCGTCGCAACACGTTTAAAGGAGGCGTTATGGTGTGGGTATCAGTACCACCTTATAGAACTTGCGAGCTTGAATTAGTAACTGCGAAAATGCAGTCGTGAAGCTTTACGTGGATGATTTTAATGTGGTTTTTTTATATGTTTCAATCAGTTTAGATGATTAGCTAACAAAATCACACGTTTTAAAGTTGATACACTTGCTTTAACACCTCAAATTTTTTTAGTTTTAGGATCTGAGAGGTGGTGGGAATCGGACTCAGCTCGAGCAATATGTCACCTGTCCTCCGCAGGGGTCGCGTGTTTTACTCCGTTTTTAATATTTTTGTCATATTCGGCATTGTTTCTTCAAAAGTTACTCACAACATTTTGGCTCCGACCAATTTTTTTAACGATTTGGATATGGCCAAGACCACTTTTGTGATGGGCCTGATTTGGCCACTTTCGAACTCGGACATTTGATTTTCACGACTTATTTTTCATTTAACATAAATAAAATATATTAAATTACAAGTTTACAAACAAATTTTGTCGATTTATCGCGAAATTTCATCACAAAATGAAACTTCATTCAGCTGAACCTATTCAGTTGAACGAAAAATAAAGCACTAATTTTGTTACTCTTTAGACAAAAAAATAAATAAGCAACAAATATTAAGTTTATGAAAATCATACTTTGGCATCTTGTTATTAAAGATCAGAGAGTTATAGAAAAAAGATTTCATGTAAATCGGAACACTGGTTTAGGAATTACAGCCTAATTCCTACCACGGCCATGAACCTATTCAGTTGATCGGCAGTGTATGTACATATATTGGCAGAACGAGTTTCCACGCTGAAAAATGTAATGAATTTTGAAATATTTCGAGATGCGTCGGTTACACAGGGTGGTGGGATTGGAAAGAGCGGAGTGAGGGGCTAGAAGTGGAGCATTGTCTGGGCCAAAAATAGTGTATGAATTAATGAATAAGTGAATATTAGTATGTATGTATAAATGGAGTATTCGTATAAATATATTAAATACTGAAAATATATAGGAAATATAATTTATTTAATTTACGGGCAAGGGATACGGAAAAAGAGGGAGAAGCAGGAGGGGACTGTTGCAATCGCGTGTTAAGGCTAAACAGACTTTGGAGTAAGTTCGCCTGGACAAAGGATGAAGGACTAAATGGGCTATCAGCAGAGCGTTCATTCAATTAGCCCAAGTGAGGATATCAATCAACGCGTGCCCATAGCAGTATAATCAATGGTTGTAAGTGGGAGTTGTGTATTTGTATGTGTGTGTCTGTCTCTGTCTGCGTGTGAGTGTGTGTGTGTGTGTAAGTGTGAGCTAAATGAGCGACATCCAAGGACGTGGGAGGGTGTGTACTAGACATTAGGAGCCGGGAGCTATTTGTGAAACCACCTGGCGACTGGAAAGCACATTCAGCACTTTTGCAATTGGCTGGCGAGGAAACAAGCAGCATGGTAGGACAATCTATTTGGATGAGCTTGGCAAGCTGAACAAACTCAATATCCCTTCTTTCTTTGTCTCTGTTTCGCTCTCTCTCTCTCTCTCTCTGTCTCTCTCTTTGGTCAGACTTATAGACGCTATCTTGCAGCCATTGTTATTGCTTCTTAGCTCAGCTCTCTGTGTTGCTCTTGTTGCATTTATCAATTTGTTTGCACACTCATCAATATGTTGCCTGGCACAGTTTCACAGCTTGCTCTTTATATGTGTGTGTCTGTATATTTTTCATTAGCTTGGCAATAAGAGAGCGAGACAGAGAGAACGAGAGCGAGAGAGAAAATAAGCGTGTGCTGGGTCAGCCAAAGGTGAGTTTTGCAGCGACTTTAATTAAATGCGCATGAATATTGTGGCCAATTGTTGACAGGAGACAGCTGAATTGGAGTAATGCAATGAAATCAGTTTGCTATCAGCTGGTCAACCAGGTAACACTTAACAGTTTGCTGTTGGCTTTCGCTTTAATTGCACGCCACTTATTAAGCTCTGATTCTGATTCAAATATCACTAATACGACACGTAAACACAGCAGCTGCGCTTCGATTCGAATACAAAAGGCCTATGGATACAATAGAAAACAGAATCATTAAGGAACTTTTCATTTGCCTAGTTTCCTAGTTTCGTTGCTTAGTCACGCTATAAATATTACACAAATAGAAAATTGATTCATTAGGAACGTTCCCTCTATGTCTAACAATTCAATTTGCACAGCAACAAAAATAACGTACAATCAAGAGAAAATTCTAAACAATAAAATAGCCTTAAAGTTTAGACATTATAATAAGTTTTTTAACTGCGCTCCAAGTTTTACACTCAACGGCTGCCAGGAGTATATACATTAGTTAGATAAACATTCTCAGATTCATAATGATGTTTGTCTTTATTGAACTTTAAGTGAAAAGATTGTTACTATGACAGAGCTACGAATTATTCAAATTTTCTCATTTCTATCAATCAATTAGCGATAAGATAATATTTATTAACGATCATCTTGAAAGAAAAATATTAACAGATTATAAGGATTTTTTAGCACTAATAGGTTTACTCAAACGACTAGTGAAAAATTAGAATGTTGAGTTCAGAAAACATGCATAATTCTCCAAGAAGTATGCTATAGATATATTTTCATTGTAGCTCATTATAAATAAAATGTACATTGGTTTGGAATTGAATAATTTAATGTGTTTGAATAGTGATAAATATTTATAAACTTTGAACTGGAAATATCCAATACACGTAAAATAAATTAAAATAAAAATTTCTCTGAGAGTTCAGACTGACATATCATGAAGAAACTATTATGTAGTTATATTTTACAAACAGGGTATTTTTGTTTATTCGCTTTCATTCTTCGTATTTGATCATTGAATGAAATCAAGGAGTTTTTGTGTTTGTTTGTGTGCTTAAGTGCGGCAAATCGCTTGTTACTCGTATTGTTGTGCATTGTGCAACAAATTTTCAAATATGGCTGCCCCATGCCACGTTCCTCGAACCTCGTGCCCCCATTCGTGTCCCCTTGCTTCCCTCCTTGAGTGCTATTGCAAAAGTTTAATTGCTTGACTTCGTTGGTCCTTTTGTGCTGAAGCTGAAGCTGTCCAGATTGTTCGCTTTGGCAGCGACTTCAACTGGCTCCAACTCGATTTTGCTCGTGGTCAGAAGTTGCTCACTCTCCCTTTCTCTCTATCTCTATCATTCGCCCTCCGACTCTCTCCGCCTGGCCTAGGCACTTTACACACACTTCATTCGAGCGTTTTTTGGGCGAACTTTGCTAGTGCAATTGTGCAGCTGGCGAAAATTTAAAGAAAACAAAATGCGAAGCACAAAACGTGACAAAGCAGTGGCAAATGCGAGCAGCAAATAACAAAATAATAAAATAGTGAAATAGTAAAATGCGAAATACGTAAAATATGTGTATCTGCAGCATGAAATGCAACAAATTGAAATAATACAACTATATAAAATATGTAGCAGAGCCTAGGCTGCACTGCGAGCACTGCGAAGAGGACAAGTACTCGTACTCGTACTCGTACCGAGACCGGGTTATATTATAGTCAAAACTAACAACTTGCAAATTTGCATGGGGAAAAGCAACGCGACGGCTGCATGTGAAAAATGGAAAAGCTGGAAAAGCTGCAGCAACTGAAGTAACAACAACAACAATATATACAATATATATATACACAGATGATTCCTTTTGTGTCTCGTTACATTGTTTCTTTTCGTTTTTGTAATGCATTATGTGATCGCACAAATTTTAAGCTGTTGGCTTTGCTAAACCAACTCGTTTGTTTGCTTGTTGTTTTTTGGGCTGTGCCTGTCCATGTTCCTGTCTAGTCTCTTGTTTACAGATTTCCCCACTCTTGCCCTCTCTTTCCTTCTTGTCCTCCCCTTGATCCCTTATCCCGGTCTTGCCTTACCGTCTACTTGTCTGGGCAAAACTCAAATTCAAACTTTGTCCGGCAACGTCAGCTATGCAGTGATTTTGTTATTCTTGTAAAATATGAGCTTGAATTAGGCACACACACTTACACACACCCAAACACACTCTCACACGCCAATCAGGCTTGCAAAAACACACACTTGGCAAAACAATGGAGTACAGTGGTTCAATATGTGTTATCAGGTGGGCAAAGCTCTTAAGCTAATATGCATGACGATAAACAAAATTATAGTGCATTGATCATGAAATTTTACCCATAAATTTGAAGTGTTTTGTTATTTTTAAATATGTTTTTTTTCAGTTTATTTGTTACAGTTCAGATAAGTATGTGTGTTTGAATGATGTATTGCTTTCAGATAAATTACAAATTAAATAATAAAAAATCAAAATTAATAAAAATGTAGGTACCCATATTATATCGAAATTAATCTAAATTCATTTCTTAGTATAGAGTTTGTTCTTTATTTTTTTTTTTAAGATTGAAACCATGAATCAAAACAGTTGAAGCTAATTACAGATTTGAACGGGCTACAATCGTATGTTGTACCACTGTGCAGTCTGCTGTCGTACAAATTTGCGCAAAGTTTTATATTTTCTTGCCTGAAGATTTTGGCTAGCATTTTCTATATAAAGCCGGGAGCTGATAAAAAAACATGTGAAGTGTAAAACCTACAAGCACCGGCATTTCTCTGCTTTAACTGAGGGCATTACATAGGGGTGGCGAGAGGGGCCAAAGAGGAGAGGAGAGAGACGAAGGGAGATAGAGCACAGAAGGCGCAAAAGGAACACATATGTTCTGGTCCTGTCGGGATTTTGCTCTTTCTGGCGTGACACTGAAGGTGTTTTTGTCAAATGTGCACTCATTTTGTTGAAAAATTGAAGTATATGCATGACTGCTCTAGTGCCCATGTCAGTGCGTGTGTGTGTGCGTGTGTGTGTTGAATGGTGTGTGGGTGTTAAACAAAGCTTGAGGATGTGTGAATCCTTTTAGTGTCTTTGCAGATTTTCTTAGATTTCCGGTCACTTCCCTAATGAGTTTTACAATGTGAAGCATGGAAAAATTTGTTGACACAACGCCAGCACACAACAATGTCACACACACACACACCCACAAGTGGCTCCATCTATTGCTTTCACACAGAGACACAGTTACATACAATGTTTAGTGGGCTTAATTTAATTTCCATCTTCATATGCATACAACAAATTGCCATGTCCTTGTTTGTCTTTGTCTTAGTGTTCGTTCTCGTCTTCGTCTTCATCTTCGTCCTTGTCCTTGTCATTCTTCCTTTGCCATTTGTGTTTATGTATATGTTTCGGTTTAGTTGTTTGTCCTCGTCTAAGCCATCATTTGTGCATATTATGAGGCCAAAACTTTGGCACGCACTAGCCAAGTTATCGGTATTCATGTGCTTAGCTTAATTCACGTTCTTCCTCAAATTCAGTTAGCAGCACTTCACTTGCATTAGTCCATTTTGCCAGATGCCCCTGACGTTCGGCTTGTCAGGGAACTCATGGCCAGAACAATACTGCCAACAAAACGCAGTTACGTGCTCGTACCTTGGGTATCTTATGGAATTTGTCAGTAAGAAGAATTTCAAGTATCTCATAGATAATTATACATGTTTTTGCATGTCGCCATTCAAGTATCTATTAGCTGATAAGCATTTAAATTGCATCTCATTTCAGCTTGTTAGCAAACTTAACAAAAATTGAGAGCAATTACACTTCGGCGACGGAACGTGTCTAATTACAAACATTGCTCGGTGTTGCCAGATGTTTAGCGCATGACAAGCTGGCAACACTTTAATGATAATTTGTCTGCTCAATTAGTTAACAAGTAAATGATAATTATTTACCACAGACTGCCGCCCATACTAACTAATTAGAGAACGTTGATGAACCAATTAAGTATATTTTACAAATTGAAATGAAGAAGATAATTAAATAAAAAGAAATGTTTGCTATGATTTTGGATTATACTTTGTGAATTTAAGAAATACATTTAAGGCTCGCTTTAACTTATAAATTGTTTGCAGTTCCAATTTAGTTACATATAATAAAGATATTCCGGGATGCCACAGAAATCGCTTTCGCTTGAATTTCACTTAAATTTCATACAAATTTAAGTGAAATCCAAGCGAAAGCGATTTCTGTGGCTCCCCAGATTACAATATTTTGAGACGATTTCTCTTTATCTATTCTTTAATCATTTGAACAGTTGGCAGTTGTGAACTGGTTCAACTCAAAGGTATTCAAAGAATTAACACACAAAACCGCAGATCTCATTTCAATCGGGCAATCTCATTCCAATGCAACGATGGGCAACTGCCATCGATTGCCGGTGTTACGCGGCGTATGAGTAATTCAACAATAACTCAAATGGTACGTGGCAAATGGCTTAGTCGAGCACAATTGAGCCGAATGAACCACGAATCTACCCACAATCCACAGTGCAGTGAGTGCAGTGAGTGTCCAAGGGAGAGAGGCGATATATAGTACAAAATATACAAAACACTCGTAGAATAAGCGAAATAATTTATGCATAAATATTCAGCATTGAACATTTGCGACAATGCGAACGTTGAACAAATCAAACATTTTATTATTTAAAGTAATAAATAACAATTTATGGCCTGCATTTAAGTCTAACTGAAGCTATGAATTATGGCCTATTCAATAATGTTACTGTCCACATTTAATACGTACAATAGTGCGACGATACAATCGGGAAAGTCTCTCAATCCTTAAACTTGATTAATTTCAATAGGAAAACAGTCGATTTGCAATGAAAAGCGTGGACTTTTATTGTTGTCGTTTTGTGTTTTTTAATTGGAGTTTTTAAAAGTAAATGATGATCGATGGGGACGCTAGATAAAAAACCATATATTGTTTATTTCTTTTAAAGACTTTCAGAGTATTGTGTACAGAAAGGCTAATATTCTGGGGAAGCAATTGTGTAATGAGTAGAAAA
The DNA here is from genome assembly GCA_037043495.1 of Drosophila recens. Lineage (NCBI taxonomy): Eukaryota > Metazoa > Arthropoda > Insecta > Diptera > Drosophilidae > Drosophila > Drosophila recens. Next base: position 72,716 of record JBAMBJ010004306.1, on the reverse strand, counting down.
AAACAACTTTTTGTAATATATTTATTTTTCAAGAGGGACTTTCATTTTTTTTTATTCCATCTGAATAGTAAGATTTCTCAAAGTTCTTAAAACAAGAATCCCTTAGAAATAGTCTTTCTACATACATACAAATATAGGTCAATTTTTTATTGGAAAAGTCACAGGCGACTAAGTCTGGTATCAATAGTATTATCTTTTACGTATTTAGTTGTACCTTCAGTAAATTCGTCAATAGTACACTTGGTGAAACAATCAATTGCTTTTAGGGATCTGTCATCAGGGTTCCCATAAATCCTTAGTAAGTACAATCCACCGTGGTGCTCTTATTGTCTCACTTTTTGCTGCCGAACTCCACAGCTTTGAATTTCAATCTGCATAGATTGAAGAAGAAAAGCAGAAAAAGTGTTGCATAAATCTTAATTGCAACAGCTACATTTAATTGCAAAAGTTTCGTCCGAAATATGGCATTATTTAACTGCTAGTTTTGCGACGTGCTAATGTAACGGCAACTGGTTCAAATTGCCGCCATTTTATGACCCAAAATTATGAAGCACGCACATACACATTTTCATAAAGACACGCCCCCTTAAAAGAAGTGGCATTTTACAATGCGCACAGTATTTTTTATCAGCTGCCAAATGGCCGACACTTGGCTACTTGTTCACTGATTCAGTTCTCTCAATTTCTGCAGTGGCCTCCATGTTCCATTGTCCAGATTTTTAGTTGTCCACTTGTCTATCTGTCCAGTTGTCCCATTGTCCATAGTGTTGGCCAGCGGCCTAACACATCCTGGCGCGCCCATAAAGCGACTCCCTTTTCCTTTTTTCTTACCCACGGCCAGAACTGAGCAGTACAGTACACGCTCGAAGCGATGCCCCCGAAAATCAGTTAACAGCCAATTTCAACTATTTTACAGGCTGCGTTCGGCATGCCAATGCCAAGTGGTCGAGTGGTCGGAGCCAAATGTCAATACCATCAGCTTGCTCCGACAATCTCAAGTCGTGAAATAGCCAACAGCAGGGGCCAAAACCAAAAAACAGAAGAAAACAAAATGAAAAAAAATGAAAATTCCAAATAAAAATGTGAAATGGGTGGACTCAACTAACATATCATTGGAACTGATTCCTTTGAACAGATTCTACAAGCCACTTTCTGGCTGGCCGCATTGTCTGCTTGGCATATGCTATGATGCTATAATTTCCAAATGCCAACAAAATATGTTTAAACACGTTCTCAAACACAAGCGGACAAGTTAAAGAAAATAAGTATCAACGAAATAACATATTTCTCAGCATTGGCAATTTTCATTTAATTTAGTGTCAATATAAGAAACATGTTTCATCTGTAGAGTCAGGACCTTATGTATTTTTTCAAATTACTTATTCAGTAATGCAGACAAGTTATTTGTATACAAGTTTCGTATTAATCTTAACAAATAAATTGGTTAAACATAAATTCAGCAATTGATGAAATCCTTTTCAAAATTGCAGTGAGACTTGAAGAATTATCAAAATAATATTGTGTTTCTCCAAATAAACTTTTCATGCACCTACAAAATCATATATAGATATAAATCTCAAGTAATTATATTAAAAATTTTATTTAAAATTGTATTCACTAAAATCAAAATCAAATTTTGTAATAATTGTAATAAGTTACTTTAGAATAATTGTACTTTGAATCGTGTGTATCATTAAATTTGACTAGTGCCATAATCATAAGTTTTTTACAACTTGTAGCACTAGGATGTTAAATATATAAATAAATAAAATAGATAAATAAAGTGAATGATATATTAGCCTTTGATTTAATTATCAATATCTTTAGTAATGATTGATATTATACTATTCGCATGGAAAGTATCTTTTTAAAACACTATAGAGTTGTCGATATACTTATATAAAAAGTATTGTCAGGCTGACCGTACTTAATGTTCAGAGTACTTTCGTTTTTTATTGTTGTTCGCCTTTTTGGGAAATGTTTGCTGCTATTCAAGCCGATATTCAAACATTTGCTGTTAATTTACTAATGGCCATGACATGAGCTACACGATGTTTTTTATATATTTAGTACCTAAGCCAAACATGACAATGAAGTACTTGCCTCAGATAAGAGCCCCACAGGTGACTATAAAAATCGGGGGGCAACTGCAGTTCACCATTCAGTGGAGAAGCCAAAGCTTTCGATTTGAAACCACATTATTCAATAGAATATTTGCTAAAATGAAAGCTTGTAAGTAGCCCAACTTGCGCCAAATCTTTCCTTTTTATGGCTATTCGAGTAATTTTTGGTTCTTTCCCTTGCAGACAACCTGCTGCTGTTCACGGCTGTGATTCTACTGTCCGCATTTGCTGCATCTACTGAGGCTCATGTCCAAAAGGAGCCTTGTCATTGCCAGCAGACGACAGTGAAACCGCCTTGTACAACTCCACCCTGTACTACAACAACACCATGTGAGACGACTACAACACCTTGTACCACGACACCCTGCACCACAACGCCTTGTACCACGACACCCTGCACCACAACGCCTTGTACCACGACACCCTGCACCACAACGCCTTGTACCACGACACCCTGCACCACAACACCTTGTACCACGACACCGTGTACTACAACAACCTGCACCACGACAACCTGCACCACGACAACCTGCACCACGACAACTTGCACCACGACAACCTGCACCACGACAACCTGCACCACGACAACCTGCACCACGACTACCTGCACCACGACAACCTGCACCACAACACCTTGTACTACGACACCCTGCACCACAACACCTTGTACTACGACACCCTGCACCACAACACCTTGTACCACGACACCCTGCACCACGACACCCTGCACCACGACACCCTGCACCACAACACCTTGTACCACGACACCGTGTACTACAACAACCTGCACCACGACAACCTGCACCACGACAACCTGCACCACGACACCCTGCACCACGACACCCTGCACCACGACACCCTGCACCACAACACCTTGTACCACGACACCGTGTACTACAACAACCTGCACCACGACAACCTGCACCACGACAACCTGCACCACGACAACTTGCACCACGACAACCTGCACCACGACAACCTGCACCACGACAACTTGCACCACGACAACCTGCACCACGACAACTTGCACCACGACAACCTGCACCACGACAACCTGCACCACGACAACCTGCACCACAACACCTTGTACTACGACACCCTGCACCACGACACCCTGCACCACGACACCCTGCACCACAACGCCTTGTACCCCGACACCCTGCACCACAACGCCTTGTACCCCGACACCGTGTACTACAACACCGTGTACTACAACACCCTGCACCACGACACCTTGTACCACGACACCGTGTACCACGACACCCTGCACCACGACAACCTGCACCACAACAACCTGCACCACGACAACCTGCACCACGACAACCTGCACCACGACAACCTGCACCACAACACCTTGTACTACGACACCCTGCACCACAACACCTTGTACCACGACACCCTGCACCACAACGCCTTGTACCACGACACCCTGCACCACAACACCTTGTACCACGACACCCTGCACCACAACACCTTGTACCACGACACCGTGTACCACAACACCGTGTACTACAACACCCTGCACCACGACACCTTGTACCACGACACCGTGTACCACGACACCCTGCACCACGACAACCTGCACCACAACAACCTGCACCACGACAACCTGCACCACGACAACCTGCTCCACGACAACCTGCACCCCGAAACCCTGCACCCCGAAACCCTGCACCCCGAAACCCTGCACCCCGAAACCCTGCACCACGACACCCTGCACCACGACACCCTGCACCACGACACCCTGTACAACGACACCCTGCACTACAACACCCTGCACTACAACACCCTGCACTACAACACCCTGCACCACGACACCTTGTACCACGACACCGTGTACCACGACACCGTGTACCACGACACCGTGTACCACAACACCGTGTACTACAACAACGTGTACTACAACACCATGCACTACAACACCCTGCACCACGACAACCTGCACCACGACAACCTGTACAACGACACCATGTACTACAACAACCTGCACCACAACAACCTGCACCACAACAACCTGCACTACAACAAAGAAGGCAAAAAATTTAGCCCCAATTGTTAGAGCTAAACGTACCACAACCGCAAGCCCGTCAGGTACCGCAACAGCAAAACCGAAACGTAAAACAACAGCAAGGCCGGAAGGTACCGCAACAGGAAAACCGAAACGTAGCACAACAGGAAGACCACAACGTCCCACGACGGCAAGGCCGGATAATGTATTGTATGTCGATACACGGGCCCCGAATGTGATCTCGGAACTGAGGTCAGTGAACGATTGCATGAACCGCGCCGATGGATCGATCTTGACTGATCCCAAGCATTGCCGCCGCTACTTCGTCTGCCGCAACAATCAGCCCAAGCGCAAGTTGTGCCCCAGTGGCCAATGGTACGACCGTGAGGCCCAAAGTTGCCTCAAGCGCAGCCTGGTTGCCAACTGTCCCGCTGGCCGTAACTAAACGATTAACTGTACACTGGATGCGCCGGATATAGAGAAATACCCTGTGCTATGGGCTAACAGGAAGTGGAAGTGGGAGAGTAAAAGGAAGAGAATGGTACTGATAGCCCAAAGCACAGGGTGCTTTTACTAATATTCTCTTCAAGGGAAGCGCAACGAATTCAGTTACAAATTCAATTGTTTTCTGCTTTTTTTTTTCTTCAATTAAATTGTAAGCTGAGAATAAATGATGCAATGCTGCTTAAAAAAACAGGGTATAAAGAGAGGGTTGATGGTGATAAATAGTGTCGTTTACTGGTATATTAATGTCGTTTTGTTAATAGAAATCCAGAGCTTAGCTCACGATTAAGCTGTCTGGCTGCCAGAAGTGTCAGACAGTTCAGTTCAGGCCAAAAGCTGCTGGCCCAATTGTCCCCCCCTCCTAACCTTTTGACACAGAGAGTGGTAGATAGGGTGGGGAGTAGATTGGTGCTTATATGAATTGCTATCAATTTACAGAGCTGCAAAAGTTTTGAAGCTGAAAAGGACTTTCAATCAACCAACAAATGGCAAAGGCAAAACAAGGCTATAAATTTGTCAACACTTTGGGCCAATAGCCGCGAGCGCAATTTTGACTCTAACTGTAACTTTCAACAATGTCACTGTGTGCGTGTGTATATGCGTATGTGTGGGTGTAACAAGCGCTGAAAATTGTGCTACAGTTATAGGATTTTTATAGGCGTCAACTTTTGGGCGCCATTTAGTGCGACATTTGTGAGTGAGTGCTTGTGGGATTATAATGTCATGCTATTTGTTATTGTTCAAGTTGCACATAGAAACAGAGGAAGATAAAGAGGGGGAGAAAGAGACAGTCAGTCAGAGAGCATGATTTGTGCATCCAGCATCAGTATCAGTATCTGGAAAAATCTGCCGTGCTTTCCCCCTCTCTCCCAAAAAATGCAACATCTTTAAAAGACACACAAGTATTATCGTATATCCGCTTGTGCTTTATTATTTTCGCGTCAGTCTGTCCGCCTGTCGATTTCTGCTTTTGTTACGCTTTCGTTGGCGCTTCGCTTGTTTGCGGCATTTTGCATTTTTGTGGGTCACAAACACAAATCAAAAGCAATGCGCTTCGGCTTCGTCCCCTTCGTCTTCTTCGTCTCACTCCCCGTCTCGCCACACAGTTGTATCATATTTCACTTGGGTATTCGCCGTTACTTTCCCACCATTCCCCTCTCGACCCCTTTGTCTTTCCTGTTTTCCACTTTTACCATTACCAAAACAGCCACAGCCACAAGAGCCACGTCGAAAGGTTCAGCCAAAAGACGAAACATGGCCAGAATCTGAATCGGAATACGAGCCCGAAACGCGCTCAGCGTCGTCCTGGTCCTGGTAATAAAATGCATAAAAATCAAAAAAACTCCGAGTGACTTTAAATGCAAAATGGCTACACGATGCGTTTGTCATATTTTGTATGCCACTTTTCTCATACCCTGTAAACATAGAAGCAACTGAAGGAGCATGCCAAAAGCAACAATATTTGTACATGCTTAATCACAAATAGTTGTCATTCACTCCGTTTTTTAATGTTTTGCAAAATACTAATAACTATATAACCACTTATATATTGTTTGTAGAGTATTTTGCCTTTAAAAACTCGATTATTTCTTCACTTCTTGGGGCGTGAAGTGGCGTGTGAATATCTTCTACTTTCCACATTGGTCGTATTTACCGATTTGAGATTTTGAATTTGGGTTTGCCATGTCGCATGAACTGCATAAGAAATGAGAGTATAAACATATAGAATCGTACTTGTCTTGTGAACTTTGTGAATCACCTCGAAATCACTAACGAAATGGAATAGTTGGTGAAATGCTTACAAAATGTTTGACACATAATTTGACAGACTGCGTTTTCATAAATGTTTTGGTCTTGCTTTTGGAACTGGTTTCACCTTTAAAGCTACCTTGAACTGAAATTTTAAACCTTTTAATACTTAAACTTAGATTCAAAGCGAATTATACCGTTGTTCTTAAAGCACTTAAACTATTTTTATCTTTAAATATTATTATTTTGACTATAGCCATTATAGTTAGTAAATTTTGAGTCTCCACTGTATCATAAATGAAACACGCATTAATTGATAACAATGCATGCACATATACATACAATATATTAATGCAATTAAAAGGCTGATGCAAATGGGGGAGACTAAAAGGTAGCAAAATTTACGTACACATGTGTATATAGTGAATTTTAAATTTTAATTTTGTGCTCAAAATAATTAAAAATGTGTGTTTGTATCGCATCTAAAAACAAACGATTCAGTTCCACGTGTATCTGTTGTCTGTGTTTAATGTTGCAATTTAATTACAGTGGGACATATTTCAAATACATCAACACATAGTACAATGAAAGGAAGAGTATCACGCCTACATCTACACATTCTAAATATATATATCCCATGAGCTGACATTGCGCTTCCTTTGCGCGACATTTGATAATTTAATTTATGTTTATTTCGCTTGTGGTTAAAAAGGGCGAATAAAAAATAAACCATCATTGTTTGGTTTTGTTATTTAATTGTTGTGTAGTGTAAATGTTGTTGTTGATGGTAAGTAGTCGAGCACAATTATAATAAATAATAATTGGTCATTGAATTATGACACTTACCTTAAATCAGAACGTTTAACAAGTTGACGTTAATCATGCGCCATGTTAGCCTGAAGTTTGGTTGCTTTTCAATTATTTATATGTTTTTATTGCTGTTATTATTTACGCCTTTTTTATTTATTACTATTTTTTGCAGTTATTATTTAGCTGTTTGTGATTACTTCAACTTGATTTCAGTCGCTCTCATTGCTATTTATGGGACTGTTCACACGCACACATTAGATTTATTCAGCAAACACTTCAACGGCAACAAGAACAACTTTGGGGAAACCGCATGGCATTTTCAATTACTCGCACTTAACTTCCAGCTCACTTGCTGGCAAAAGAGATTGGCCAAATTCAAGATTTATTGGAGATACCACAAATATCTAAATTATGCACGATTCGCTTAATCAAGCCAATATACTTAATCAAAATTAATTACGTTATGTCATACAGCCTATTAATATGGGATAATCATAAAGACAGTTCAAATTATGTGCTGAACAAATAGTCAAATTTACTCATTACTTTACTGACTTGTTGACAAATTGTCAATATGGACTTACATAAAATCACAAGCAGAAATATTAAAGTTCTACCCCAAGTTCCACTTTATAACCATCCTCTTTTTATACTCATCTCATTTATAAATTTCATAGTGTTACATAATAATATTAGAGTAACAATTATGGGAATCACAATCAGCTGTCTTACTTTAAAAAAAAGCTTTTATAACTTTAGTTAATTAAGTTCCATTAAATAAAAATTGAATAAACGTGTTGATTTAGATGAAATATAAAATTTGTATTTACATAGGTTTGCTTATTACAAATTTAAGTTAAATAGATTTATTTCAAACATTAAAAGCAGATGAAACAGAAAGTAGACTTTTGGAATGAATCAAATTTAGGTATCATCAATTAAGCAAGTCGTGTTTAATTATTTAAATGAAGCTCTAATTTGATTAGTAATTTATTGCCTGAGTAACTGTCAGTAGGAGCGATAAATAAATGAAACATGAGGAGGAAGCGTAACTAATAAGCGCAAAAAGGTTCACAAACTAAAGCGGAAAACGAAATAAAATAGAAAATATGTTAACTCCCCGAAGGGCCAAACATTTTTGGCTCATTTTCCAGATTGCGCGCTGAATTTTTAATTACACTCGAAAAATTCTAAATTGCAACTAAAGTTTAAATGAAGCGCAGACACAGATACCACACACACATACACATAGACACACACACATACGCATACACACACTCAGCTGGCAGTTATTTTCATTATTAATTAATGCGACGCACTGTTTCAGGCAGACAACTTATGTATACACACATACATATTCATAAACACATATATGTATGTACATACATACATATGTATGAGTGTAAGCACTTCTCAGCAATTTCTCCCCCCCTTTCACACAGTTCGCACAGTTGCTGAGAAAAGTTTGCGCCATTTGCAAGTGAAAGTTGAACTCAAGGAAAATACTTTGTGGAGCAATTGAAAAACGTTCAACAAACTTTTCGCGCTGTTCATTTTTAGCCACATCTGCCGACGCTTAAACAAGATGAGGAGGAGTGGAGAAAAAAAGAAGAAGATGAGAATGGGGGGAGGCACAAGTTGTGCAATTTTGACCCGATTTGTACAATATACATACATATATACGAATTTTTCACATATTTTCAAAATATTCGTTTGGGTAACCAAACAGCTGAATTCAATTAAAACTAACTGGAACCAGCAACTAGTTCCAAAAACTTTTTATACCTACTTCACAGCAGCAAAAATTGTATGGGTACAGTGGGGCAAAACACAAAGTATTGGTAAGCCCATCAAGTAAATAAAATAGTCACATATTATTTAAACTATTTTTTACAATCAGAATATATAAAATTTAACAAAAATAAGAACATTTAAGAAGGTATGATATTTTGCACAATTTAAAAAGTTAAGCAATGCAAATGTGTTTTGTACCACTGTTACGTGACCTACGATAAGTGCGTTCATTAAACAGGCACTTTGCCTAGCCTTGACCACAATGAATGAGAATGATGATGACTGATAGAAATAATATATATGTATATGTAGTATGTATATTAAGGCTGAAGATGGTCGAACGGTGTCAACATTGAAATTGAAAGGGGTGCAGGGACCAAGTGGTTAATATAATGGCGTCAAGGAGAGAATAACATAAGAGATAGAGAACGAGAAACAGAGTGAGGGAGAGAGAGAACTGCGATAATGTGCACTGTGGTGCGCTCTAAAGGGAAGCGTGAAAAGTGAAAGTGAAAATTTGTTGTTACACCTTCAAAAAAGATGCGACGAAAATGAAACAAAAATGAAACGAAAAACTAAGCGCAAAGCAGGAAAAGCGTAATAAATAAAAATCATATAAAACAGCGAGACCAACAACAACAACAAGTAGTTGTAGTTGTATGTATGTGTATGTGTGAGACAAGTTTCTGTTGTTGCTGTTTTTGCTGTTTGTGTTGTTGTTGTTGATGCAGCGACCAGCGCCAAACATGCGAGTACATAAATTCTTTGGCAATTTATTATTAGAAAAAAAGCAGACGCCGAGGCCGCCACAGTGAGAGACGAAGACGGAGATAAAGAAAGAGAGGTAGAGAGAGAGAGAGGGAGAAAGCTGCAGGGCTAAGGAGCCACAACGGGGTGGCTATTTTTTGTTTTTTGTTTAGTTTATCGTCAAAAGCAACAACAACACACACGGCAAAGATGTGACACAGTGAGAAGAAGGTTCAGAAGGGGGCAGAGGTAGAAGAAGGAACAAGTGGCAAGGGGGGTACATCTGTATGTATATGAAATATTTGCCATGCTATTATTATTATTATTATTATTATTTTAGAGCAACATTATGATAGTATTATTGGAATGTGTGTGTAGTACGAGTGTGTATAGAAAACTGGAAGGCGCTTGTCGTGTTGTTTGCTCTGCTCTGTTAGGGCGCAACACACGCACACGCACACACTGTGAAAAATACATGGGCGTTGCAGACACGCGCGCCATATGCTGAAAGTTTAAGCGTCGCCTCGCGTCGCAGCGTCTCTCTAATATCATAGCGACATTGCCCGTTGCCCGTTGCCTAGTCAATATTTCATTTGGCACTTGAACCAAATACTTTTAGTTTGCTGCCGACGCAGACGAAGGTTGCTGAGGACGCTGACGCCGATGCCAAAATCGATGCCGATGTCGACAGCGATAGCGACAGCAACATCCACTTTAATCTTACCTAAATACACACACATACATATACAAATGTTTTTATCTATCAGAATACATCTATAGTAATTGATTTCTGCTTATATTTGGTTAATTTAGCTCGTAAATTGTTTGCTGGCAACTCTTTGTGAAACTCGCGGAAACTTCGCGTATGCGTAATATTCAACAATGCAAACATACTACACTAAGGAATTGACATACACAATGTGTATTACACATACACATACATATACATATGTGCAAATATTCCAAGCGGCCTAAAGATATAAAATACATTAGTCTGCTGACTTGTGTTGTGTTTTTATTAGAAGAAAATAGCGGAAATTGCTAAGAAAATTTTATTACTTACTTTAAAAATTTCAACTTGGATGAATATGCAAAAAAACACAGCAAAGCTAATACGAATATATATGATAATGCTATGGTCCCTCGTTCCATTCACAAAAAAAAATTTCGTTTCGTAACATCTATTATTACGGATACGGCACGTGGTAAAGTTAATGAAATGGTATTCTAGACATTTTCACCAACTTATCTATAAGCTTTGATACGAGAATCTTTAAAGTAAAGATATTTTTGGCTTAAATTATAACAATTCTGATTCAAGGTATTAACAAATTAACACTTCTTGATATAATTTGTAAAGTTCAGTTGTTCCCCATCCTTGATTAAATTGACTAAAATCCAAACTTTCTATTCGAAACTTCATAGTTTAAGCCACGACTGATCACATATACTCATGGAAGGCTAAGAAATAATTTTCATAGAGCTTGTTACACAAACAAATTCGCTTAATTGTTGACGCCTTTTCTTGCTCAACACATTTGGAGATACGTAAAAAGGAGAACGAGAATGTAACAAACAAAACAAAAAAAAAAATAGTTGAAAGCAGACATACTCGTATTTCCAGGAATTGATTTCAAAGGTTGCTACAAATCAAGATTTTTCGATGAATTCGAGTGAAAAACATTTGTGGTCCATTCCATTTTTCAAATTAATTACCTTTATATGGTATGTCTAAGTAAGAGAATTTTAAGCGCCGTCTAGAGAATGAAGGCAACTTAATAGCATTCCTCAATAGTTTCGATGTTCAATAATTGGAAATAAGAGCCGTTGTCGCAGGTAACTGGACTTTGTCAGAATAAGAATTCTTTAACTTCTCTGACTTTCAGCATTTCTTTTTTTTTATCTTTTTGTTCAAGTAAATTAAAAGTACTCCACGATAATTATTCCATCGACAACAGGTTTAATTGACAAAGCAGGAAAAGCACATCGTGGTAGCTCTCAATCTAAATCCCTCGCCTCCTCATATTATGCCTATAAATACTCAATGAATAGAGAATGGGCGTATTTATAAATAGAAACCGTAGGTGTTCTCTCAAGTTGTTTTCCAACAAGAATCACTCAAATTTCAAGATGAATGTATTAATTGTTTTGATGAGCCAATTAAACGGCTGCACTTTCGTAAAAACAAGATAATTATCATCGAGATTCCTCAAATACCACAATTTGTATTCAGAGTTATTCCTTGTTGTTGTAGCTAAAAAACAGAATAAATAAAGTTAAAGAACTGAAGATTCTCGTAATTTTGTTGAATGCATGTCGCAGGCATTTGAAGTGCCAGCTTTCTTGTTTTTAGCCACAAGCAGATTGTGGTAATAGAATAAACTGAAATTAAATAGTCGCAAGAGCCATTTTGGGCAATGCAACAGGTTCTTTTCTTCCGGGAGTTTTATTGTTTTTTCTTGTTTTCAAATGCAAAACTAATTGCGGATTCACGAAATTTCTTAGACTGCAACCAATGAAGTAGGATTTCAATAAATGTCATAAATTTGCCAGACGACTTAGCAAATTGCAAGCTGAGTGAGCCAGAGAATGAAAATCGAAATGGCAAAGGAAAGAGAAGTGGAAAATGGGATTGGGAATGGAGAATGGCGAATGGAAATGCTGTAAGAGTACGGAAGTTGTGTCCTACAAAGGCACTTCTTTTCCTCCCTCTCTGCTTTATTTCCTTCTGTTTTGGGGGTTTGGTGATTATCGTTCGTATTGCTGGCGGGTTTCATTACTAGAAGAAGAGATGGAAAGCGAAAAAAGACAAAAATAACAAGGGGGCTTCGCCCCGAGCCGAGTTTGCCCGACTGTAAGATACCCTGTGCCAGTCTCCATTAAATAGAATATTGGTTACAATAGAATTAGAATTATGTATTAAAGCATATAAAACATAAATACTTAACGCTCCTCGAATTTGCTGTATGATATAGTAGTCCAATTTTAACCAATTCTGGTCAAAATGTTTGGGACCATCCCATATACATATTCTGTCAGTTTGGTTCATTTATCTCAAACAACAAAAAAGTTTATAATACTAAGACTTAACTTTCGACTGATCGTTCCCATGGCAGCTATATAATATAGTGGTCCGATACAAATATAAAAACAAACTTGATCTGCGTTCGGTGTCCAGAAACCCACATACCAAATTGGAAGCCTCTAGCTTTTATAGTTTCTGAGATCGGTTGTCTCAAACAGACGGTCGGACAGACGGACGGACAGACAGACGGACATGGCTCAATCGACTCGGCTATTGATGCTGATCAAGAATACATATAGGGTCGGAGATGCCTCCTTCTGCCTGTTACATACATCACACAAATCTAATATACCCTTTTTGACCATTTTCAATGGTCACAGGATATAAAAAGCAGAAACAGCCGCCACTTCAACTGACCAGAAAATAAAAAGTGCGCCGGTAGAAGAAAATACCAAAAGGAATAAATGAAAAAGAAAAGTACAACAAAAATATATAAGGTTTTGGCTGCTGCTGTGCATGAAAATGAAAAACCAAAATTAAATTTCCATAAGCAAAAAGGAAAAATCAACGCATCAAAAGACGAAAACAGTGAACCGAGCAATGAATGGGATAGAGGGACACGGGGACAGAGGGACACGGGGACGGCGCATCACGAGATTCGGCTGAGAAAATTTGAAAGCTTTCACTTTTTAGCCGACAAGCATTTCTTTTTCTCTCTCTCTCTCTCTGTCTTTCCTTTGGGTTTTTTTTTCAAATTATTTTTCTTTTGCATAATAATGAAATTAAATTGCTGCCTTATACACACAATCATACATGCCAACATCCATGTGTATGCATTTATATATACATATATATATAAATATATATACCCAGAAGATGCGATTTGTTTGTGAGAGTATTTTTATCTCGGCCACTTTGCAGCGGTTTTCATTTCTGTGGCAAACTGCAAAATTGGGCCACAAACCAGAAATGCAGGAGTCGAAAGATGTTCCACACACACACAGACACACACACATGCCATCAAAGGCCTTTATCATAAGCCTATCATAAGTCTTAGTAGTAAGTACACATATGTATGTACTTATCAACACATTGACCCTGTAAGCCAAAGGAATTTGAAACATTAATTACTAATTTAATATCTGTTGCATTTGAACTTGAGCAGCTTACTGAATGTGGAGTGGAGTGAATGCTGCCAAACTACGAGTGCCGTCGACTAAATCGATAAGATTATTGTTGTGTTTACTTGAGATATAACTTAACTGCTTAAATAAGCGTGTCCAATCTATTGCTATTGGAAAACAGCGAGAAGATAGTGTTCAATATCTAAGCAATTTAGAAACTATTATTCGATAGTATAATATAGTACATTTATTTCAGATTTATAAATAAAATCTATTTTATTCGTGTTAATTATTCAATTATTACGACTATCCATAAATGATGGCTGCTTCAAACAATATCGATAAAGGGATAATTTTTAAAATATTTTCATTCAAAAACTATCTTTTTTTTTCTTAATATCTCACCAAATTTTTTCAAGCTTAACTTAACTTTTTTTTTAAATAATCGTATAAACTGACTACAACAATGGAAGGCATATATTGTCTATTTTTCTTTTTTTGATAAAAACCTATTTGGACTTTGACCGACAAATTTATGGACTAAAGTCCCTAGGAAGTTGCAGTCCAAACAAATATCTGCCTGTTATTTGATCTTGGTCTTCTTATTTCAGCCAATGTAGGTCAAGAATTTACATACGTAAATAGCCACAAATGTTTCAACCGCTGACCAATTTTCGGGCCAAGTTGTTTTGCGTTGGGCTTTAACGAAATGAAATTACCAACGTAATCTGCCAACAATTCCCTGAAGCGTGAAAAATTCCGGTGGTCACTCTGGTCCAGCTCTTAATGTATTAATATATATATGGTACAAGAATATACTATATGTATATGTACATATACATATACCACAAAATTGGTCTACGTACAATTTATGGAATAAAAACTCCGAGCTGCGAATTACAAACATACATTTTCCGAATATGTTACATGTGTGTGTGTGCTCGGCAAACACGCACAAGCATTGGTTTGATAGACCCAAAACAAGATTATTCAACTCCGTAAAGCTTTAACCATTCTATTAACTTATAATGCTAAGCTTTTAACAGTTCTGTCTGTAGTTTTGTTGCCAACTAATGTTTTTTTAAGTCGGATTTAAGCCGTTGTGAATCACTAATACTGCATTACGAAAAGTGCATTATAAGCAGTACATTAACAAAGTTCACACATCAAAATCTAAATTAGCGCATTGGCTTGAACCCTGAACATAACCCCTGGATCTCTCGGACAGATTTTAACCCAACTATCAAGGGCTCAAAATCCATTGATAGCTTGTACCAAATGCATCCATACGGTTTGCTTTTAATGTTCGTCCAACTTTTACTAAATAATAATTATAAAGTATTTATCTACATCTTCAGTTAACGTACCACATGAGCCTGAAAACCTTTTCAAAGAAGTTTTCTTTCATATGAAACACCCTATAAAAAACTCGAATTATTTAAAGAAGGAAATTATCATCGACTTGACTATGTACTATAACTATGTATTCAATAAGTTTGTTTTACAATTTCTAGAGAGATATGAATTTGGAAATCACTAATAACTAATAAGATGTTTGATTTAAAATGATTTTCTACTTCCAGAGAAGATTTCCTATAAAAGAAAATTTTTGCAATAATAAAAAAAACCCAAATATTTTCAATTAGCAAGCTGGTTCAAACTAGAAAAGGTTAAGATCCCATTTTAGGAAAAATTTATTAAAGAGGAGAGGTTTGAATTGTCACCTGTCCCAGTTGCATATACCCATTAGTAACCCTTTTGGGCTTGCAGGGTAGTGAGTAAAATAAATAAAAAGAAACTATAGAAGACAACGAACAAGGCGAAGAAGAAGATGAGAAGATGAGAAGAAGAAGATGAAGACGGAGACAGAGCACAGTGCGTGTCAGCCTTGAGCTACATTCAGCAGACAGACGGACAGACGGACGGACGGACACACAGACAGCAACACACAAAATTTTGTACACGTTCATAATGCAAACTTTGGCCAAAAAGAAAATGCGGCAGAAAACAAAGATGAGGCAGGGAAAGAAAGAACGACAGAGCGACAGAGAAAGAGAGAGAGTGAGAAAAAGGGGAGATAAAAGTGAGCAAAGAACGGAAAAGAAAAGACGAAAGAAAAACCTTCGCCAAAGTTGCCGCTATCAATTTGTTGTTATTGTTTTCATTTTATTTTATTTTATTTTATTCTGTTCTGTTTCGAGCTGACAACAACAGCAACAACAATACAAATATTAATAATAATAATTATAATTATAATAATAACATACTTATAAACATATGTAATAATTTTTTCGGTGAGCTCAGCTGCGTAGCAAAAAACGGGGAAGTCCACAGAAAAGTAAGAAAGAGCCGAAGAACAAGGACGACAAGCGAGAGAAATGAAAGGAGAGAGAAGAGATGTATAGTATGTATGTCTGTAGTAGATGGATGTGATGTAGCATGGAGAGAGGGGGTCGAATGGGGGAGGGGGGACAGACATCAGAAGTTGATGGCATCTGTTTAATTTTTGCTGTTGTTGTTTTTATTAATGAATTTTTATGCTCAGTGGGCGACGTTCAGTTTCTCTTCTTCTTACTGATGTTGTTGTTGCTAATGCTTGTTGTCGTTGTTGCTGTTGTTGTTGTTGCTGTATTTTGGCTGCGTGTGTTTTTACTTTTGGGCTTTGGCTATAGCTAAAAATATGTCTGCCAATTCGTTAAGTGGCTCAACTGACACATATACGAATAAATATGTCTGTGAGTGTGTGTGTGTGTGTTTGTGTATACATATGTATATATACTGTACAGTGGAGTCTGCTTATGACAAAGGAGCATATATTTTTGACATTGACAGCATTTGTCGCACAGAGTTTTTAGCGAGCGTTCACTGTTTGCATTCGACATTTGTCTTTGCATTGTTTTCTTTGGCTAACTTATTGCGAAGTGTTATTGCCTTGCAGTTTTTGTTGTTGTTGCAGTTGTTGTTGTTGTTGTAGTTGTTGTTGTTGCTGATGTTGCTGCAGCTGTAATTGCTGCTGTATTTGTTGTTATTGCTGTTGTAGCCGTTGCTGTTGATATTATTGACGTGGGCCAACATGATTTGCATTTTTGGCGCGCACTCAAAAGCCGGCAATTGCAATTGCAATTGCCAATGCATTCGCCGATTTACTCACACTTGCACTTTTTCACTCTTTGACTCTTTTACAGTTGTCACAATTATTGGAAACAACAAATCAACAATTTTTCGAGAAAAAAAAACAAACAAAAAATTTGAAAAAAAAATTGTTGAAATCGATTTTTGTAAATCTTTGTGTTATTTTTGTGCTATGCTTTTGCTATATTTATTTCTAATTTTTGTAATTGTTTGCTAGTGTCGCACTTTTGTTTTGGTTTCTCGCACACGCGACGATCTCGAACTCAAAATGGAACCGCCTTCATCTGCATCGTGTCCGTGCACGTGGCAATCTCGACGCTGACTGACGCTAACGACGAAGTTGTGCCAGCAACTGAAGCAACTGCCCCACAACGGAGTGAATTGTGCCGCTTCTGGCATCCGCATCGGTTGCCTCCGTTGACACAATGACTCAGAGCCAAAACAGACAACACACAACAGGCAACATGGCCCAGAGCCGTCGGCCCGAGTCGTTACGACTCGTCACAACAAGACACGACACGACACGACCCGACTGCAGCATCGCACGAGCACACAAAACGAACGAATGTCGCTGCTGACTTTTGAGTTAGTTTTCATGCTGCTTGTGTCTGTGTGTGTGTTTGTGAGTGAATGTGTGTGTGCTTGTTAGTGTGTTGCTATTTTTGGCTCACACTCAAACAGAAAAATTTCCCTATATTCTAGGTTCACTCTCTCGAGAAAGAGAATGCATGTGAGATGTAAGTGAGTGAAAGCGACATTGAGAGCGAAGCGATTACACTAACAAAAATCAGGATAAGTCCTCGGAAACATTTAATAATATTAATTTAAATTATAGGATATTATTACTTATAGTTCATTTATTGTTAATTACTTAAATAAGACAACTTGATTGTTTCTTTTTGCTTTAAAAGTGTCTTGTTTCACTAACAATTTATAAAAAATTTATAAATAATAAGTTGCTAGATTTAAAGCAAAAATCTTAATTTTTTGTTATCAGTGTAGGAAACGAGTGGTGCTGTGAGCTGCTAACGAGTGTAAATGCTTTGAGCGTTTTAAATGCTTTTTCCTCTCATGCCCGAGTAGCCTTTTTGCTCATTTCCGTTTGGCGTGCGTAGGACTTCCGCTGTCTTACAGCCAAGGAAGTTGTTGCAACAACCGAGGACTAGAACTAGGAATGAGGACGTCTGTTTCTGCTTTTGTGAGGAATGTCAAAAGACGGTCCATGGATCGCAGCAGAAATGCATGCCTCGCGGCATTTAAGAGCTGATTAAAGGCAAAACTTTAGGAAAATCCCTTTTCATAAATATAAAATAACTGTTATCATCTTATTTAATATTCGCAACGCATATGAACCATACACCCTGCGGATAAAGCTTTGAAATGTTAATATTTACACTTTGCTTTAAATATTATCCCAGCAAAATCGCAAATAAATATACATAGTTGATTGAAATAGATAAAATAACAAACATACAAGATTCCAATATACTTATTATAATTATTATAAGAACACTGTAAAATAAATTATTGACTATTTATTTTTTAAAATTTCTATGCACATTTAAAAGTACAAAATATTCCGAAAATCTTCCGCAGCCCAAGAAAACAGTTAGTATTACCTTCGTGAATGAAAAAGACATAGTAATAGAAAATATATGAAAAATATATGACTTTAATTTCTTCACCGTAAATTTTAATAAGCTTTAAAAACGATTCACTTTAAGTTAAATTTAATAATAATTTAATAACATTTCCGAATTAATATAATAAATTGAAATTTTAATTTGAAGAGATTTTCACTTTGGCTTTGTTTTTATATGGACTTTGACATTTACTTTTAATACGTAACAACAACAACCTTCTCGAAATGTACTCCTTCAATATTTATGTCAATATTTACTTCTACGAGTATATATAAAATTCAATAACCTTTGCATGCTTATTGGCGCAAAGTGTAAGTTGTGCGTTTAACATGAAAATTCAATATTACTGTTAAAACAAAGCGAACATTTTGGCAGAGCCTTTGTTCTGCTAATAAACAATTCATAATATTAAACACAAAGGAATTTGAATGATTGCGGTCATTTTGTGGTTATTTCATTTATTTGCAAATTAACTTTATGAACCTTCTTTTGTAGAGAAAATCACAATTTAATTACACAGTCAAAAATAATTAAATAATTTAAAGGAGAAGTTACATGTGTTAATCTTATAAGTCTTAAATACTTAATCAACTTAGGGATATCTTATGCCATTGGAATCTCAGAGAACATCGTTTACTAGAGATTTCGCAGACTTCTCTCCACTTCTTTCGTCGATATTGGTCAATGTTATTTTTCGGTTTTTCTTTGAGATTTTCCATTCAATTAACACCTTTTAATTTTATGCATGTATGTGATTATACAGGGTGGTTCATTTAAAAATTGGAATTTAATTTTGATATAAAAAAAAAACGGCTCGACATTTTTCAAATGCTGAACATTTATTGGAAAGGTTGGCTCATGTCATTTATTTATGAAAAACAATGTCGGTCAAATGACCACCACGGCTGACTTGGCAGTAGCCCATTCGATCAAACCAATTTTTGAGAACATTTTCTATTGTTACGGCACGTATGTCAGCAATAGCAACACGAATCTCGTTCTTCAACACATCAATTGATTCAGAATTGTTTGCATAACATTTGTCCTTAACCGCTCCCCACAGATAATAGTCTAACGGTGTCAGATCACAGCTTCTTGGCGGCCAATTCACATCTCCATACTTGCTGATTATTCGATTTTCGAAGATAGGGCGCAGAAGATCGATTGTGGCGTGCGCTGTGTGGCACGTAGCGCCGTCTTGTTGAAACCAAATATCGTCCAAGTCTTCCGCTTCAATTTCCTCCAAGAACCAATCACTTAACATTTTTTTTGATAAATGTTTTTTTTCAAATTTCGCACAGCTTGAGTCGAGGACTCACCACTTTGGAAATATGTTTTTAATATTTGCCAACTTTCTTCAAGCGAATAGCGACCCATTTCGTAAATGTCTAAGTTTTTACTAAATATTAGTCGCTTTCCGAATGACATTTGACGTTTTTAAAGTCAAATTATGAACATTTCAAATTCCAAACACTAGTAGGAGTTGTCTTAATGTGAAATTGCAAAGATTAATTCATTCCAACAATAATTAATCTCGTTGTGAGGCAGGTTCTGTAACCTTTCAAGCAGCTTTTGCATGATGCGTTACTGCCAAGAACCAAGAACCAAAGAACAACGAGGACCAAGGACAATTGAGCCAACCGAACCAAGGAACCAAGAAAACCAAAGCCGCATTGTGCCACTGAAAAACGGAAAAAGAAAGATGACAATCACAAGAAAATGAAGCAGGAAAAAAGGGGAACAGAAATGCGAATGCTTTTTACTTTGGCCAAAGGCAGCTGACGATGTTGTGATGGCTCGATTGCATTTTTGATAACAGCAACAAGCAGATACCAGCATCTCGCAACCAACAAACAACAACCAACAACTTGCAACAGTTAAAGGATGCCACATTTACCAGTAAAAGCAGTAGGCAACATTGACTGCTTGGTTCAATGGCGATTGTCTTCTTGGTCTGCTTCTCTTGGTCACCTTTCTCTATCTGTCTCTCTCTCTCTCTCTCTGTCTCATTCTCTTTGCTCTGTGGGATACGATGTTATATTTGTGTTTAACCTCAATCTACACGTAATATGTGTAATGTCACCATGTGTGATTTGTTACAGACAGCGCCAAATAATGCCAGCTGAAAACAATAAGTAATATGATAAACACGTTCACAAAGCAGATTAACGAACAGCTTCATAATGAACACTACTCGGTAATTCCCTAGATTATTGCTAAGAGATTTGACTTAAACCATACATAAATAAATTTGTTTAACTTAAATGTCAAACAAATATGTTAACATAAAGCCCATTTTATCAACAATACATACTACAATAATTTGAAATTAATGAATTTGAATTAGAATTAAACAAAATAAAGGCTTCATATATAGATACTATAGTTGTACATATATATTATTAATAGATAATGTATTAACTTAAGTAATCATGCAATTCCCGTGCTTATTACTATAAATTGTTTATTAACACTTGGATATTTTCATCCTTTTCACCTGTCAGCTGCTTAACATGCAACTAATGCTTGCCACTTGCCACACACAAAAACACACACACACACACACACTCATACACACACAAAGGCACGTGCGACTGTAATCTGCTTATCGCTATTCAATAAAGTCTAACAAAATACTTAATTAATAAATTAAATATGATATACATATATTTATGATAAATAATTAGTTTTGTGAAGTAATGCAGTTACCTATTATGTGGACAAAAGCCAAAGACTAATAAAATTTCAGGTAAATGTTTGTCTGGTTAAACTACCTGATTGCACCCAGAATGAGGGGGTTTAATCAGTTAGTAAGTCAATCAGTATTTTAATAAATAGAACGACAGTCGTTCCAAGCCTTAATTTTTAAAATAGACCTCTGCATATAAATTATTTTTGTTTTGATGAGCTTTTATTGCATATGTTTTTTAAAAGTCACATTTCTTCTTATTTAAAATAAAAAAAAGCACTACAATTTGATTATAAAAGAAATTTACATTATAAAAATGTAATGATCAAAATGAAAAATTTTTTAATAATTGCATCGATTACATATATTATTGATTTTGCTTAGACACTTTTTTAAGCAATTCAACTTCGGAGTCTGCTTTGTATTAAAGTTTCACCAAATTAACTATTTTTTTTTCTCCTGTGAGTTTCTAAGTTTCAATAGCGACTTATTGGAAAATATCTGTATTTCAAGCATCCAAACGAAATGAAAACCCGCACTCGATGTGGACTAAAAAACTCAATAAGTGTTTGTTGGTATTTGCGACTGTTGGAAAAGCTTGTAAACTTGGCTCAAATTGCTTATGCATGTCCAGAAAGAGCTAAAGCTCTTTGGAAAGTAATGGAAAGCTTTTTTATTTTGAATTTTTCTTCATCTTTAAGTCCGATAGAAAAATGAATTGAACAGATTCCGAAGCAGTTTGTCAAGTTTAATTACAGAGTATAAATTCATTTTCCTCTTTCTGATTATCTTATTTCCAATATCTATCCTGTTTAACTCTCATTTCATGAATCTCTCTTAACATTTGCAAAACCACGCAAACTAGAGTAGGCGTATTTACATTTGTCGCCCTTTAATCAAATGCTCATAATAAATTTCGATAATTTCACATGTTCGGTCAAATATGAAACATGTTTCGACTGTGGCGACACAACAAACTAAGGTTGGCTCATTAAATATGATGGCAGCATTCATTGTGCTGGCATTTGCTGGTCTAAAATGCAATGAAAAGTTTTGTCAAATCATTCACAAAATGATCAACTAATACAGAAGCAGGCGGTCGCAGAGCTACCAATTGAAATGCAACCGAATCGGGTCAGAATGATGCATAATTAAAGGAACACTCCACGGTAGAAGGGTGAGAGAGGGTGTGTTGATGAAGAGTTGGAAAAGTGGCCACAGAACATGGCTAGCGGCAATTAAAACAACAATGACAACGGTAACAAAACTAAAATAATCAAATACACACGGTGACTATTTCCATTGTTGCACCCTGTATGCAATTGCCAATAGGGTATATTAACTGTCTGCTTGTGTATGTAGCAACAAGTAATGTTATCGCTTCTATTAATTTTTTTCCAGAATTAATTATTAAATTAATTAATATGATATATTTATATATAAATATAAGTTAAATATAATATACCACAAAAAAAATATGATAATGCATGAATACTAGGGTGTCCCTTATTTGGTCAAAGTCAATATTTTTAAACGCATACGGGCTAGTTCTATTCATTAGGTCTTAAAGCACTCAGAAATAAATTTTTACTTCAATCGGAGTATGATAATCCGTGCCGACTTTGATCGGAAAATTTCAAAATTACATAATTTATCAGAATTTTAGAATTTTTTTTAAAACTGCAAAAAAGGCACTTTTTGCATGAAAATGAGGAAAAATGGTCATTTTTAGGATTTTCAAAAAATTCTAAAAAAATACTAGCAAAAATATTTTTGAAAATTTTATTTTTGCAGACACTATTAAAATTCTTTGAAGGAATTTTTTGCATTCCAACATTTTTTGGAAAAAGTCGAGGGTAAAAGTTGAAAAAGTGGATTTTTACGAAAACTCAAATATTTTCGAATATTTTCAATATTTTCAAATTATGAGTTGATATAACATTAGTTTTCTGTAAATACTATTTTTTAAGATTTTTATTTAGTTAGTTGTAATTGAAGCTTTTGAGTAAAGTTGCTTTTTTTGCTGGTTGAAATAAGCTGTGAGCCACCGTATGTTCCCAAAAAATGTTTGTTTAATATCGAAAACATTATAGGATCTTAGGTCTCATAAGTTTTTCTTTTGTAGAATAATAAAACATAATTTAATTGATTCATTTAAATTGCTATTTAAATGATTTAACCTTTCAGCTGGTAATGTTGTTTATTTGATTAAATTCAAATGATGGGTATGTTTGTATATATATGAATATATAATGCATTTTTATATATAAAAAATACGGAGGATATCGTAGTCGGCTACTCTTACATTTCCTCTCCTCGCTTGTTTATTATTTAGAGCCTCTTGTGGGCGACAGGGAAAGCTGAAAGTGAGACCATTCATGTTGAAAATAAACTCGAAACTGTTAAAAGCTGTAAGCATGCCACAAAACACACAATCCACAATATACTCGCACGGGCAACAACAATTTGCAATAGTGCCACTGTCGAGGGGAAATGACAAAAAAATATGCAATTAAAAAATTCATAACAGGAGGGCATGAAATTCGCGCCGCGCAATTTAAGCCAGAATCCCACTGTCAAAAACCAAAGCAACTAGTTGAATGGAAATCCCAAATAGCAGTCAATGAAATGACAAAATATAAAAGTTTGGAAAACACGGGACTTTGTTGCTGCAACACGAACCCGAATGAAGCATGAATAGCGAATGCGACTTAAAACGGTTTACATCTGCCACCTGGGGGTTTTTAAAAAAATGTATTTCCAAATATTGTGGCAATGAATTGCATACAGACAAACACAGTTATACACACACACAGACATACACACGCCTTAGTGCAAGTGTTAGTCTGCTAAAATATAAAGAATCGAATCGCATATTTTGCGTTTTATATTCGCCTTACGATCAAGACATATTTAAGATATTCTTGACACAGGTCGAATACGAGTACAAAAAGCAAGGAAAACCTAAAGGGGAGACATTTATTAAACAACGCTTATTCATTTAAAAGCATAACAAAAATTGAATTACAAGTAAAACCATGATAAGAAATACATTTTGCTTGGAAAGCGTTTCAGTTGAAGCAAACTAATGAATGTTTAAAGTTATTCACACTTCTGTCCTACATAGCAACCTTACAAGTCAAAAGCTAAAACTTGAGATACACAATTTTGAATTTTTAAAAGCACAAAAATATTAAACAATAAATAAAAATAAAAAAGCTTTTTCAAATTAAAGTTGCTTTGATTTTCGAACCAGCTTTACATGTTAAAATTAACGCGTGTTTTTTTATTTACAGCTACGTTTTCTAAAATTTTCTTTTATTTTTGGGTAAACTTGACAACATCGCTAGTATTTGAAGGTATATCGACAACTCGATTCATTTTTTCTTGTCGATTTTTACATTTTGATTTAAAACTCAATTCACTATCTTGATTTACTTCAAGTATGATAAATTGTATATTTAGTTATTAAAATACATTAAAAAAGTAAAGTCAATGTGTTGTAATGCAATTTGTTAGATTGTTGATTGCGCTGAAAGCGTTTTTGAAGATGAATCCACTTGAGTGTCATGCGAGTACTCTTGAATGGTTGTATTTGCGGGTTTATAAAACGGAATCTCACCTGTCGGCGTGGCATGTTTTTATGTTGTTGCTCTGACCGTTGTTAGAATTACATAACTCAAAATTTAAATGTGTAACTAACGGAGCAGTCAGCTCGGCCGACAACAACAACAACAGCATCAACAACAAAAATAAAGCAAACAGTTTGTCAACAATGTCTGACGAACTGTCAGAAACCACAAATTGTTGTTGTACTCGTCGTACTCGTACTCGTAGATACAGATGTTGTTGCTGTTGCTGTTGTACAATCATTGCCAGCTGACAATGTCACGATGAGCTGCTGGAGGCGGGTCAGAGGACAGAGGACAAAAAGGACACAATAGAAGAGGATGGCAACTGAGAAGCGAATGCGACCAAAACGAAACGAACGCACGGATGATGTGCGGACAATTTGTGGGATTTTTGCAAAAATACGCACGTACATTTTATTGTTATTATTTATACAACAAAATTGTATCCACGCTCTCGCGCCAAACCATCACAACAACAATAACGACAACAACAACCACGACAACAACTACAGTAACAACAGCATGACGAACTTCACAAAAAAGGGATAAGGATAAAGGACGCCCGTTTTTGGCCAATGCTTAACATTGTTAAAGGCGGTAACAACAGCGCCAGCAACAACCGCAACAACAACAACAACATTGTTATGCATAGAAAGTTGTTGAAAAATTTGTAAATTGAGTTTAAGCCCGCAACTTGGCCATTTAAACATTTACCGTCGTTGCGTTTAAACTGTTTATGTGATGATCGATTATGGCAGATGATAAAGGATTTTCCGCACCATAGGCTTAAATATGAAAAGTTTATTGTTTAAGCAAACACAACACATTTGCAAAAACAGCAGGTTGTTATTGTTTCACTCCCAAACACAGTTTTAACACTTTTAAGAAAAGCTTGAAATATTTTAATAAAATATAATGTATTGTTTGACACATGATTGAAACAAATGAGTAAAAGAATGTATATCATCTTTTTAAAAGATTATGAATACTTTTACTTCAATATTGAAAATATACACTAGCTAACTTATACTTCTTTGAAAAAAAAATTAAATATTATATGTATTTGACATATTTATAAAATCATTTGGGAATATGATTTTTTTTCTAAAATATGTAAAAGAAATTTGTTGGGGTACAATAAATAAATATGGAATGTCTATTGTTTACACAAATACAAATATTTAAATGCACCAAATAATTTTGATATTTTTTGATTATAACCAGCATATAAGTATAATATTGCAACCAGCACAAAAAGCAATTTTAATCAAAAGCTTTAATTACAACTTACTAAAATACAAACCTAATCAAAAGTATTTACAGAAAACTAAAGTTACTAGATCGATCAAAAAGTCCCCGGACTGACACATAGGCCACTCCACTAAAATTTTGAAATATTTTTTTTGACTGACTAGTTCATTTCTAGGCTCCAGTGAAAATTGGAGCGCAATTCAATTTAAAAATGTTTTGATGCTTAAATTTTCTCTAAACAATTTTAATATTGACTGACTCATAATTTGAAAATATTGAAAATGACTTGAAAATTTTTGAATTTATGTAAAAATCGACTTTTTAAACTTTTATCCTCGATTTTAAAAAAACAAAGTTTCAATGCAAAAAGTTTCTCTAAACAATTCTAATAGTGACTGAAAATATTTTTTTTTCAAAAATCTGTTCGATAGTATTTTTTGTGATTTCCAAGTAATTTTCAATATTTTCAAATTATGACTTGATATAACTTTAGTTTTCAGTAAATACTTTTGATTAGGTTTGTATTTTAATTAGTTGTCATTGAAGCTTTTGTTTAAAGTTGCTTTTTGTGCTGGTTAAAATAAGCTGGGAGCCACTGTTTTTTTTTTTTTTTTTTTTTTTTTATATGACGGGAAGTAATTTTATATTTGCGTTTCATTCCGAAGAATTTAAAAACACATGCTTGACAATATTGACGGGGGGAATCGAACTCAGTTATTTTTCAAACTGGAAGTTCTACTTATGTGATAGGTCGGCGACTCTAACCACTGAGCTACTGGACCACACAAGGGAGCCACTGTATGTACATTTTTTTACTTTAAGCATTAATTGAGCAAAAAAATAAAAATATAAGAAGATGCTGCAGATCTGTATATATTGTGAAGAGCAATAACGTTCATATCTATAAGGTACTCCTTTCTACAGAATTTTACTGGGTATGTGAGTTCATATATGTATATGTATAAACATTGTCATAAATATATTCATAGATTTATCGAATCGTCTCTTAATCGCACGGCCGAATGCGGTTTGCGGCAAAACTGCGACATTCTCGTCCATGGCGGGACAAACGAGTGTACACTCACATAACACCCAACTGCCAACTGGCAACTGTCGAGCTGGCATTACATTAACCCTAACCCAGAGTCGAGTCAACTCCGTGTGATTTTAATTTGCCCAGGGCTTTCAATTTGCGGCTGCTCGAGCGGCTTTTGGTAGGCCGTGAAATTGTACGTAAAAATATTTTAATTGAATTGTCACCGCGATTTTTATTTTTATTTCAATATACATACATACATACATATTTACACACAATATTTTACATTTTTTTGTGCATTTTGTTGATGTAGCCACGTGTCGCACACACTTACACACACACATCCATGCTTATACCCTTTGTTTTTTATGTACTTGTACAACAATTTTTGCTCATTTCATTATTTGTTAAGCTTTTAACTTTAATTTAATTTTTAAATACCTATTTGTTTTATTTGATGTTTAACGCTGTCATTGTCGTTGCCATTGTCATTGTTGCTGTTCATGTTGTGTTGTTGTGTTGTCGTTGTAGTTGTTGTTGTTTCTGATGCTGTTGCCATTGTTGTTGTCACCACGACAGTTGATGAAATATGCATGACATTGTTCGACATCAGGCAGAGAGCGAAAGACTGGGAGAAGATGAGGAGCAAGTGGTGCGTAAGGTAGCAAGGGCTGCCAGTGCCGATAATGACGTCCATAATAATGACTATGACAATGACAATGACACCGACAATGGCCAATTATGTTGGCCAACATCCTTCCCCATTCCCATTCCCCAACCATCGCCACATTCTGGCCTGCTAATTGGAAGAACCGCTAAAGCGTTTCCTCGTAACCATATGAGAAACCCATCTTAGGGGCTGCCTCGAGCAAACTGTTGACTTGGCAATAGAAGCCATATTGCAGCATTTAATTAGAAGGAAAACTTTAATAAAAATTACCGTAACTTTATTAATCTTAGTATCTAAGATATTCTTTATGATATGTTGGTAAAGAAAATAATGGGAAACAAATTAAATACAACAGCATATTTAATTTTGTAAATTTATTAGATGTATATATATATTTTTAAAGATAATCTATAAACTCATTTAAAAGAAAACTTCATAGTTGACAGCCTATTACGTATACGCAATGTTGTTCAATTTTATTAACAGAAATTCGAAGACTAAAAAAAGATAGCTTTATATACCATAAATAAATCTATCTACGTCCTTGCAGATCACATTGAATTTTCATAGATACTCCCATCCATAGGACAGTAAACAAATTCAAAAGTACTCCTGTGGCAATATTCAGATCAGTTTGATTCTTGGCTGAGAAATTTTTTTTCCCCACGAAACAGGGAACAACTATTTTGAAAATGCATAAGCAGCCGCAAGCATCATACAACTGCAATGCTGATAAACTAAAAAACTGAAAAACTTCTTTAATACATGTTGACATGGACAAAGATATAGTAAAAAGATAGGAATAACCTACGGCTTGTTCAAAAAAAAAAAGATGGGAAAAATATAGAAAAAAGAAAAAAAAAAATCGAAACCCAGAATTGAACTCGAAGTCAAAACCGAAAGCATTTCCTTGAATGCAAATGCCGACATCGAAGCACGAATTGAAGTACGTACAATGTACATGTACTCGATGTGTGTGATTGTTCACAGTTGTGCGCACATTTGTGCTCTTGTATCTGGTCCTTAGTCCTTCCTGCGATTTTCGATTACCTAACGGATATGACGACATTTTAAGTTAACTCAGATGCTACTTTCGACGTTCCATCGTCCTCCTCTTCCTCTAGCTTTCGTCGTTTGCTCCTTGCGGTCCTCAGCGGTTTTCAATTACCAGAAAGGTTTATGAAATGGTTACCGACAATAAGGAGCACCGTGGTTTAGCTGTGTAACGGAGTTATGTTATGGAAAGCCACACACCAAATGTTTATGCGATGAAATTTATGATGTACAATTCACAAAACGAATCGCAGGAAATGCAAAGTTTTTGCAATGAAACGTAGAATTTTAAATTAAAAGTTTACGATGCATCAGTATACGTGAAACTGAGAAAAAAAAAAAGTAAAGTGTTTCTTGTAAGACAAAAATCGTACTCTTAAAAAAATCTATTACTACTTGAGACTCATTATTCTTAGTTATCTGCGCATCACATTCAACGTGAATTCGAACAAACATTAATTACACTAGTTTACAAAATTAAAACTTTTTTTTGCAAAGTGAACCAAAGTATTTTTTTCTTATGGACATTGGCCTTCTAAACACGAAAATGGCACTTAAAATTTTTTTCATGGAAGCGTTTTCGAAATATTCGAAATTTTTCGAATTTTCAAGGTTACTCCAACACTTTTGAGTATATTTCCATTTCTACAGATCCGATTTGGCCGAACAATTACTAAAATTAAAGGTGAGTTATTTCTCTTTAACTTTTGTCCATAAAGTATTAAGATCGGTTCAGCAGTTCAGGTGCTAGCGATTTTAATAAGTTCGAAAATGGGCGTTTTTTGCGATTTTTTGAGTTCGAATGCTAACATATCGTCCTGGAAAAAATATAAATCATAAGGATACAATTTTTTTTACTCGTTTATCGTAAAGCCGATACTGTTTCAATGAAAATAAGGTATAGTTTATGCAAATCCATCGACAGATTGCGAAGTAAGGCATATTTACGTGAAACACCTAGCACCAGTAAAACACCGATTGTAGCGGTACTCACACGCAGCGACCAAACGCACGTGTATATGTGCAAGGGCAAAGGCGAGCATTATCCACAACTTTTGGCCCAGTTAAAGCTGCATTAGTTCGCCATATGTCGATGGATTTGCATAAACTATAGCTTATTTTCTTCGAAACAGTATCGGCTTTACGATAAACGAGTAAAAAAAATTGTATCCTTATGATTTATATTTTTTCCAGGACGATATGTTAGCATTCGAACTAAAAAATCGCAAAAAACGCCCATTTTCGAGCTTATTAAAATCGCTAGCACCTGAACTGCTGAACCGATCTTAATACTTTATGGACAAAATTTGAAGAGAAATAACTCACCTTTAATTTTAGTAATTGTTCGGCCAAATCGGATCTGTAGAAATGGAAATATACTCAAAAGTGTTGGAGTAACCTTGAAAATTCGAAAAATTTCGAATATTTCGAAAACGCTTCCATGAAAAAAATTTTAAGTGCCATTTTCGTGTTTAGAAGGCCATAAGAAAAAAATACTTTGGTTCACTTTGCATTTTGGCTGTAAACTAGTGTTATGTATAATTCGAACTTGTGAGAATTTTTAAATTTTATTTTTTGTCAGAAACGCAGTAAACAGATTAAAATTAAAGCCCATTAGCCTCAGTTGCCTAAGACTTACAACCATATGTAGTTTAGAACTAATTTATTTTCTACAAAAATACATAATAACAGTTATAATAAATATTCGTATTTACAGGGTGTCCGCATAGTCGGGCACTAACCGCAGCTGCATCTGTTCTTGTGAGTGGTCGCATTTTTGCCTTTAGCAAATACTTTCAAATATTTTTTTGAAGTCGTTCTCTGTGTTCTCTCTGGCTGTTACTCGTAATTGCAGCGACTAAAATTCGTTTCAGTTTCAGTTTCGGTTTGAGGCTTTTTTCTGTTTCTTGAAATGTAATTTCATTAAATCTTCACGCTAATCTGTAGCAGCCACAGCCAAATATGCAAATAAACAATTACAAAAGCAGCGGCAACAATTACAAATACAGTAACAACTGTAGCAACAGCAACAACAACAACAACAACATTCAAATTCAGACAATCAACAGTCAGCCGCAGGTGGCAGGCACCCAAAAACCGCAGTCATAATTTTCCCAAGCTTCCACACACACACGAACACATACACGCACACACACACACACACACACACAGACAGTTAATATGAGCTGCCTTAAGATGTTAAGCCCATTTGGCATTTCTTTAATTTGAAGTTGAGAGGAAAAGCATTTAGAAAATCGCGCCAAGGGGAGGTTGCAGCATGACGTGCAAATAAAAGCAACATTTTGAGCAACGACAACAACAGCAACAACAACAGCAACACATACTCATACAAGACGCGTAATTACGTAGTCACATACCGGCAACAACAACAAAAACAACAAGAACAAGAAGAAGAAGACATTGTCATGCCTTTTGGCTTCGTTGGGTGCGTCTGAGTGGCGTGTTAAGCCCCAGCTCAGAATTCAGATCTCAGATCACAGTGTGAGGGTTTCGTGCATCCACATTTTGGGCAGCTTACGAAAATTCGTACATATAAAAAATATATATTTCGGTTCCTCTTTTTGTGTTTTTTTATTTTTGCTTTTTTGCTGGCTCAGAGGCCGTGTAATTAAATTTGCCGCCATGCCAAAAACTCAGTTTCAAGTGATTAAATGGCTATTATTTTTGCTGCTGAATGTGACAGCAAACGATAGTGACAACGATAACGATAAAAATTACGATTATGCTTATTACAATTTGACCAGGACAGTGAGTGCTGAGTGCTGAAGGAGTTTGTTGAAAATGACTCCATTGTCTGAATCGAAATTTGTCATATTTTAATAATTATTATTATCTTTGTCTTTAAAAATAGCAGAACATCAAATGCATTTTGTTGTCTCTGTAATGTGGGTATTAAATTTATCAGGCTTTACCGATTTACTTAATAATATTCTAACAAATACGGCAATTATAAAATAAATTTAAAGCAGTATAAAATAAAGCAACGATGCTAAACAAAATGCACACAAGAACGCTTGAAAATATCTCCCAGAATAGTTCATTGTTTATAATCTAGTTGTTATTATAATTTGAGGATTGATATATAAATTAATGAAATATCAAGCTATTTCATAAGACAGATTTATTATTAAGTTGACTACAAAGCTTATAACTTTCATTATCGAAATATGTATATAAAATATGTACATAAAAATTAAAAAATTTCTATAATGATTGTATAAAAAAAAATGAAGTTATGTACAATCGACCGTAATATACACATAAGCCATTGAAGTTTAAATATTATTATAAAACAGAATAGCCTTTATTGTCAATTATGTCTATAAAAATTTAAAAATTTAGATCTCTGAAAAAACACGAAAAATTATTATATAAAAAAACAAATATGCCAAAAGTGCGAAGAATACCAAATGGAGTCTGATCTATTAAAGTAACAAAACGTTTTTTAGCATGTTGCATTACGATATTAATATTTCTTGAGTTTTGCCGTAATTTCCAGCTTTACACGCTAAACACAGGGTCTCCCACAGTCGAGCTCCCTCGCTGGAAGTCTTTCCTACTGGGTGAAAATACAATTGCAGAGGCTTCCTGCATTTAATCAGTTTTTCTTTAGTGTCCCCAAGATTTTCATTCAATTACTCAGCGTGTATGTTAAGTTGATGAAATGAGTTCACAAGTTGTTTGCTTTAAGATGGGAAATGCTGATGAGGGGAGAAAGAAAGAGAGAAAGCAACACTTGGTTTGCTTTTCAATCATTTGTCTGCATTCATTCTTCTTCCTTCTCCCTCCCCACCAGCTGCTGCCAATTCCCATACTCAATTGATTCTCTCAGCTTACTTTTCCCCATCGTCAGAGTTACGCGTGATTTAGTCATTTTTATGTACACTCCACACGCAAACATTGACAAAACGCACACACACATACGATAACACGTGTATATGTATTAATATATTATCAGGGGATGCCACAGAAATCGCTTTCGCGATGAAATTTCACTTAAATTTCATACAAATTAAAGTGAATTTTCAAGCGAAAGCGATTTCTGTGGCACCCCAGTATATATATTATTTTTCTGACTTTTGTTGTTGTTGCTGTTGTTGTTGTAGGTTAAGCCAGCCACAAAATTGTTAGGTAGGCATGTGCAATTTTAAATATTGAATCTTTGATTCAATATAATCAGTCTTGTTACGGCCTTCACGCTCCGATGCCAAGTCAATGGCACACGTGTAAGCTGCTTTTATAACTCTAGATACATCTTAGCAACTGTGTGTGTGTGCGTGCGTGTGTGTGTGTGTGTAAAGTATGTGCAAACAGCTGTCGCGTGTCACCGGCTGCCGTTCGCTCAAACGGAAACGGAAATTACGTGCACGATGACAGTCTACAAACTGCGTCGACTGCGACAATTCATCGATGATGTTTTCG
The DNA here is from genome assembly GCA_037043495.1 of Drosophila recens. Classification (NCBI taxonomy): domain Eukaryota; kingdom Metazoa; phylum Arthropoda; class Insecta; order Diptera; family Drosophilidae; genus Drosophila; species Drosophila recens. Next base: position 39,283 of record JBAMBJ010004306.1, on the reverse strand, counting down.
GCCTCAATCGCCTTCCTTAAAAGTGAAAAAACGAAAATCAGAAAACAAAAAATAAAAGTGAATTGTGTCCTAGCAGGACAACATGGCAAAGGCAATCAGGAAGCATTCTTACTCCGCCCTAGTTGTGCTTTAATTAAATCGCAAAAGACGCGTCGCACATAATGAAACTCATTATTTATATATAAGAGTGTATCTGTGTGTCGATATCTGTCAGTGCAAGTGTGTGTGTGTGTGAGAGCCTTGTCATTGTGTGCGCAGAATGGCCACGGGCAATTGGCCGAGCTGATAATTCAGAGTTCAGGAGTCATTCCAAAATGCCGATTCAATCGTCGGCAATTCGCCTTGGCAACATTTTTGTAGCATACTTTTGGGAAGCAGGAAAAATATCCAAAGTAGCGCTGTATCCTTTTCTTCTTTTGTTTGGGCTTAACTTTTAATATATTCGCATGATTAAATTATGATTTTCAGCACGCGCCGCAAAGTGTGGCGAAAAAGAGAGAAGAGTGCGTTTTTCGAAGTGTATTTAAATGGGAGTGTGCATGCGTTTGTGTGTGTGTGTGTATGCAAATGAGACAGACACAAGTGCACAGCAAGTGGCAAGTGGCAACAAAGAGTAAATACTCTTGTATTGTAATTTTCATTATTCAAGTAATTTATGAGCGCCAGCTTCCGCAGCGCCACCTGGCGGTAGCTGTAAATGGACACAAACGGTTAGCATAAAGCATTCTTACGTTCATCCTTAAGCTGCTCTCTCTATCTGTCTCCCTCGTTCTTCTCTTTTTAACCACCGACCCCATTTTCCTTCTCCTTTCGCTTTCGCTTTCCCTTTCCAAAACTATCGTCGAGGCAACGCACCGGGGCGTATGAGTAATTTGACTGGGCGCACAATTAATCTAGAGTCGTTTCGCATGGCGGCAATTTAATTGTATCATAAAACACGCAATGGCATGCCACGCCCACTGCTCAATGGTAAGTGGACGGTTGCCAGAGAAAGACAGAGGGAGAGTGGGAGAGGGAGAGAGCATCATCGTCAATTTGGATAAGCAATCAAGCAAGAACAAACAAGAAGCAAACTGAGAAACAGAACAGGCAAAGCAGAGCTGAAAACAAGTAAGAAAGCTCGTTAGGTGAGTTTGCTAGACTTCCTTATATCCTGCATTTAAATGTTTTTAATATACATGTAAATATTTGATTTGCACATGAATAATTTAAAAATGGCAATGATAATATGAAATACTATCGGTCGTATACTTAGTATAATTTGTTTTCAGTGACTTAAAACCTACAGGGTATTTATGATGATGGCTAGAACTTACAGCTGAGGGCAGTTGCAAGTCGCTGCTTGTTGCCAAATTGCGTTCATTTATTAAAGACTTCAGTTTAATAAGCACTCAAATGAGGTACAATAGATGCACATTAAATGCACGACTCAAAGGCATTCGAGCTGAAACAATTCCAAATTCTATTCAATTTCAATTTAATGTGAATAACGGTCATTGACAGCATTTAAGCAACGGATTTACTCAGTTAAATACAATACTATCGGATAGTATATATGCATATGTATATATTTATGTATTTCATTTAATCAGAGACAAAATGTCATAAACAATTTATTTGAAAATCAGTTTGGCTCATTGTTTTATTTGATTTCATTTTATTTTTATGCAAATGCAATTTTGTCAATTATTGCCAGGTTGCATTAACAATCGCCGAATCAAAATCCATTAGAGTGATTTCATCTGATTTGCATAACTAATTTCAGTGCAAAATAAAACAAATTACCAACAAATCGACTTGAATCGTGTATTTGTTCTATAATACTCGTAATACTAATTAAATAATTACATCAAATTGTTTATTCGTAAGCTGTTTGTAAATAAACACAAATATATTACAATAGATTACCTAATAATATAACATACGGATTTATATTCTAACTTTTTACCGTAATAACGAATATACGTACTATCTGAAAAGATATCTTTACAATTGGAAAGAGTAGAAGCTGATGTAGGTTTCTTGATCAAAATTTCAATAAATAAATAAGTCAAATTATTTGATTGGAATCTCCATGCCTGTGAGATGAAAATTATTAAGAATTTTCAGTATTTCACTTTGGAATTAAAATATATAATTTAGTTTATTTTATTATTTCATAGTATTGTGTCGTCCTCAAAATTCAAATTGAACATCTGCTTTTTTCTGAGCACTTTTTCGCCCACCATTAAGAACCCAGTGAAGATGATGTGCGACCAAGAGGAGCGACCCGACGCCATCTCCCAGGACGAGGATCAGGAAAAGGCACGCGAAGACATCGAGGAAATGCTGGACATGATCTATAAGGAGACGCCCGAGCCGGGCTGCAATGTCGTCAAGAGGTGTCCAGAAGTGCCTGAAGACTTGAACATATTCGGAACGAATGACGAGATTCCATTGATCTTCCCAGGTCGCTATGTGACGAAGGTGGTTAGTGTGTTTCCCCTGGAGGTATCGAAGCGCTTTGTCCGACCCCACTTGGCCAGTGATGGGAGCTTCGAGCCAAGTGCCGAGCTCATTGTCTACAAACTGTTTGGCATTCAAAAACTGGGTAATCTTCTGCTGTTGATCACACCCACGCCAGTCGCCTCGAGGAGGGTCGAGAAGTACATTGTGCATTGCTATGCCGTGGACACGCAGTGGCATCTTGGAGTAACCAGTTTGATTGGCAGCGAAAGGGATCTCGTAAAAAGGGAACAGAATCCGGAGAAATACGCGGTGATATTCTGTTCGAGTTACATCGAGCTGGAGGATGCCTTTATGCCCACCTCGATCAAAGGACAGCTCTTCGATGTGCTGCGAAAGAGATCGATAGACCCGACAATATTCTGGTACAAGGGCAACCAGATGACCCTTGAGTATTGGAGCAGTGATCCCGAACACTACCAGAAGGAGATTCCTGTCCAAATCTCGACTGATGCGAGCTCTCCACTGATGCCAGGCAAAAGAGCCGCTGCTGGCTGCGATCGGGTGTCTGGAAGACGAGAGAGTGTCCAAATGGCGCGATCAAAGCGCAAACTGAATGAAGTCAAGCAGCGAAAACAAGCTGCGATTACACCTCATCCTATTTCTGCGTCTTCAGCTCATCTTAGACCAAAGCCGAGGGTCGATGAAATGTCCAAGGTAAATGCGGATGTCCGAACGAGGCTCAACAGGAAGTTTTCGACCTGCACTGCTCAACCAAGTCATACCTCGAATCAACAACAGCAGCATCAATTCCCACCCACTCCCATTCAGAAGAGAGGCCAGAAGGAGAAACCGCCAAGGAGCTGTGACAAAGTGAAGAACTCTCGCACAAGTCCCATTTCCACAACAAAACTACCTCAGTCAACGCCCCATCCCAGCAGCACCCAAACCATCGCAGTTCCCACCAAAGGTAGAATCCTTGGCAACTCGAGCAAATCCGATACGCTGCTGCGACGTGAGCGTGAATGGGTTAAGTTTGTTGGATCCAGCTCGAAGCGTCGACACCGCCCCAGTCGGAACATGGAATAATTCTGGATAGTTGGCAATGCGTTGGAACAAATATTTGGAAACAGTTATGGTCAAGGTGTCAACAAAAAAGTTAATAAAACAATAGCTCACTGCCAAGTTTAAAGAGAGTTCTTAAATTATTTATAGTATTTTAAGTCAGCGGTAAGCAAGCAATAACTAGTTCAATTGGTTGAACGATTGAACGAATGCGTTGCGGTTTGATTCGTCTTATAAGGCACAAGAAACAGCTTCAACTTATGTGAAGCTCCCTGAAAGATTTGTTCGTTTAGAAACCAAAGTTGTCTGCTTTATTTCTCGCACTGCAAGTTTCAAAGTATCAAAAGGACTTTGGAATGTAAACATTTTATACTTAAATTAAACGCCTTACTCATAACATACATAAAAATTACAGTATTTTGTTATCATTTGTATTCAAAAAGAATATTGATTGACATTGGCCCCACTGTGCAAGACAAAGCTCATTTCTTAATGTGCCGAAGAGTTGGCACTGTAAATGAAGCTGCATCTCAACTATCAGAAAATGAGGGACAGAATAGACTATGAGTGGACTCGTCCAAGAATTAGAGAAACTGCCTGTCAGAGAGCCTTGAAACAGTGTGGAATGAAGGAGGAGGAGGAGGAGCAGGAGCATAATTAGCTAAAGGGTCAACCCTTGGACCTCATGGCAGGTCATTTGGTAGCTGGAATGAGCTTGTTTCATTGCCTGTTCTATTGCTTGTAATTTATGTTAAACTTTGCGGTTGCCCAGCGACTCCAAAGGGTGCGTGGGGTAAGGAGGGGAGTGGAAAGGGGGGACTGTACAGTTTGTCTGGTAGTTTGTCTGACCGTCTGTCTGGCAGTTGGACTTTTTGTTATTGTTGTTACCGGTTGGACGCCATGTTGTCAGTTGGTTTTTGTCCTGTTTTATCTGTTAACCAAGACTGCAACACAGTCAACATCAGCATTGATGGTGTTGTTGTTGTTGCTCAGATTCTTGTTTATGCCGTTGTCCTTTTTGTTGTTGCTGTTGCTGTTGTTATTATTGTTGCTGCTGCTGCTGCGCACACTAATTAACAGACTTGAAAAGTAATTAAGTCATTTGTCTGATCCCCAGACGGATTTGCCTTCAACTCAGCCACTGTCTCTGTCTCAGCAACTGTCTCCCTCTCCCTCTCTTTGCCTTTCTCCTTCTCTTTCTCTGTGTCTTCTGCAGCAAAAGTGTTTGACTTGTTGTTTGTTTGCTAGCTGCGGTTGTTATTGTTGTTGCTGTCGCCTCGCCTCGTTTGGTAATTGTTGACCTGAAACCGTAGATAATCAAAAGTGGAAATCCATGTCTCCACGCGCCAAAACTTCCAGTTCCAGCTCTGAGTTCATATCTCAGTGCCAGGACTATTACAAGTGCCACAATGAAGCTGACACTGCTCTATTTGTTTTGTCAACAACTTTTTTGGCAATGCACACTGGTTCCAAATCCAAAATATTTGAGCTTTGATATACATATTTATAAAAAAGTGAGACCAATCTATCCAAGCCTAGTATGTATTTATTTATTTAACGTAAACTGAGAGCAATTGACAAAAATTCTTCAAAAAATGTAAAATTAAAGCAATCCATTTTATTGGATTGAAAAATTCATATACGTTATATATTATATAAATTTAAATTTAAAACTGAAAAACAACAGTGCATGAATCTAAGGATCTCAGAGACTTTAAGAGCTATACAATTAATAAACTAAGAAATAAACAAATAAATTTCAGCAAAATCGATACTTTTTCTAGCTGTGAGCGTGGGGCCTAATTAACTATTACGAGTATTGTAATGCATTTGTCATTTAATTGTTATTGAAAATAATATCGAAATCATTGCAAATTGTTAAAAAACATATTTGCCGAAATATCTAGATTCGCGACCAGTGTGCACTGTATAAGTGTGTGTGTGTGTCTGTCTGTGTATGTCTGTGTGTGTGTTGTTGCAGTTGCTGGAAGAGTTTGCTCACTTTGACATCAAACTTTTGCGTTAAGGCTATCAATTTACTAGCGCTTCTAATCCGACCGTTGAGATCAATTAGTGTGCACAGGATTTGAGCAGCAGTGAGATAACTTTGCCTTCAGTTCATCCACATCCACATCCACATTCTTAGCTTCATTCACCTGTCGACCCCTAATAAAGGAGTCCACGTGACACTTGTCGATGAAGTTTCGAGCAGGTCTCCGTTGCCACAGACGACACTGACGGCACAGACGACAGACGGTGGATCAAAACGTGGCTAACATGTGGCTTGGCTTACGAGTATCTGGCCCCAAGAAGTCATTGGCATTGACACACTGCCATAGTTGATGAGTTGCGAAGAAGTTGCTGCCTTGCCCCAAATACTTGCGTAATACTTGAATATGCCTCAATATAACATACTCATAGACAAATCCAATTACACCCAGCAGGATAAGTGGAGGTGGCGTTTATTTCTGATTTAGCGGGAATCAACACTCATCATCAGCAATTTCTGAGCTGCTGACAAACAGAGACTCAATAAACAACTGAAAGATACCTTAAAAGCTTTTTAACTCTGAACTCATATTTAGAAATCTATGCACTCGATTTACTCTTAACATATTGCTACTATTGAAAGAATGTTCCGAAAACCTAAGAACCATAGGACCCAACTTTCTTTTAACATGCTCACAGGGTATGAAAATTTAGTCATCTCAAATAAATATCTTATTAAGAATAGTTTCATACCAAGTTAAATTAGACTTCTCAACATATATTTTTTTTTGAGGAATTCCAAAAATAACAATATTTTAGGAATTCATTTAAAAAATTCATTTTTTTTTAATAATTTAATTTAACTTTAAAGCTTGAAATTCGTTTGGTATCAAAGAAGTTTTAAAGAATCACGTGAAGCCAAAAAAAGCAATCTGATCAAAAACAGCAAGGTCAAGAAGAGAACAGTTTGTAGTAAAACAATTAGGAGTATGGCAAGTATAAATTTGGCTCATCAGAAAACTTTTATAGAAAACTTATAGATAATCCACAGGCAGACCGAATTACAGTTTTCACTTAATTAAACTAAAATTGAATTTTATAAAAGTCTACGTGTATGCGTGAGGATAAAAAGAAGGTGGAAAGCTGTTGTGCAATAGTACAAATTTTCCTTTGATCCCATCAGACTTAAATGTCAAAGTCAAATGTAAATGACAAACAAATATCGTAATAATTATGACAAGGGAGGAAAATAACGCGATTTAAGACCAAGTTATATTTTCATACAATTTCAAACAAATCAGTTGAACATCCTTTGTGAAATGTACAATTACATTTAATTTTCTGCTTCTTTATGCTTTTAAATGGAAGAAATAACCCAAAAGCCAGAAGTAGAGTTGATTTCCATTCAATACATTCTGCTCAAAAGTTCTTAACCGACACAGGGAAACCCATAAAATTCTCGTGGAAAACAGCTACATTCAAAATCAGATCCCCATTTATGTGATCAGATTGGCCAGCTCCAAATGATATTGGTTAATTAGGTGGTAGCATGCAACATGTTTAGAATTAACAAGGCAACTTTTGTTGTTCAATGTGTGGCCCAATTATTCGGCATTGTCCGAGACATGGTGATTGTTGAGTTTCCAGTCAGAGAATGTACTCCGAGTACTCGTACATTTTCGGCATGGCAAATTGCAATTAATATGTACTAAAATTATGTGCCATGCAAATTGGCAAGTGCCAAAATGGCAAAGTGGCAATGTGGCATGTGGCAAAGTGGCAAAGCTCGTACAAAACGCTGCTTGTCCGATCCAAAGCAAAGTGCATTATAACACAAAAAAAAAAAGATGTGAATAGAGAGAAAATCCCACAGCGGACAAACTGCTGGTCTGTCTGTGGCACAGTGGCATTAGGGGGTGACGCTGCCACATAGGCCTCTAACCAGGGGCACCGAGAATTCATTCAGCTGCCCCATTGTTCAACCAGCAGACTGCAGACTGCAGTGGCAAACAAAGTAACAAAGTGCCGACGACGACGATGACGACGACGACGACGAGTGCCTGTTGATGCCGATGCCAATGATGTTGCAGCAGCAGCTAGTGCCACAAGCTGTGGCAGTGACTGTGGAAGTGGTAGTGGCAGCTGCAAGCGCCATTGTTGACTTTGGACTCGACGGGCGCAAATTAACCGCAAAAGGCCCATGGAGGGATCGGGGTCAGAATCTGAGTCGTAGTTGGAGTCAAAGTCGGACACTGACCGCCATCACACGTGACTTGAAGCGTTAAGTAATGTTCGGTGTGTGTGTGTGTGTCTTGCCACAAATGCTGCTGTTTCATAGTACTTCATAACTTGTGCTCAAACAATCGAATTAGCCCCAAAAACAAACATCACCAAAAGGCGTCAGCATCAAAGCAACAAACCAGCTTTCAATACAGAAGATGGAACAAGAGCAGGAACAGAAGTCAAACCCATAGCCGAATATGGCGAGATGTACACTCAGAAAAATGCAAAACGATTTGTTCTACAAAATGAAAAGCCTAGCATTAATTCCGTTCTGTTGTAGAATTTTTTATGAGCGTTTTATTTTGTTCGTAAATATAATTAGCTGATGATTTTGACAATTTTCTTAGGTACAAATACTGAACGAAAGTAAAGTAAGTGTATTAAGACCTTATCGAGGAACTATTCGGGATTATATCGAGCACACAACAATTTGAAAACTATCTTTACTATTTGACAATTTATACCTATCATTACACTCTTATTACGAATTTCAAGACGATCAAGAGTTTTTGGAACCATTGAACTTTTGACAACGGAAATTCTTAATTCGAGTCCAAAACGTTCTTGGTTTTTCTGTCAGTGTAATTGCAATGCCTGACCTGGTCCCATCAAGCAAAATCCATTCCCATCTCAAGTGGACATCTGGCAAACTGATTTCAAGTCTTTGGTTTTAGGTGCCCTCGCATTGCTTATCTACTTGATCAGAGTTACTTTTCAAGTTCCTTAAGAACCGGTCATTACTTCAGACAGAAGGGACAAACATCTGTGGGTGTCTCCTCAAAGGAGACACATGCTCGTACAGATGGACTTGCTCAATCTACGCTCTCAAGCATTCAATTGTTCAATTGTTCAGTTCTTCGTTTGCTCTATTTACCACTCGGAAAGTCAAGTGCAAAGAAGAAACAGTAAAACGCCCCATTAACCCTGGGGGTCGTCAACTTGTTCTATTTCCCTTCGAGGTTTCAGTTAAAACTGCTTTACACTTGTATCGACACCTTAACCAAGGATAATGCTACTGAAATACAGGAGTGTTTTCTTGTTTTGTTCTGTAATTCATTCTATTTGAGGTTGATAATAATATTAAAGAAAAATTTGACTGTGATACTTTTATGGCAATATCGAATATGAACTGTACTTCTAGCCACAAAAATTCTGCGTTTTTATTGAATGAGATTGATTTTATAATTGGTACAAAATGTAATAGTTCAATTTAAATTTCCTAGTTTAATAATCATAAAAACAATTTATATTATTATTAGCAACACATTTAAGTTAATTTTTAGCATTAGGACTTTCAATGAATCGTTGTTACTTAAATTATATATATAATTTATAATTTAAATATCGTACGAGAACCATTAAATTATTGTTCTGAAATCAATAAGAGAAAGCCATACAAATTTAAGTGAAATTCAAGCGAAAGCGATTTCTGTGGCACCCCGGTATATCTTTGAATTGCTGATTGAATTTTCATAAACATTCAATTTTAATTCAATGTTGTTACAAAAAATCTTAAATTAAATTTCAGTGCAATTTATTTCAATTCAAACTGGCTTTTTTTAGGGCAAGCTGACAGGTTTCAAGCAAAGTTGGGGAAATGATTATGAATGGATCTGAGTAAATGATTATGAATTATCTAAAAGCAAAATGCAAACGAAACATTAACTTTCAATTTCATAATCATAATTTAAAATCAAATTAGAAATTTTACACAATTACTTATGTTGTAAGTTAATAGTTTTATTTTTAGAAAACAATTTATTTAAATTATCTCTTCGAGTTACTATTTTTAAAAGGCAAGAGAACGTGATCACATTTAAAGACAGTGGCAAACGGCAACGGGGCGGCTACGTGACTTGTCGAGCTGCTGACATATTGAGTCATCAACTCCTGGCTAAGAACGGCGAGAAGTCAAATTGGTAATGGTAATGGTAATGACAATCGCCAAGGGCCCAAGCCCAAGTCCAAGCCCATAACCCAAACCACTGACCGGTTGCCACTGCCAATGTCAATAAGCGGAGCTAACAAACACAGGCAACAAACACAGGCAACAGACAACAGAGAAAAGCGCAATTTTTATGTTAATGAACATCATTTTTCTCTGTTTGCTTTCACTTGCGTTAAGTGTCGCAAATAAATTCATTAAAGTGGCATTTTTCAATTTTAATGATGAGGAGGCTTCTCCTTTCTTTCCCCACTTTCTCTCTTCCTGTGTCTCTCAGTCTCTTATTGTAAAGAACTTCTTAAATGCCGCATTAATAAATGAATTGCAGTTTATTTATTACTTATTACTTGCCACTATGATTTTCATTATTACTTCTGTCCCCCTCTTTCTCTCCCTGTCTCTCTCTTTCCCCGCCAATCTAGACTTCAACTTTCTGCACAGTGGTAATAAATATTCTTATCAGTTCGTCAACTGCGAATTTCAGTGTAATGCGAGTTGAGATTTTATCACTTTGATGTTTCAAATGTTTAATGAGCCTGCATTACAACTTGTGCATTTGTGAACTCCATTAATCATGCAACTCATTTTTGGCATACCCTGCAATTTAAATCTGTTTAAAGGGGATTCTTCAAATTTGTGGTTCTAAATATTACACAGAAAAAAAAATGCCATTAAAAAATCAAGTATGTATCAAGTAAGTATGTATTCAGGATTAAGCTGAATAATCAAGCCTGTATCGGGATTAAAATGGGAAAATACACATTTGCTGAGCGCGAGAGGAAAATTCTCTCTCGGCCTCTCTCATTTCAACCGGTGCGGTGGTTCATGGTTTAGACGTCGCCGACTCCAGTTTGAAAAAAATCTGGGTTCGATTCCCCCCGTCAATAAAAAAAGCTAAAAATAAAAAATTTTAAAAAAATAAATTAAAAATAAAAACTATTAAAAAAGAAAGTTAAGAAAAAAAAACGTTTAAAACGAAAATTTTAAAAAAATATTTAAAAAGTTTAAACGTAACGAAAAACATTATAATTAATAAGAAATTTTTTGCCTGAATTTAAGAATTTCAGGATTTAATTCGGAATTAAAAAAAATCAAGTATTTCATACTTGGTTTAAGAAAATCCAAGATTACCCCACTTCTGACATCGTTTCGGATTGAATTCGGGCTAAATATCCCGAATTTTTTTCTGTGTACTGAAGAAAGTAAAATTTCGGCTTTCTTTACAAAATTAATAAATTATTAAAGTTCTTAGCGACAGTTTATTTCGATTAAATCTCAACACTTTTCTTTCAATGTTGTACCCTGTAATAGAAAAAATATTGAAACTAGAGATGGGCACGGTCCGGGTCGGACCTCGGAACCCATGGGCCTTTTACAAAATTGTCGGGTTCGGGCCGAAAAATCTCATTTCGGGTTGGGCCAAGCCGGGCTCGGGCCCAACTTCAAAGCCCAAAAGCCCGGAACACGCCTAAATCTATTGCATTTTTGAAAGATAAAGTTTGCGAATTACTAAATATGCTAGTTTAATTATTGGTACGAAGCGCTCATTTGAATCTGACAATAGTGAAAGGGTATTTTCCACATCTGGAAATGTTTTGTGCGAAAAAAGCACTAGGTTGCAAAGTTCCAATTAGGAGAAGATTTTATTTTTAAATAAATTTGTTTTTGTTTTTAATTTTTCGGGCGGGCTGGGCGGTCTTCGGGCTTTATAACAAAAGTATCGGGCGGGCTCGGGTCGGGCTTGGCCTGAAAAATGAAGCCCGCGCCCATCTCTAATTGAAACAAAGATAAGAAGACTTGGAGAGATAGCAAGAGATATTTTTATTTGAGTATTTTATTTTGATGACCATTTTAACTTATTTTTATACCCTGAAAGAACAGTAGCTTTCAAATTATTTCGAAGTATCTGATTGTCTATCACATTTTATTTTTTTTAAATTTAACAATTTAATAAAGAAATAAAAGTACAAGTGTAGTTCATCAAAAAGTTATACAACTAGAAAATTAATAAGATTATATACTTATGTATCTTTCCCATTTTATACATATGTATATGTTCTTTACAGGGTATTCAAATACAAACCTGTAATTATTAAACGGCTCAAGAGTCTTTTGACTTTTATGCCAGACACTCGCTGAAATTGGATGTTCATGTAGAAGGTGATAATTACAAACTTATTACTTCAGCTCTTTGCTGTATGGACTTACTCGCTCTACCCGTACAGTCAGCCCTCGCAAAGGGGGACTCAGAGCCGCAGAGACATCGCAACCGGAGATCCAAGAGTCGAAGCAGTGTAACCCGTAACCTTTAACCCGTAAGTCACCAAATGTAATCTGAAAGCCGCAACCCGTTCCGTTTGCCGCAACGTTCTCGTAATTCTTATCTGCTTATCTACCTACATACACAGAGCCGTACTCGTACTCTTATGCAGCGGCATTCTAGTGAGCTTATCCAATTATGAAACATTAAAAATACGCGCATATAAATCGCTTCATTTTTATGCGCAATTATAACACGGCTCTGACTACGGCCGTAGTCGTTAGTCGTTCATCTTTCATCGTACACTGTTTACTTGACTGCGTCGTCGGAGTCGGAGTCAAAGTCGGAAACGGAGACAGAGACAGAGACAGAGATGAAGACACAGAAAAAGACAGAGACAGACTCACTTCTCATGCTACTCAATTAAGTTAATTCCCCTCTGCATAAACCAGAGTCAGGCTGAGAGAGACCAAGAAAGAGACAGAGAGAGAGAGAGAGAGAGAGAGGGAAGATGATGTTGCTCATTTAGCTCGACTCGCATTCCTCATGTATTTTTTATTTATTTTATATTTAAACGATTTTCAGCTCGCCCGCGCAAACTACTCAACCGTGTGCACTTTGGCCAAAGTGTCAAATGTAAGTGCGCTGTGGAGAAGGTGAAAATGGAAAGCAGGAGGAAAAATGGGAAAAGGCAAAACGGTAAATGGGGAAAAAAGGAAAAAGCAAAATTAGCTGGCAGTTGGGGCAAAAAAAAGCTACAGAGAAACAAAAATACAGACAAAGAAAAAGAGAGAGAGAGAGAGAATGAATCATGTATATATGTATGTATATACTCGAATTTGAAATGGTCTCACTATGGAAAATGCTTTCGTTTGGCTAATGCGATTTTAGACAACAGTCGCCTACTATCTGGGCCGGCAAGTGGCGCATTTTCAGCTTCCAGTCCAGTTTACAGTCCGCTTGGGCCTCCGTGTCCTGCTCTAATGGGATTACGACGTGGCCAGCAACAACAACTACAAGTCGGAGAATTCAACGGAAAAGAAGTGAAAGAAGCCAAAGAAGTTGAAGTCCGACGTCTCGACTTTGTAGCTGATTATCTGGCCACGCTGACAGTCAAATCAACGGTAAAAGAGGACGAGGGCTTGGGAAAACAGAAAAGGGGAAGAGACTAAAGACCAGAGACTCGAAACAACCGCTCACGATGAGGGCGAAGAAGTCGCGGGGAGAGAGAGAGGAGATAAGGCTGAAAACGGTGGCAAGACAAGACGTTAATATTATTATACGCTTTGTAAACAAATTATGAATTATGTTGGATAAATAGAAAAACTTAATAATAACTTGATTGCGGCATTTGGCTGCCTTTTGGCCAACGCGGCTTCTCTGTCTGTGTCTGCTGCTTTTACCTCTGACAGTTGGCCTAAACTTTCTTCGTTGAAGCGCTCTTAAATGGGCGACAGCATAGCATACACTTGGAGAAATTTACATAGCCTTTAATATTCAGTAATCAAACTAAACAGCTTAAAACTCAAAACATATACGACAATTATTATTAAGTTTATTTAAATTACAGTTAAACATAGATATTTAAATTATATAATCTTAAATAGTGATAAGCTTTATGCACATTTTTTCTCTTTAATAATATATCATATAATAAATATTTGTAAGTTCTTCGTGCTCATTCCCCTGCATTAAAAATTACTTACATGTTTCTAAGATTTATTCGTATTTTGTCGTTCTGATTGAAGTCTATGTGTATAATCGAGTTAAGTTGATAAAGCTCATCAAATTATCTATCTTCTTTTAAAAAAAACATTCACAATTGCTTACTTATATAGGATACCTTTAAGTCTCTCAGTTGTTGCCTCTTAGCCTTAACAATTTACGAATAATTCATAGCGTATCACGAAGCTTAATATTAATCGAGAAATATTCTCATTTACATTGTGTTATAATTAATTTTTCAACAAGTCTTATCTAATTTTTTAATAATTTAGTTCTATTCCTAGCATACACTGAGTATCTTGTAGTTGAGCAGTTTTTTTACAGCCTTTTATACTTTATTTTTGGCATGTTAAAATAAGTTCGCTCAGTGTTTTTGTTAATATTTTTGTTTTGCTCGTAAACTGAGGGCAAATACTCGTAATGCTCGGGATTGGACCAAGCTGTAGGCTGAGGCAGGAGGGCTGAGATGGGGGAGGGGAGAAGGGGAAGGACAGCATGTCCTTGGATTTCCGTGGGTCTCGGCCACGGCCTACGGTCTATGTGGCAACTGTGGCATCCGCGACCGCTGGCGGCACGTTAATTATGGCACAAAAATGCCCAAATTGTGCAGGCAAATATATAAAATGCTTACCGGCAGCGGCAAGTTATCGAGTGAGGGGGAAGGGATGGGAAGGGAGGGAAACGGGGAGGAACGTTCATTGCAGATTGTTGTCGGCGACGAATGAAAGAAAAAGTAAAAACAAATTGAAAAGTTTTCCACGATATAAATTTGCATTAATTTTGGGCGCTTTTTGCTAGATTTTTCCCTTTGTTGGCGTCTTTCTCGAAGCTGCTTGGACAACGGGAGCTCAGAGCTCGTAGTTTTCGTCTTGGCTCTTTCGGCATTAGCAGATATACTCGTACTCGTAGTATGCATACAGGCTGTCCTTACATATTTCAGCTACATGTACATTAGGGTGTCCCTTATTTGGTCAAAGTCAATATTTTGAAACGCATACGGGCTAGTTCTGTTCATTAGGTCCTAAAGCACTCAGAAATAAATTTTCACCTCAATCGAAGTATGATAACCCGTGCCGACTTGGATCGGAAAATTTCAAAATTATATGGGACAAAAAACATTTTTTTTTTATTTTTTTAATTTTTTATTTTTTTATTTTGTTCATTAGGTCCTAAAGAACTCAAAACCAAGTTTTCACCTTGATCGGAGTACGATAACCCATTCAAACTTGCATTGAAACATCAAAAACAGTGTTTTTACACTGATTATACATTTTTCGATGATTTTTCATGTTTCAAAGCAAATTTGAATGGGTTATCGTACTCCGATCAAGGTGAAAACTTGGTTTTGAGTTCTTTAGGACCTAATGAACAAAATAAAAAAATAAAAAATTAAAAATAAAAAAAAATTTTTTTGTCCCATATAATTTTGAAATTTTCCGATCCAAGTCGGCACGGTATCTACTTCGATTGAGGTGAAAATTTATTTCTGAAGTGCTTTAGGACCTAATGAACAGAACTAGCCCGTATGCGTTTCAAAATATTGACTTTGACCAAATAAGGACACCTAATGTACATACATATAAACAAATTGTTTAAATCGAAAAAGTTTTCCTCCATTTTAATACCACGCAGAAATTAAGAGAAAGGGTATAGTAAAAAAAGAGATAACTTCGATCTGTTATAGATTTTCTCTCTATTTATGGATAATGTCATATTACTAAGTTTATGTACAATTTCTAAAGCTCCTAGCTGCTGCTCATTTATAGAGATGGAAACTTCAATTTGGCTAAACTTATTCATAAACATTTCAGCTTTGAATTCTTCAAATACCATAAATGTCGAATAACAACAACATAAGATATTTCAGTGAAGAGGAAAGAAAAGCAAGAAGTATAGTTTTAATATTCCAACTGCTTCTTTTCTACATAGATAGAATCTTCAATTCTAAACTAATTCAAAAAATTTCTAGGTATTTATTCTAAAAATTTCATAAAGATCGGATAAAAAAGAAACTGTAGTAAAGAGAGAAGAAAACGAAGGAAGTGCAAGGAGAAAACTGTCTGAATCTTGCTTGCCTAAATATTCAGAAAAATAAAGCACGCGTTGAGTATCTGCTGGTCGAGTTGATTATAATTCTATATAGTTGGTTTGGTTTGTGTATATGTATTCTTTAGCAGGGATAACACCTACGAAGGCGATAACGAAGACTGAGCTGAACTGAGCTAAACCAAACCAAACTGAACTGAGCTAAGCTGTGCGCTGAATGAGAAATCCTGTTCCTTGTAAGCGGACCAAACTCCACGAGAGCCGTGAATAACAGTGTGAACCAAAAAAGAGGGTCCAACGACAAGGACAACGACAACGACATCAACAACACTAACAACAGCAGCTGTTGCTGTGGCTCTTGTTGTCACATTGTTGTAGTTGTTGTTGTGCTACCTTTTTGAATATTTATGAAAAATTGAAACGTTTTAGCGCGCGGAATGGTGTCTGCCCGGATTTGTTCCCTTTTGTACCCTGTGCCATGGCAATGCCACACAATGGCTATACACCACTAAGGCGTGGGTGGAACACCGAAACACAGAAACACCACACACAATGCACATGCGAGTCAATGATCAAAGCAATTTCTATAAATATACCTCACATTTGACAAGCCGAAATAAGTTAAACCAAGCAAATATACAACTAAATACAAATAGATAATGAAAACCATTTTAAAAATATTTTAACATTTTAATTATTATTTAAAAAAAGTTAAAATGTATTCTTTGTCTATGAGCTTTATTCAGAGATGAGCTTGGACTTTTGATCATTACTGCCAATTCAAAACCAATTTTTCATTGCTTAACACTGCATGATGGCTAAGATTTCGTTTATTAATAGCCCCACAAGGTTCATAATTTAACTCAATATTTTTAGCGATTCGAATACAATTTTTATGTTCGCATTTAACGCAGTGTTTAACTATAATAAACTTTACATAATGCCATTTATTTGATAGTTTATTACCTTCAGTGTTTTCGCTTGACAATATTTATATAATTTGATTAAAGAATTTACAAATTACAAATTTAATTACGTAGTGTCTGCTAGTTGAGCATTTGGCATTGCAGCTGTGTGCTTTTTTTTAATGACAGTTGGTGCCATTCCCGCTTGTTAGTTAACTAATTGTAATTTTTTCTCAACTTCTGCTGCTGCTCTTATGATTGTTGTTGTTGTGGATGCGGTTGAAGTTGCTGTTGTTGTTGTGGATGCTTTTGTTGCGTTTTGTGTTAGTGGCAACCGCCCACGCACAAAAATGATTTAAGTACGCCTTCATTAATTACGCTTTACCACAGAGGTTGGCAATGGCGAGGATGTTTAAGGACAACGCCAGGATGCGTGACTTGTGGGGAAGGAGGAGGGGGTGCCACCCGTGGTTGCTGAAACTTTAATAGACCGCATTTCAGCATAATTAACACGGCAAGCGTATGAATGATGCATGACAAATCGCTGTTGGGCCGATGATGCTGGCAACTCTGGCTGTCACCAACCCCCCCCCCCCCCTGCCTTTATTTCGTAATGCAATATTCACATTCTTCTCCATGAACGCTCAAATAATTGCAAACGGTTAAATGTAAATTGAGATTAAGTTAGGGAACCCTTCTCAATCCTCCTCCTCAACCCCAAACGCTTTTTTATTACGTTTCTCTGAAGGGTCAACACTTCTTTTTTTTTAACACCCCCATCAAATGAGCTGCAAACTGGCTGTAAGAAGAAGAGAAGACGAGAGAAGGGAAAGCAGAATCAGCTAATGGCAATTGTAAAAAGGATTATTCCCCACAACAAATTTTATTTTCATAAAGCAACTTTCTTTTGCAACATTTTATTACGAATTATAAAAACGAATTGCTGCTGCTGTATTTGATTTATTACATTCTTAAAGTATTTAATACCAGCCCTACTTTGTCTGTTGCAGATGACTAAAAACATCTTTAAACATTTTTTCTTGGCTCTTTTAGAAGTGCGATTGCGATTTAAGGCCATAAGTTATGGCCAATAACTCGAAATTGTCGATGCGATGTTTAAATTAAATAAATGGGATAAAGTAGATATTAAGTGAATTTATTAATTATTAATATACTACCTATTACAATTGTTGTTTATATTTAAAATAAATAACCGAAAGCTATTTTTTGTAACTCTGAAAGTCAGGGACTGAAAATAACTGTTATTGAACAAAATTTCAACTAAAAAAATCACATATAAGGACTAATAATATTTGTGTTTAAAATACAGCAAACTGTTTGTAAAAACAGTATCTCTGCAAACAGCCATAAAAAACTTATAATAGAGACTTTAAGAAATAAAAATACCAAATAATTATTATTATTGATTTTTATTATATTCATCAAAAATAATAATTCAATTTGAGGAAAAAAAAAAGTCTCAAATAACTAGTTATTATTTTTGATTTGAAATCATATAAGTCCTTAAAGTCTTTAAAGACTTTTATAATTTGAAATTTTGTTTAAAAATTATTTTGGAATATCTTTGTTAATACTTAAGATAAACATTTCTAATTTTCAATATAATTAAATTAGGTTATCATCTTCCTGCGCCCAAAAACATCGGTCTGTTCAGATGATGAGCACTCAATCAATAATAATTATTTAGCATGATTTATAAAGTTAAAGTTTTTAAGTAACTATTAAAAGAAATTTGTTTTTAGTTTCGTTCCCTGCTGAAAATATGTCCGGAGAATAAAATGTTTGACACTTCAGTTTAGTTTTTTTCATCATAATCTGTTGATACTTGTAGAATACACCTATTTATAACATTCCTGAGTTACTTACGACTACAACCTCAACAACATTTTTATTTTAAAACAAAAAAAAAGAAAACAACATAATTTAACTTGAGTCAAAATTATCTCAATATTAACGTACCCTTAATCAACAACAATAGCATCAAGAATTGAGATGCAAGAAATGTACATATGTATATTCCGGAAGAAATGTATATTTATTTACAAGTCAATTCAAATGCAACTTGCAGCCTAAAAGTGTGCAACACCTGAAGAGTATCTGGTGGCGCCTAAAAGTAAACCAAGTGACAGAGAGAGAGAAAGAGAGAGAGAGATTGAGAACCGGTCGTTTGGCCGATGACCCAATTAAGTGGCTAAGCTTACCGCATGGGAATATTTATTAGCGGGGTCCACACACAATCGATTCTCAATCTTGATCTCAGTCAACAGAACCCATAACCAGTCCCATAATTTCTCAGCCTTTATGGCATCGGTGGTTGTCGGTTAGGGTGTCCCTTATTTGGTCAAAGTCAATATTTTTAAACGCATACGGGCTAGTTCTGTTCATTAGGTCTTAAAGCACTCAGAAATAAATTTTCACCTCAATCGGAGTATGATAACCCGTGCCGACTTGGATCGGAAAATTTTAAAATTATATGGGACAAAAAAAAATTTTTTTATTTTTTTAATTTTTTATTTTTTTATTTTGTTCATTAGGTCCTAAAGAACTCAAAACCAAGTTTTCACCTTGATCGGAGTACGATAACCCATTCAAATTTGCTTTGAAACATGAAAAATCATCGAAAAATGTATAATCAGTGTAAAAACACTGTTTTTGATGTTTCAATGCAAGTTTGAATGGGTTATCATACTCCGATCAAGGTGAAAAATTGGTTTTGAGTTCTTTAGGACCTAATGAACAAAATAAAAAATAAAAAATTAAAAAATAAAAAAAAATTTTTTGTCCCATATAATTTTGAAATTTTCCGATCCAAGTCGGCACGATTATCATTCTCCGATTGAGGTGAAAATTTATTTCTGAGTGCTTTAGGACTAATGAACAGAACTAGCCCGTATGCGTTTCCAAATATTGACTTTGACCAAATAGGGGACACCCTATTGTCGGTGGTTATCGCACACGATTTGTCAGCAGCGGCGTTCTACGTCATCGATGCTTCATCCAATGCGGTGTTTAATCTGAGTAACTGCAACTGTATCTCGTAGATACTTATTTTATAGTTTGCCGGCTGAATGGCAATGCAAATTGGCATCATCGCACCTGTCAATACCTGACGATGGAGTGCGACGGAGATTTATGCCTTTTGTGCGACTGATTTGTGAACTTGGCTAGCTTCATCTTCTGCCATATAAAAGTGTTGCAGACGACGCAATGAAGCGCACTTAATGCTGGCCACAGCACAGGATTAGACACCTCATATTCATCCCACAACCCTCAACCCACAATCCTTAAGTCCCCCTCCTATTTCAGTGAGCATGGCCAACCAACTGCCAACTCTGTTGCTGCTACTCTCCATCGGATTTGGCCACATTGCCATCACAGTGGGCCAGAGATTGCCGCTGCCAACACGACGTCTGATGGCGCCCAGTTTACCATTTGCCGAGAGCTTCGAGCGCTTCGATGCTTCGGATGAGGATGACATGCAGCGCACGCGGGAGGAGTTTAGGGAGCTGCTGGGTCAACAGCTGACCAGCGCGGTGACTCCACTGTCGGCGGTTCCCTTTCTGGGCTTAATACGTCGCCAGCCTGGCATTGTGGCACCTCGATCTGGAGTGGAGGCGGCGCTGCGGTTCGCCGACTCCGGGGACTCCTCCGACGAGCAGGAGTCGAGCGAGGAGGACAGTGAGGAGCCCGAGTCCGAGACGGATGCAGAGACGGACACGGCACAGGAGCCGCTGGCTCAACCACCACAAGCACCTCAGCCAGCTCCACAGCCACAGGCGGAGTTGCAGTCGGACTATAATCCGTATCGCGACAATTTCAATGACCAAAACCCGGATGGCAGCTATGTCTACGGGTGAGTCTGTCGCTCAGAGAGCCCCCTCTCTCTCTACTCCTTCCTTTTGACCTCTCCCTCCCCCATTCCCTCTGCAGCTACTCTCTGCCCAATGGCGTCCGCCGCTGGGAACGCGGCTTTTACACGCAGCAACAAAATGGGCTCGTCGTTGAGGGCTTTTATGCCCAGCCTCGTCCCATTGGCCAGGGAGTTCAGTACGAGCTGCGTTGCTATCGCGCCGACTCCAATGGCTACCAGCCATTAGCAGGTGAGAGTACGAGTCTGATGACGTCATCACTCACCTGGTCACCAGTTGATCTGGTCACACTAATCTGAATCTGATCCGTTCGTTCCATTCGCAGTCGAGTATCTGTCACAGCCGCCACGTGTTCGACGCTTCGAGGTGCCCAATGTGCGTTGCTTTAATGCCAATCGACTGCGTCCATAACGATTATCGATAACAATTGAAGTGAATGTGTATATTATGAGGATACTCAGTTTGAAACTTTTTTTTGTGCACGTAAAAAATTATAAAACTTGAAAAAAACTCAATTGAAATCATGATTCTTTTACAAGGAAAGATTTTAAATAAAGATTAAATAAAAATGAATTGTGAACATTTAAAAAAGTATAATGCAATATGACATTTTTCAATCGAATAAAATGAAATAAAATATATTTTTTATTTTATCTGGTGTAAACTATTTGGCAACAAGGTATCTCCTAGTCGAGCAGTCTCCTTAAAGTATCATTAAGCGTATTAAGCTTTGAATTAAATTAAATTTCACTCAAGAATTTTTGTTACTTTTTGACCAAGTCACAAGTAACAGCTATTAAAAGTACACATAAGTTAAGATTGCTCGACTATAAGATACTCAGTTAAGAAAAATAAAGAGAGTGTTTTGTCAACGATTGCCCAACTAGAAGTTGCCCTATGTAAAACATTTTACAAACGAAAACGTGAGCGAAATGAATCAGTTTTCCCATTTTAATTTGATGTTTTTCTCCTGTTTTGTTGATGTTTATCTGTGTTTGACAGTTTCACGCGCGGAATATGCAAATAGATGACAATGAAACAGTACGGAACGAAACGGAATGGAATAGAATGATGTTACTTTGGCGAAATAAATAAAACTTGCGGCAATACTCGCCACAAAACTTTCTTTTCCTCTGTTGACTTAGGCAAATTTGTGTTTAAACAATGAGAGCAACAACTAGAACATAAAAAAAGGACAAGGAAGGAGGAAGAAGGAAGAAGAATGTTGACAATGGACGAATGGATGGGACTAAATATCCCCTATGCTACCCAAAATCATCAAAAGCGCGAGAGCAACAAGAAGCAGAAGCTGAGAAACAATTGCTTAAAATTTGCAGAGCGAGTTGTGCTGCGGATGTCGATGCGGATGCGGATGGCACAAAAGGCGCCTCATCAACGCAACCAGCAACAATGACAGCTAACAAACCGTTAAGTGACGCAACAAATCGCCAAAAATTGAAAACTGTGGGAATACGAGTACCGCACGACACTAGACGCTAGACGCCGGCCACAAAGCCATAGCCACAGCACCACACACCAAACCACAGTCCCCTCTGCCACTCTTCGCCGCACGCTGAGACACACGGCACACCCTCACATTAATAGACATCTCGGTCTCCCAAAACAAAAACCCAAAAAGAAAAATAAATAAATAAAATAGAAGAGCATTCAGAATACAATCAGCAAAGACAATAAAAACAAATAAAAAGTATTTTGAAATGCCATTTGAATTAAGCTTGAAACGACACTGCAAACAGGGCTCCGAAAATAAGGAAGTGAAATTGTAAAGGTGCATTTAGACTAGTTGACGCAGCGTCAATTTCAGGAATGTCAACTATTGGCAACCAAGGTCAACGCATTATTTGCGTTTACATTAGTTGACTTAGTTGACCAAAAAACATGTTTGGCAACTACTTTTCTAGTTGGTCAACGCAAGAGCTATCAACGCTTTGAAGATGAAGTGACAGCTATTTAAGCTAGTTGACATTAAAATTCGTTGACGTTTGCGTTGCCATTGCTGTTTAGTTGACATCGATATTTTGTATTATAATGATATGATATTTCCCATTTGTTGCGGTTTTTGTAATCGGAGTTTGTGATGTCCCATAAATTTGGCATTTCTTCAATGCGATCAATCAATTGAAAACACTTTTCATCCGTCCAGCTTGCAGCTACTTATCTGGCGCGTCGTGTTTTCTTTTTCATCAGCTTGTTGTGTCATCGTAGTTGCTTATTTCAGCAAAAATATCCGTAAATTCTGGATTAATTTTGTGTCAATAAAAACTTTTTAACTTTTGACTTATTCAAATTATATACAGGCCTGTTCCGGTTTTCACTTTTTACTTTTTTTTTTTTTTTTACTTTTTAGCATTTAGTGATATACATTTATTTACTTTGAATTTAGACTAAGGGTTTAAAAATGATCGTTTTTCGCTTTATCGGATTTAAACTCATCAACTCAAAGTTATATCAATCGGCTGAATATTGCCGAAAAGTTATTAGAGCAATTTAAAGAAATTCAATGCCGACAAATCTAATCGAAAGTGAAATTCGGAACAGGCCTGCTAGTGTGCAATTTTGCTTTCTTAGAGGTGGGCAAATATCGATGTGCCATCAATCGATAGCTTCCGATAGTAATCGGTTTCAGCCATGTTTTAATATATATTTAATATATATTGTATAAAATATATTTATAAATAATTGATAATGTATTTTATAAAATTTATGATTTTATAATCCCATAAAAAAAACCTCTTTACGAGGTAAAAGTCTAGTGACGAAAACATTTTCATGCCCCAAAATTTCTGATATCCAATTTTGTGACGAATAATATTAAGTTTTACACATAAATTATTTTAAACAAAATTTTGGCACATTGCGCTATAATGTCTCAATTCTTCATACCAAATAAAACTTACTGTTTTGCGCAGTGCCGAATGCAAAAATTTTGTTTAAAATAATTTATGTGTAAAACTTAATATTATTCGTCACAAAATTGGATATCAGAAATTTTGGGGCATGAAAATGTTTTCGTCACTAGGCTTTTACCTCGTAAAGAGGTTTTTTTTGTGGGATATCAGAAATTTTTGAATAAGACCTCAGAAATTTTGAAATTGCAATATTTTTTGACAGTATAGCTTTGTCAACTTTGATTATTGTTTGTACAAGCTAAAGCAAATTGTCTGGCAACACTGGTCCCCTTTACAAACACACATGCCCAGCGCAAAAGCTATCAGCACTCTTAAACTCTGGGTGCTATGACACTTTGCTGCTGCTATCCTATTCCCATTCTAAGTAAAATGTATGTATTCAGCTAACAGGTAATTTCCGCATTACGCTGCAAGCAGTGCAAAAAGCCCTTCGAAATACCTTTTCAACGATATATAGATCGCATCTGTAGCTTCTATCGTTTGGATGCTATGGTGGTTTCAATTTTAGCGGTTTTTAGCGATTTCCCGCTAAACTAGCGATTTTTCGCAAAAGTCGTAGAGCAAACGTTTCTAGATTTTTGAACAGGAACAAGTCCTCATACAAACATTTAAGCTATCCAAACAAACAAACTGGCTGCTATGACACTTTGTTGCTGCTGCCCTATTCCAATTCAAAGTAAAACGTATATATTCAGTTAATAGGTTATATCTTCCAAACCTATCGGTAAAATTTTTTGTGTCATATATCAAAAAACGCGAAATTTTACAAACTAAAACATATTGAAATTTAAAAAAAATCGTTAGCCGCGTTTTCTCAAAAACCGCCAAAATGTGGGGGAAAATACCTTATGTCACCTGTAGCAATTTACCTATGTACTTTAGAAAAAAAGTTAAAAGGTATGCATAACAGCCCTTCAAAATACCTTTTCAACGATATATAGATCGCATCTGTAGCTTTTATCGTTTGACTGCTATAAGGGTTTTAATTTTAGCGGTTTTTAGCGATTTCCCGCTAAACTAGCGATTTTTCGCAAAAGTCGTAGAGCAAACGTTTCTAGATTTTTGAACAGGAACAAGTCCTCATACAAACATTTAAGCTATCCAAACAAACAAACTGGCTGCTATGACACTTTGTTGCTGCTGCCCTATTCCAATTCAAAGTAAAACGTATATATTCAGTTAATAGGTTATATCTTCCAAACCTATCGGTAAAATTTTTTGTGTCATATATCAAAAAACGCGAAATTTTACAAACTAAAACATATTGAAATTTAAAAAAAATCGTTAGCCGCGTTTTCTCAAAAACCGCCAAAATGTGGGGGAAAATACCTTATGTCACCTGTAGCAATTTACCTATGTACTTTAGAAAAAAGTTAAAAGGTATGCATAACAGCCCTTCAAAATACCTTTTCAACGATATATAGATCGCATCTGTAGCTTTTATCGTTTGACTGCTATAAGGGTTTTAATTTTAGCGGTTTTTAGCGATTTCCCGCTAAACTAGCGATTTTTCGCAAAAGTCGTAGAGCAAACGTTTCTAGATTTTTGAACAGGAACAAGTCCTCATACAAACATTTAAGCTATCCAAACAAACAAACTGGCTGCTATGACACTTTGTTGCTGCTGCCCTATTCCAATTCAAAGTAAAACGTATATATTCAGTTAATAGGTTATATCTTCCAAACCTATCGGTAAAATTTTTTGTGTCATATATCAAAAAACGCGAAATTTTACAAACTAAAACATATTGAAATTTAAAAAAAATCGTTAGCCGCGTTTTCTCAAAAACCGCCAAAATGTGGGGGAAAATACCTTATGTCACCTGTAGCAATTTACCTATGTACTTTAGAAAAAAGTTAAAAGGTATGCATAACAGCCCTTCAAAATACCTTTTCAACGATATATAGATCGCATCTGTAGCTTTTATCGTTTGACTGCTATAAGGGTTTTAATTTTAGCGGTTTTTAGCGATTTCCCGCTAAACTAGCTTTTTTCGAAAAAGTCGTAGAACAAACGTTTCTAGATTTTTGATCGGGAACAAGTCCTCATTCAAACTTTTAAGCTAAATCAACGATTTGATCCTAACAAACAAACAAACAGACAAACAGACAAACAGACAAACAGACAAACAGACAAACAAACAAACAGACAAACTGACTTTTCATCTCGTTTTGAAAGGGGCACCAAAAATTTCAAAATTAATTATCTTCTGAACCAGTGATCGGATTTTGATGATCAAGGTGTCATTCGACGCGTATTTTTGATTAGAATAGTTAAAAACTAAAAAAAAAATCAAAAAGGCTCCAACGGCCCCATTAGCTCCAATCATTTTAATTTTGCCCCTCCCACTTACACCTGTTTATCTCACGAACCAGGTGAGTTTTCAAAAGTCTTAGTATGCACATTTGTAAGTTAAGTTGATACCTTTCGATCGGTATATAGCTCGACCTGATCGGACAGTCATAGCAAATTTTCCATTCTTCCTGTGTATATATGCTAGTCGCCTTCGCACCCTTCGTGCTGCTTTCGTCACTAGCGCGGACTGCCGTCCGCAGTGATTAACATATATTAACAAAAAATAATACAAAAAAAGTTAAATTAAAAAATAAAATTGCAGTATTACGATCTTAGATTTGAGCTCAAAGACGGAGTTGTTAAATAAAAATCCAGAGTTTAAGACCAAAAATGAAGAACATTTTAGGGATTTCATGGTATAAAATTAATTATATTGAGAGTGAAACTTGTCTGTAAAACGCTCACGAATGCAGCATAAACTAGTCGGCGGTGCTACAGTCGAGCGGTACTCGACTGTCGGAGACCCCGTACTTATTATAAAGATATCTCAAACAACAAAAAGATTTTCATACTAAGACTATATTTGGACTGATCGTTCCGATAGCAGCTATATGATACAGTAATCCGATTTCAATCAAATTTGGTCAGTATGTATAGGACCATCTTTTATGCATATTCTGTCAGTTTGGTTGAAATATCTCAAACAGCAAAATAGTTTTCCATACTAAGACTTGATTTTAAACTGCAGCTATATGATATAGTAATCCAATTTCAATCAAATTTGGTCAGAATGTATGGGACCCTCTTTTATGCATATTCTGTCAGTTTGGTTGAAATATCTCAAACAACAAAAAGTTTTCCATACTAAGACTTGATTTTCAACTGATTGTGTCTATGGGAGCTATATGATATAGTTATTCGATTTCAATCAAATTTGGTCAGTATGTATAGGACCATCTTTTATGCATATTCTGTCAGTTTGGTTGAAATATCTCAAACAGCAAAAAAGTTTTCCATACTAAGACTTGATTTTCGACTGATTGCTATATGATATAGTGGTCCGATCCAAAATCTAAAACAAACTCGATCTGCTCTTAATATAGACGAACCTACATACCAAGTTTGGAGTCTCTAGCTCTTATAGTCTCTGAGATCTAGGCGCTCTTACAGACGGACAGACGGACGGACGGATAGACGGACAGACAGACATGGCTATATCGACTCGGCTGTTGATTCTGATTAAGAATATATATACTTTATGGGGTCTGCCACGCCTCCTTCTGCCTGTTACGCACATTTTTTTTTGTGACAAAGTTAATAGACCCCTTTACTTTTTACGGGGTACGGGGTCTAAAAAGGAATTGCGAAATGGAGTAATTGCATTTTGTAGTAAGAAAGTTAAAGTCTTTGGGTGACTTTCAACGTGATCCTAAATGTGACTGTGGCTTTTCTGCATTTCTGTCTTTTACTAACGGGAATCACGTTTAAGTAGAGTGCTTCTCTCTCTGTCTCCTCTAGCTCTTTTCTTCGAAATCTGTAAATCCCAGAAATCAGTATAACACTTGTTGTTGTCCATTGGCCAAGCCCAAAGCAAAGACCCCACATGCAATTTGCATAAGCTGTGCCGAAAGTTTGCGACTAGAACAAATTTGCCAGATGACATTGGCCTAAACATTGGCAGCCCCGCTGCTCCTCCTTCTTCTTTCCGCCGGCTGGGACTCTTTAAAGCCGAAACTGGAGCTCGACTAACGTGAAAAGATTCTCATCTAACAAAACATGACCATGCTGATGCTCCACCCAATCCCATGGCCTAAAGCCAATGCTTGTCGTATATTCCACCTAAACACAAACATATATACAGAGTATATACGCATATCGCGTAGATACACGGCAGAATATAATCCCTTCAAATTATTTCCAAAACAAAAATTTATCAGGAATAGTATGTATATTAATCAACAATAAAAATACTACTTTATAGAGTATTAAAAAACATATTTCAATACTAATTAATTGTATACATTAAATACTTTTACTACTTATGATTAAATTTTTACCTTTTTTAATATCAATCAAGTAAAAGAGATGTTCTTAAAAGTGCCCTACCGATATTCCCTTTACCAGGGACCGTAACGATTATAATTTTTTAAATATATGTTAATTATTAAAAAAAGTTATTTGTTGATTTTTGTAAAAAAAAAATCAAAAGAAAACTATTTTTTTTCGTCTTAAATAAAAAAAGCTATTTAATAATTATTAAATTTCAATTTTTATTTAAAAATCATAGTTTAACCCTTTTTTTAAATTTTTTAATCAATTTTATATATACACTCATGGACAAAATAATAGGTGCGCTCTTTCTTTTACTATAACAACTATTGTAAGTCAAGTCTTCAAATTTAAAAAATATATTTGGAAAGATCATTCTAAATTCATCTAAGTTTGAACGATGCATAACTTTCCTTAACCCATTAAGTACCCATTGAAATATTCGATTTTCAAAAAAGTCAACTTTCAAAACTTTTTTCCTCGATTTTTTCCAAAAAATGTTGGGATGCAAAAACATTCTTCAAACAATTTTTGGAGTGATTGCAAAAAAAATTTTCAAAAATCTTTTCGATATTTTTTATAATTATTTGAAAATCCTAAAAATGACTTATTTAACCTCGTTTTGCTACTTTTCATTCAAAAAGTGACTTTTCAGACATTTTAAAAAAATTAAAAAAAAAAATAGCAAACATATTTTTGAACTTTTTTTTTGCAGTCACTCGTTAAATTGTTTGAAAAATGTCTTGCATCCCAACATTTTTTTGGAAAAGATCGGAGTTGACTTTTTTTAAAACTCGAATATTTCAATGAAATGAAGAGAATGAACTAATGGCACAATTTTGAATGCACCCATTCGTTTTGTTCAGTGTAATATGTTGTAAATATTGCAAACGTGGCATGTGCTGCAAGTGTGGCAAGTGTTGTATTGTCTTGGCCAAGTTTTTGGCTAAAATGTGTTTGACTGATGCGCAAACAAGAATATAACTCAAGTTGCTGCAAACTGTTGAAGCAAAAATCATGCCAGTTATCAAGTTAAAGTGAAACTTCCCCATCAACAGACACACACACACACACACACACACACACACACACACCACATACGAGTGGTTGATGCGTCGTTTGGCCTATAATTGAGCAATTTACACCACAAGATGAGAGATTCGGAGAGTATCCGGAACAGGAACAGGAGCAGGAACTAGAACTGAATTGAAGCTTAAACTGAAACTGAAACCGACCCAAGTCGACACTCGACTTCGAACTATTGACTCTGTGCGTTGTCGACATTTGCTGGAATGCGATAAAAATGTTGAGATTATGTAACCGAAATACTTTCAAATCGAAATCGACCAATATAAATTCATGGCTTAGACACTTGCACATGCCAGCGTGGGGAGCTGACATTGCTGAGTATTGGCTCTCGGTCTGAGGTCTGAGTTCTGAGGTCTATGCTCTGCTGGGAGAGAATTCTCCATGTTGGATATGTTGGATGTTGAGTGTGTTGGATGTTGGGTTGGCACGGAAATGCTGCCAAATGAAATATTGTGCAAAATGCCAGAGCACAAACAAGCTGAGTTGCCATTTTGGTTTTGTCCACTGTCCATTGTCCCTGACTATGGAACTGGGAACTGGGGAAACTACGGAATTGTTCAGACCTCAGGCCGCATAGCACAGAACTTGAAACAATATTTTATGCTTATATGGTTTAAAATATTTATTAGTTTGTTGTTTACACTTTTCCCCCTCTCTCGTTCTCTCTCTCACTCTCTCTCCCTCTGTCTCTGTTGACATCGGATTTGCAGCTGCAGTTAGCGTCGATTTGAATTCCGTTTTTATGGCATTGCATTTCGCGACATGTGAAATGTTTTAGCCACGTTCCAAGTGTGGCAGCCCCACAATAAAATGGCCAACTAAGTGCCTTCTTACCAACCTAACGGTGCCTCACTGATGAGGGAGACCAACTGTCAAAATGCCGCCGAATAAACGTTTAAATTTATTAATTGCGCTTTCAGTTTGACGCGCGGAATTTAATCTGACTAAGTGTCTGTCTGCCTGTCGGACTGACGGCTCTCCCCACGGTAATTGCAGTCGTTAACTGACCAGACATTAACCAGAATCCCTCAGAACTGCTCAAAGCACTTGGCACCTACGCAAATAAAAAGACAGCACCAGAGAGAGATAGAAATTAAATGAGGACAGGTAAAGCGGGAGAGAAAGAGCAAAATATGGAGTCAATACTGAAGTTCTCAGTTTCTTATCATTCATCAGTTGTTTATGCGGAAAGGCTTTTAAGAGTAACAGTTTATTTATAATCTTATTTTACAGAATTATGCATTAGTCATAAGCATTTCTTTTTTATGATAATCAAAAAAAAAAAAACAAATAAAACAAACAATATTAAATCAATTGTTAATCAATTAATCACACTATGAAATTTAATATTTATATGATTACCATCTTGTATTTTAAACAGATGAAAAATATACATAAATAAAATTAGTCAAACAAAAAAGTGAACAGCTTAATTAAATAATCATTTTAGTTTGACAAGTTTTATTTTAACGCATTAAAACTTGATTTGCCTCTACTCCAATAACCTTTCCAGACTGTGAAAACTAAGAACTACTTATTATCAATGAAAAAGATGAGATCTTTCATTGCTTTTTCAATTCTTTAGTAATGTCTATCAGTAATATTTATTTGCCCATCATTAGATACATATTTAAATAAACTTCCCCACTTGCTCAAAATTGTATATTTATTACAGCTGCTAAAAGAGCATCCAAAAGTCGAACACTTAAGTTTTAGAATATTTTAATTGCTTTTTGTGTGCAATTTAATGTGTGATGTTATTCGAGAAGCTCTTAATAAAGTTCAATTAGGCCAGGTTAAAGGCATTTAGCAATTTAATTATAAAGAAAATTATTCAAATGTGGTCAGAATGCTAACAGAGTTTGTAAGACAATTTGTGAGACAAGCGAGGTATAAATATATTTGAATAGTTGAGCATTTGATTTGATTAGATTTGAATGATATGTGCGATTATCAAAATTTAATTAAGTTTATTGATTGATAAGTAGACAATAAAAAGACAGCTTGTAAATAATAATAGCACCCCGCTGACAGTCAATTGAAATGAATAAAACTGGCAGACATCTTTTTGTCCTGTCATCGATTAAATCGAATGCACTCGATAATAACAATGACGATGACGTTGATTGAGACCTCTGTCCGGGCTGCCTGGCATTTATCACCCACTGCAGAAGTTGGACAGCCGTTCCATTGTCAAGGACACACAGTGTTAAACAATACAAAAAAAAAAATAAATAAATCAATAAAACAATAACAAAAGCAAACTAAAGAACGGCGATAAACGAACGAAAAACGTTGAAACGACAGAGGCAGCTGTCCATGCTGATGTCCATTTGGATGTCGATTTCGATATATGTATGTATCTGAGGCATCTCTGAGGATCTGGAATAATGAGGCAACTCACTGCCCTGGTCAATGAACCGTAATGCTGGTTTTTAACGAGCCTATCGAGTGATGCAACTAAAGTTGCACTAAAAAAAAACCCCCACTCTAAGCTCTACCTTTTACATCTATGTATATAACTTAATCATATATTAGCAAATAAGTTAATGTCATTATTTTTGGGATGAAGAAAATTATTGTAATTTATTTTAACAAATTGAGTCTGACTACAAAATTAGGTGTAATTTTAAACATTAAAACAAAGCTCAGTTATAAGTATTATGAACATTATCTGTTACCTTGTTAAGCATATAATATAAATTGATTTTAGGATGCTATTCATTTAAATTGTACTTTAAACTGACGTCTATGACAAAAGGAAAGAATAAGAAATTTAGGTAAGCAGCGAAATAACGAGTTTTGACACCCTTTGAGCTGGAGTCGTGCTCTTTCTCTCAGTGTACATACATATATTTATTTAGCTGCATCTGCAACTGACACATATTAGAGCCTTGGGCATCTTTAACGACAACGACGACGACGCCACAAATGAACACAAAACACAGGAAACTTGTGCCAAAAGAATCGAAGTCAGAATGAAATCAAAACGTTTAAAGTTTGGACTTTGGTTCTCTCCCCAAAAATGCTGTCAAAATTTTGGAGTGGGCGATTTTGGGATTGAGAAATTGTGCATGGGTAGGGTTATGTTGGGGGCAGGGGTATGCTGAATGGACATGAACATGGACCTGGACAGACGATTGCCAAATCGTTGGCATTGACGTGCGAGTTCATTATTTGGCTTTCGTTAACTTTAGCACAATTCTCAGCTTTTACTGGCCGAAAGGCTTTATTTTTTGGGTATAAAAGGCAGACAGCAAACTGCAAAATTAATCAATTATTAAATTTGCAGCCTGGCAGCAAGATCTTTGGTGTCCTGAAACAGAAACAGAGAGAGAATGTATCGCGGTGCAAGGATAACGTTGTGGTTGCAGCTCTTGTGGTTGCTTCTTGCCATTAGCCTTTGTTTTGTTGAGGCGCGTTGGACAGTGCGTCCCAGACGAACCACCAGCACAATCACCACCACCTCAACCACAACAACTGCACAGCCAGACCGACATCAGCATGTACATCACTGGCCACCATTGATAGCACCAAAGGCGCCACCAGCGAATTCAACTCCAACTCCAACTCCCTCTTCCTCTCCATCTGCGATTTCTTCCTTGTCTTCCGAGTCCATTCGCTTGATTGAAACCTTTGATCAACGTTCGCCGGATGGACAGCATGAATACAGGTAGCACTTGTGCTCAAATCCTTCAGTTGTTCATTTCAACTGATGCTCTTCCCTTTCAGACTTCAGCTGAGCAACGGAGACACGCGATATGAGCGCAGTTTCTGGATGCCCGTGGGCAAGAATTGGGTGTTGGCCCGTCGCGGATTTTATTCAGTGCCGTTGCCCAATGCACAATACTCGACTGTGTTCTATAGGGCGGATCATCAGGGCTACCATGTGGATTCGCGTGAGTATGAAAGGGGAGAAGGTTGGGAGGCTGGGAAGTGGTTCAATTGACGCTTCAATGTGTGTGACCGAGCGTAAAATTTTATGCCCAAAACGCAGACACATTATCCGGGGAGCAGCCGCTGTTGCCTCGCACTCTGGAGCTGCCTCTGGAGTTGGCTGCCGCTAAGCGAAATTCAATGAGCGTGCTAGAGCGTAACGAGGAGGAGGCGATGACGGATCCGATGGCTCCGATGGGCAACGCAACCCAGACCCAAACCCGAACCCGAAACCAAAGTCAAAGTCCTACCAAAGCCAAAGTTCAAGCTGTAGTCCAGATCCAAACTGTGAGTTCTTCTCTTTTACTCCGTGTATTTCTCTCTCTCTCTCTCTCCCTCTCTTTTGACTGACAATATACGCATACCGTGTTACAATTGCAGAGGCAAAGCCAGAAACTGAAACAGAACAAAACCAAGCCATCAACTGTGGCCAAAGTCGACGACATTTTGGCAACTGAAGTTGCCACAGCAGCCGTTGATGTTGATGTTGATGATGATGATATTGATGTTGATAATGAGGTTGATGATGATGATGATGTGACTGAAAGCCAGCAGCAGACTACAGGGATGTGAATGAGGATGTGGATGTGGATGGATACTTGGTCGTAATCATGGTCGGTAAAGTGACATCAAATAGCTGCACGTGTGACTGGGAAATGCTCCAGTTTCAGCAGCTCCTGCTCCTTCTTCTGTTCGTTCTCCTGCAACTGTTCCCAGCCAGTGGCTTTTCGCATCACTCTGCTCAACTGCCAGGCTTCAGTTGCTGCAAATCAAATTGAAACAATCGCCGCATCCCCCACTCGCAATTGAGCACAGCTGAGCTAGAATGTCGAAAAGCATTTTGTCTGAGCTGCTTTGGTAACACAATTTACCCACAGACCAACAACTGACAGCTCCAAGGACCAAGACGAAGACCAAGACCACGACCAAGTCACCGAAACCACATCATCGTCAACTGTTCACATGACGCCCAGATCATATTGCCATCAGACTTCAAATTCAATTTCAGTTTCAGTAAACAAATACAATACAATGTAACACGTCAGATATTTCCATAAATACAAGTACTATTTTGAAAATACTCCTAAAACTCTGTCTCATATTTTCGTTTCAATTAATTTAAACAAAGTCGGTCAACTTCTATCTTATTGTCTTTCAATTTGGTGGCAACACTGGTCGATATCCTTTTCACTTACTTTTTAAGTGGTAAGCGAAAGATTCGATAGGAAATGTGTATTGTAATTTTTGCAAGAATTTTGCAAAAATAAAAATATATTCAACATCATGTTTAAAGTATGTGAATCTTATCACACTGCTGAAACCAGAAGCTTTTTAAAAATTTTGATAAATATTTGATTAAAACATAATTTGATGAGAGATATTTAAAAAAATTATAAAGGAAGCTTTGTCAAATTTCTGCTAGCCATGAGTTAATCTCTAATTTGTATTAAGCTGACTATGATAATTTATTACAAATTCTGTTTATGGATGACTCCATCAAAATATAATTAATTCAATTTCTTTTCATAATCCTCACAATAAATGTTAATAGAAAAGTTACCATGCATCCCAACTTTATTCCTTCGTCAAATACAACACACACACACATACCCACACACATACCCACAAAATCTCACACATACGCAAACAGAAAAAATTCACATAAAGTATGAAAAGTTTAAAGAGAATTTTCGAGAGGATAAGCTGGACAAAAGCTCGAATGGTCGTGTTGTCGTTAACTACAGGGCGACTTTATCCAAAGCTGGCAATTTGGGAGGCTCATCATCAACTTAATTATCAGCTTTGATATAAGTGTGCTCGACTCGGCATTATGCTCATGTCCACTGCCAGCATACCATACATACAAGTATGACAACGGTCCGGTCCGGTGCTTCAGGGAATTTCCAGTATACCGAAAATCAAAAGCCAAAAAATCCAAATAAAGATGGAGATTGTATTCGTATAGTAAGTGGCGATGTGAGTATCTGGCAACTTGGTACGAGTACTCGAATAAATTGAAAAACTGTAACTCTAACTGTACCGAAAAACCTGATTGTCATTGTCAGTCAGTTCGGCAAGCATTTCTCATAGCTTAACCGCCTTCTGCTTCAGCATCCGCCCCCATAATTTGTATTGCCTTGTGGGAGACTCAAACAAATTTGATGCGTTGAGGAAACTAGAGAACATTTGGGCTACATTCTAACATGACTCCTCTGAAACTCTGCCTTGTTCTCAGTTTCAATTGCTCCAAGTTCATGTGCAGGCCACACGATTTGTCAGTTAATTTTCGAGTCTTAAAATAGATTAAATCTATTTAACAGTCAGTTTTAAAAATGATTTTAAGTTAAATTCTCCTCATATCATGATTATTGAATTACAAAACAATTACTTAAGAACTGAATTGTTTACAATCTGTTCACTAACATTTGGTTTTCTTACGTCTGAGTAGAAGTATTTATGTGAATTTATAAGTTGATCATAATCATAAATTAGACAAATAGAATTTATTTATTTTTAATTAAACTATAAACTTAGCTTTAATAAATAATTATTGCGAATTTATTGTTCATACAAACAAACATATGTATGTAGTGCAGTTACAAATTCCAATTTTATTAAACGATTTAAAATTTTAATATTAACTAAAATTATTATTTATTATACATATTTCATTGGTAATTTGCCTTAATATTACGAAAGCTTAAAAAATCGTGCAGAATTTTAAAGAACTTGTAAGAAAGCAACTTAAAACCAAATCTTTATTAAGAACGGATTTCTTTTTAGTCTTGTTGCATTATTTTTAAAATTCTGTACATTTAAGTTTAAATTATTGTAATTATTACTATATTTTGAAGGATATTTGAATGTAGTCGAATGTAGAACGTCAAATGGAGAATGTTTTGAAAGTGATGCGACATTACTTTAGAGAAGAAAAAGCAATACAATGATTTGAGAGAGGGGATGCGTGTAGGGGTTGTTGGATTGAAGTTGGGGTTGTGGTTGGTGGCTGGGGTTTGGGGTTGGGGTTGGAGGTTGGGGTTGGGGATTGAGATAATGCTCTAGCCCGCACCTTGAATTGAGGCTGCTGCTAACTGCCATGGCAACTGTGGAGCAAAACTGCTGCTGCTCGGATTCATTTGCGCAATTAGGATTCAAACTGTATAAGAACTAACTGCGCTTTTTATGGCACCAGACGTGGCCCATTCCCATTGCCGTTCCCAATCCCATTCTCATTCCCTTCAGCTCCTTTCCCCTGTGCGTCCCCTCAGCAGATTCCAGTTAAGGCAACGGCTCGTGCATGAAAGCCAAAGATGCCTGGGGTAACCCATTCATTCATTCCAGCATTCGTTCGCTCATTCATTCATTCGTTTAGTCATTCACACGCGCTGTGTCGCACTCGTTCCGGTTTTTTTGAGGGGGTTTCGGTTTCGGTTTCGGCCTCAGTTTCAGTTTCAGGCATCTTATTCATTAGATGGGCATGGACGACGACTCGTAAATAAACCGACGACGCCCGCATTGGATTAGTGGTAAAATGAATAGCTTCGGCTTAAACTCCCAGCATCATCTCCTGCTTCATCTCCAGCTACCTCTAGTTTCCTCTGCAACTGCAGCTTCAGCCCGGTGTGCACTTTACGACCAGTTTCCTCATTCCTTCCTTTAAAGAACCGAAAAGGATGACAAAGGTAGGCACTGCACGTTTTATGAATGCCCGACGATATGCCGCTGACAAACTGTCCGCAACCAGACAAGACTCCCCCTGTCCCCCTTTTCCCTACCCCTCTCCCCTGTCCCCCTATCGTCCCGTCTCTCCCTCAGTCGCAATTCAAGCCAGCAAATTTTACCCAATTTGGGTTTCCTTAGCAATTTTACCAGTTAAATGCGAATGCAAACGAGTTGCATTTGCAACACTTGAAGAGCACTTTTTTCATCTGCCTCATAATGTCATGTTTAGGCCATCAATTGATGGCGATATGGCTGCATCTCTGGCTGGCCCCATTCATTGAATGGGCCGCAATTGCATTCGACTTGCCGTTGATTATGCCCCATTTGCAGATGGCTAAAAGGCTGCTGGGAGCCATTTCAACTTTGTCATTGCTTTTCAATCGCTCCGGATTGACAATCATGTGCATTTCCTACCAATCTGATCAATATTATGTGCCATATTTGATTTTCTTATAAAACATAAAAATCAAGGTTTGTCAAGAAATGAATATGCTGCACTGTTAAAAATGTTATAGTTTATATGAATATAATTAAATCATTTTATTTTTCCAAATTTCCAGACATAAATAAAATTTTATTGTAACTTAATATGTTATTTTATTTTAAATGTTTGTTTCTGTCGACTTTTTACATTTGTTGAATGGGGCTTCTGTACTTTTTTATTATTATACATTTGCCAATGAATCCATACATCACGTCCAAACAATGCCAAAGGGGATTCCAAACAACGAGTAATACAATCTGACTCAATTCAATTTCGAGAAATATAATAAACAGAAATATCCAAAAAAATTTTTAAATTGATCACTTATGTGTAAACCATCATTAAAGAAGTTGGGAATTTTTATTATACATAAATGACTTTTATAATATACTAAGACATGAACTCACATTACCAGTTCACTAATTATACCAATTTTTATTTTAGTTATTTTTGAAAAGGCATTACTCAACTGAAGACCATTACAAATTGAAAACATGCATATTTGAATTAGTTTGAAAAACTCAAAGGTGTCAAAATTGATCATTATCGAATAAGCATTCTAAACTTTGTCGGATTGAAAGACCCATAAATTTATTGTGCAATAAAATATACACTACTGGCCAAAATAATAAGTACACGCCTATGAGCTTTCTTTGAAGTCCCGTAAAACTTTTTTAATAAACACTACGGAAAATTTAATATCACTTTTATTTTTCTTATTTATACTACATTCAAAAAATATTTAACAAAAGCAGTATTTAGTTCAAATATAGATTGTGTGGTCAACTTTATCAAAAAAACATAAACAAGGGTTGGTCAAAAAAATAAGTACACCAATTCTTCTAGGTCAAAAGCTCAAAAAGTATTAACAATTTTCCAAATTTTTTCTCATCATTAGTTATCTTATACTAGTAACCAGTATATCCACCCTTATTTTGAATGGCCTTGGCGATCCTTTTCGGCATACTGTTAATAAGACTCTACTGGAATCTTATACCACTTTTTTTGAACAAATTCCCACAATTCTTCGACATTTCTAAACGTTTTCGTTCCTATTCGGGGCTTCAAGTCCCCCCAAAGATTTTCAATTGGGATGGGGTCAAGAGACTGACTTGGCCAACTCATAACGTTAATTTGTTTTTTCGTAAACCAAGCCTTGGCCAGCTTTAAAGTGTGATTTGGGTCGTTATCCTGTTGAAAGACCGATCTTAAGGGCATGTTTTCCTTAGCATATGGTTGCATAATATTAGTCATAATGTTTTTGTACCCGAACTGGGTCTCAGTATCTGTTATACGATGAATCGGCCCAACGCAAAGCCAATAAAAACAGCCCCAGGCCTTTATACATCTGCCTCCGTGCTTAACAGGTTTATTGGTGTACCGGACGTCGAAATCTTTGCCTTTGGGACATCGTACATATCTCCTAGACGTATTGCAGAAACAATTTTTTTTGTCTCGTCGCTCAGTAATACGTTATTCCATTTTTTGTAACCGTCTAGCTCACACCATGCCAAATAATTTTTGACAAATTGTTTCCTCATCTTAAAATTTTTTCCTCGAAGCAAAGGAACCTTTCGGGCTATACGCCCTGGTAGGCCTGCATATTGTAGCCTACGACGAACCGTTCGGGATGATAATTCAATGCCAGTTTCGGAGGAAATGGCCTTCGAAGACATGAAGGGTTAATTTTTTGCAAATTTGACGATACAATTGTACGTTGTTCGGGAAGATTTCTTCTTCTGTCCTCGATTTTCGTCAAGCTCTTTTGATTTCAAAGCATTCTGAACGAAACAAGCTGGGCGTCCAATGCTTTTCGCAATTTCTCGGGGACTTTTCCCTTCATTCTGCAAATTCCTGGCAATGTTTTTTTCTTTAGCAGCGCAATGCTTCTTGCGGCCCATCTAAAGAATTTTTTTTAACTCTTATCTATAAAAATATGCAAGCAGTCAATAAAAACCAATAAACCTTTAAGCAAATCCTGATCTTATCCTTTAGAATTGATAAATAACACCCCTGTACTTATTATTTTGGCCAGACCAAAAATGATCATTCTGCACAAATTTAAGTTTAAAATGGTATAAATGGGGTTAGCCACTTTCATTTTTGATTTAAATGATAAACAACACTATTGCCTTTTCAAAAAAAAAGATTATCAGCAATACATTCAGAAAATATTGATATATTTCATATCAAAGTTGGACGATGCCTATGTACTTATTATTTT
>JBAMBJ010004304.1:0-46799 GCA_037043495.1 Drosophila recens | reverse complement strand
TATACGATGGTTTTATACGATATCAATTCATGTAATAGTGCACTATTCTTACGTCACAGCTTAAAATATTTGAATATGTTTATGACTACCTTTTTATGAACGCCCATTTTTCAGACTATTTCAAGAAAACAATTGCTAAGTCGAAAAACAACAACTGTTTACTTTTTCTGAAACCCCCATGATAATAAAAATCGTATCCGTTTTTCCCACCTTTAATTGGTTAATATATATATATATATATATTTTTTTTTAAATATATTGTTTGCTTTTAACAACACCAATTGCTCAAAATGGCTGTCCGATAAATTTTGCCGTTTCGGTACGTTTATAAGCCCAGCGTAGCTGAAAAGGCGTTCAACTGGCGCAGAAGACGGCAATGGCGTATTGTACCGGAAAAATGCCGATTTAAGGCCCTATTCTCCTTCAGATTGCTGTTTTTGGACCTTTTTTAAAAAAAATTAGCATTTGAAAACGCAATAAGATACTTGAATTTGGTTGCTTTTATTGAATTAGTAATTAATGAAAGAAAATAAAAAATTTTTTTTTGCCTCGACACGAGGGGTGTTCAAAAAGTAATGAGACTTCAAAGTTGGTGGTGCAAAAAAAAGGTGTCGTCATGGCGGCCACGATTCCGGGTCTCCGGAGCGTCTGAAAAAAAAAAAATATAGGGTTATGATTAGCATAGATGTAATTCTGGCCCGTAGCAAAATAAAAATTTTGCGATTTTTTTTGTCAAAATGGCGGCACTTGAAATTGAAAAATCGAATTTGGACCCATTTTTTTGTAGTTTAGTGTAAAAAAAAAATAGTAAAAAAAATCGCAAAATTTTTATTTTGCTACGGGCCAGAATGGTGACAATTCTACGTCGATTAAACTTAGTTTCATCCAAATCGGTTCAGTAGAACTGGCGGAATCGTGGCCGCCAGCTCGAAAAACGTGGTTTCGAGATAAACGCGTTTAAAGTTTTGACTTCACATGCATTAACATTAACATTGCTGGATAAAAATGGCCATATCTCCTTAAGTATTTCGAATTTCTAAAAATCCTTTTAGGGGCATATTCACAACTACCCAAGCTATAAATAAATGCAAAAAAAAAAGTCGAAAAAAATTTTTTGCTGAAAGAGAATAGGGCCTTAAAGGTCGGGTACCTGTTAAGACTCTCGATGGAGTCATCCACATCATTTAAGTATCGTGCAAACTCGACACGAACGGGAGTCTCTTCCAAAGATTTTTCTAATAAATGAAAAAATAAATGTATTCAAAAATAAAGAAATATTTTTATCAGCTGAAATACCTGAAGCACTCTCTCCAAAATCGAAAAAGCTGAACAATTTTGTGTCCTTTTGTGCTGAAGACGTGCTGGGTGTGTCGACCGAAAATTTTTCGGCATGCTGAAGGAACATTTCCTTAATTTTCCCCTCAGTCCATTCCGGCGCAGTCTCAAGCATGGCTGCCGCAAATTTAAGCTTTATGGCTGGGCAGGCAATGGCAGCCACAAATGAATCGTGAGATTCGGAAGTCATCTTAAAAAAGTGCGAAAACCTCCCCATCAGTGCATCCACCATACTCTCAATCCGGTCATTAAAAAACTGCATTTTCTGCCACTTCACCTTTATGGTTATAAGGGTAGGAATGAAATACCCATACAGCATGGTTTTTTCCCCTTGGAGAAAGTCGAGCCCTGCTGCCAATGGCTCCATTATTTGGCAATATTCCTCTAAATATTGAAATTCTCGGGAAGTCAGTTTTGCTACTCCCAATAGCGTACATAGCTCCTCAAGCTTATCTTTGTGCTTGTGCAAATGCTTAAAGGAATCGTAGAGGGTGTTCCATCTGGTGGGACATGGCGTTTTTAGCGAGCAACCTAGATGGTTTTTAATAACTTCGGCAGACTTCGGCCGGTTGCACTTGTTCCATAGTGCTGAACATCTAAAAACAAATGTATCAAATGTTAATAAATGTACGTATTTTTCATAAATTTAATATTTACCTTGTCAAAACTCTCATATGCAGCTCGTGATTTTTGAGTCAGACTTAATAATGTTAATATAGTCCGTTGTCGCTATTAAATTCAGCGTGTGACTTGCACACCTGTAGTGTTTCGGTAGGCGAATTAGCGGCGGCTCTACCGATTGCAGAAGCTCGTCCTCCGAGTCGGACTCTTCGTCCTCCTCACCAACATTATAATTGACTAAAAAAAAACTTAATAAAATTTATACATGGCAAATACAAAATATTTTCTAAATTACCTCTAACGCCAAAGTCTTTAAATGCTTTAACAAAATTGCTCCCATTGTCTGTTATTGTGCAAACAATCTTGTCGCTGGACAACATAAATGAGTCATTTATGGTTTGAATGAGCTCAGCGATTTTGTTAGCAGTGTGGCTTCCTGGCATTCGCGTACATGCTAGTGCGACGGAATGTCGATCGAATTTGTAGTCGAGCCAGTGACATGGGTAGCCAAAAAAAGATCTTCTTTTGGCCGACCAAATGTCTGCCGTCGTGCATACGTATGTTGCAGACTTGACCTGCTCAATAAGGTGCCGCTTGTGATATTCAAACCTGTCGTCAACCATCTTTGTTAATTTTTTCCGACACGGAACGGTAACATTATTGTTTTCGAAGAGGGCAGTGAAAGATGGATGGTCTACAATCGACAAGGGTACACATGTGTCCACCACGAACTTTAAGACTTTTTCGTCGAACTCGGATTGTCTTATCCCACCTTTTCTCGCTCTTTTTGCCTTCTGGTCCTTCTCCAACAAAAATTCGTCATACTGAGGACGGTGCCTTTCCTTCATATGGTTAATGAAATTTGACGTCACTTTAAGCGATCCTCGAATGCTTTTATAATTAGGACATACTTGGCATGCAGCCACAACACCATTAGCAGCTTTCTGATGCTTTGTGTCCGAAATCTACATTACAATAAGAAATAAATATTAAATTTTTGCGATTTTGGATATAAATTTTAAGGGGCATTTACACTAGTTGACAAGCTGGTCAATTTCATCTCAGTAGGCTGAAAATTTTGATGGCAACTTAATCAAATCTAGTGTAAACGGTGGTCAACTCTAAGCAAAAGTGTGTTGACTTGGTAAAAAGCACAGCCTACTGAGATGAAATTGACAAGTTTGTCAACTAGTGTAAAGGCACCATAATACTGTTCTCAGGATTTTAAAATATTTGCCATTTAAAATTAATGGCAATTGCGCTTCCTCAGCATTAACGTCAAATGTTGTGCTAGTCCTACATTTAGAGAAAATAATTTTTTTACGTGTATTTTCAATTGGCAAAGTGCTAAATAATTTTTGTACTTACGAGCAATTTAAAAACGAATTAATTCCAGATTGACTACTGCATTCGTTGAAAATTGTACTATCACTGCTTTTCTGTGAGAACTTTAATGGTGGATCACTGGCACTGCTGTTCTGTGAGAACTCTAATGCCGGATCAACTCATGCTATTTTCATCGAAAATTTCACTTGCACTCTCCATTTTTAGTTCTCACAATTGTACTTAACCGACTACACTGACCTCATTGTAAATTAGCTTAAACAACTTGAGAATCATAAGGACTCAGATTAAGTTCTGATTATTTACTGCATACTTTTGTGCGTCCCAGTGACGTTATTAAAAATATCGCATAAAACTATCGTATACAGATATTGCATAAACCTATTTAATTGGGTATTGTAAGTAGCGGAACGTGCCGTTTCTGCAACTGTGAGGAGGAATCCTCAATGCATATACAAGCAGAATGCACTGCTCTATCTAGACGCAGATGTAGTCATCTATGTCCTTCCTATTGGGGACATTGCATACGTCAACCAGACCAAAATCCTCGACTTCGAGC
Source organism: Drosophila recens (assembly GCA_037043495.1). NCBI lineage: Eukaryota > Metazoa > Arthropoda > Insecta > Diptera > Drosophilidae > Drosophila > Drosophila recens. The sequence goes on along the minus strand of JBAMBJ010004304.1, from coordinate 42,940 downwards.
AAGAGATCGGGTTGATGGATGAACTATAGGCTTAGAATGGATGCCGACATAATATATCCAAAAGGGTCGCAGTGCAGGCACCCCCTATCAAATGTAGTATAAATATCGCGAAAAGAAACAGAGAACAATTTCTATATTTTTCTACATTTTATTTAAATTTTTCTAAATAATTCCATTTTTTTTAGGTTTCACTAGCATTACTTAATGCCACTGAAAAATTTTCATTACTTTTCATTTTCAACGCCTACTGAAATCAAAATATCATTAGCACTAGTTTTTTCAATGCTAGTTAAATAAAATATCATTAGCACTACTTTTTTCAATGCCTAATGAAATTCGATTTCATTAGCACTATTTTTTTCAATGCTAGTGAAAATTCGATTTCATTAGCACTACTTTTTTCAATGCCAATGAAATGACAAATTCATTAAAAAAGTAGTTAATTAGGAACAACTCTGCTAGATACTGCCAGTATCTCTTCTGCAGTTATTTCCTCGATAGAGTCAATTGACGTTGTAGCGGCGCGAAAGTTTAGCTCACTCGGACTGCTGGGGAAGAGCGTTTCCACAATCCTCTTCAGTTCACATGGATCTGTGGGCGCTGTCTGGTTGCCGGCGTTTACTCGTTTGACGATTGTTTTATATGCCTTGCCCCAAGGATCATATTCAGCCGAGTCACAGAGCTCCAAGAAACACTCTCGCTTGCTTCTGCGTATCTCGCTTTTAAGCATTCGCCGTGCAGATTTGTACTCCATCTGTAGCTCCCTGAAGTTTTGTCTCCCGCGAGAACGTGTATACCGCCTCCTGGCGTGCAAACATGCTTGTCTAGCGCAGGCAATGCGCTCATTCCACCAGTATGCTGGAACGTGGTGCCGGCCGTATGCCTTTCGACGAGCCATGCTGCAGTCACAAGCTTCAGTAAGTTGTGCTGTCACTTGTGCCGCCATACTCTCAGCATTACCAGTGATGGCGAGGGGCTGAATAGCAGTGGTGAACGCCAAGGTGTTAAAGGTATCTATGCGATACGCTTTTGTTTGCGGGGATGGACTCAATCTGGCACCTGTGCGGTTTTGAAGTGTGCATAAAATTGCAGCGTGGTCACTTGCCGTGTACACATCGCTGACCTTCCAATGCGACAAGCTAAAAAGGGAAGCACTTACAAAAGTAAGGTCCACGATGGATCCCATGCCAGCTCTGCTAAAAGTATGCTGGTTTCCATTGTTCAGCAATGCAAGATCAAGACTAGCAAAAATTTCCAGCAGAATCCGACCTCTGGCATTTGTCGTCAGGCTGCCCCATTCCTGTGCCCAAGCATTAAAGTCGCCTGCAATGACAACTCTTTGGCGCCCTCTCGCATCGTCCACCAGTTCTTCCAGAATATGCGTAAATTCATTTAATTGCAGGCTGGGAGCCAGGTAGCAACTGTATAGCCAGTGATTAAAGATTTTTGCTCGAACGAAGCCGTTAAATTGCCTTGTCTCTGAGAGCACAGCTGATGCATCGCATGTCCAGATTGAAGCTTTCCCACTAGAGTCGGAGACCCAGGATGATGTGGAATGCGACTCCTGATGGTGCGGTTCGCTTATAATAGCCACGTGTGAGCGCAGCTCTCTGGCAGTTTGGTCCAGGAGAGCTTGTGCGGCAATGCAGTGGTTGAGGTTAATTTGGATAATATTTAGCATTTTAATTTACTTAGAGCCTCGCGGTATGCCGGGCATTTGAAGCTGCCCATCGGATGATCCGTCGATTTCTCTCCTCTCTTTATGCACAGATGGCATTTTGGCGGCTTGCTGCAGTTTTTTGCCTCGTGTCCTGACTCTCCACACCTGAAGCATGCGCCCTTACGGTCCTCCTCGCTGGTGCAGTTTGCTGCAATATGGCCATAATCTTGGCACCTGAAGCATCGTTTGGGTTGCAAGATGTGCTTTACTCGGCCAACTGCCCAGCCGATTCGAATTTTCTCCAGTTCCACCAATATTTTAGCTTTGGACGCCGGCAAGAACAATGAAGCTATTTGTGAGCCGTCCCTCATAGCACGAAGTGATTTGATGGTGTCGATAGTTAACGCCGAGTCGTTAATAGCGCCTTTAACTGCGTCCAACACCTCATCTTTGGTCACCAGCTCGTCCAGGTCGCGTATTTCGACCTGGCTCATCTCAGTTAACTTCTTAACTATTGCTCGACTGCCCAGCACCTTTCCAACCGCATCTTGGAGCTCCTCTGGACTGTGAGCTGGCTTCCTGCTCAAACGAAGCAAAAGATCTCCTTTTGCAGTTTTCCGCACGGCTTGCACATCGCCACTCAGGTGCTTCAAAGATGGCTCACTCTTTACAAGCCTGAGCATATCTGCGTAGGTGCAGTCTCCAACTCCAGACACTGTGATGGCGTCTGCACGGACTCGTTTGTGCGGCTGCTGACGGCCATGAACTTTCGTCCAACTGGCACCTTTGCTCGGTGGCGCTCTCAGTGGTGGATTATTAGCTGTCTCGGCTCTGGAGCCGTCTACAACTACTGAGCTAAGCAGCGGCCGTTGCTTGTGGGCTGGTTTTGTAACACTGCCACTCTGCGATGAAGCGGCTGCTAATTTCTTTTTCAATGGCGAAGTTTGTGTGGACATGTCCTTGCCATTACTCCTGAGTTCGGATATGTCAACAGATGCAAGTACACTCTCTTCGAGTCTGCACGTAATCTCTGTATTGAGCCCCTTCATACGAGTAAATAAATCTCGGTTCGCCTGGGTAATATGTCTCGCTGCTCTGGGCTTAAAGGCATTGATTAGTTCGTCGATGAGGCTACCGAGTTCCTCAGATACTGCTACCAAGCTCCTTTGTGTTTTGGATTTCTTAGCAACTGCTTCTGCAGCGTTCCCAGGACTGGAGGCGTCCCTTCTCCTTTTTGGCGTATCTGCGCCTGCATCAGGGCCAAAGCTAAAAGCTGACTCCGCTATGGCTGGTGGGGCCGATGATGGGCCGCCGGGTGGCGTTCTTGCCATCTTCGGTCGCAGGGAAAACGACGAGAGCAGTTCAGCTTTTGCCCGTTTAGCATCGACTTCGTCTCCTCCATTAGTTACACCAGAAGTATCTACTACTAGGGGAGCCTGGTGCAACGCTCCCGGAGCAGCAACCTCTTTGCTAGCCAGATTCGTTTATTCACTTATTTGTTTTATTTATTTATTTCTATTTTTATTAATTTCTATTATTAATTTCTAATATTTCAATATTTATTTATTTTATTGAGTATTAATTTATATTATTTCTGGCCCCCTCGGTGACGATCAGTAAAGGACTCCCACGGCGGCCGAAAATTTGCCTTCGACTAAGCTCGTGCAGGTTATACCGCCTTTACTCGGTCGCCAGAGCTCCTTTTAATGGGTACCACTAAAGTGGTGGGGTTGGCAGTTAGTCGGCTCCTTGACTTTTGTTACCCTCCTGTGTCCAACTGATCGCTCCGGCTCGAATTTGCTGTTTGTTTGTTGCTGGTATCCGCTTATATCGGATTTCCAAAATAAACAGAGTACAAAAAACAAAAAACAAGCTAACTTGATCCGAAGCTACAACTTAAATTCAATTTTCAAATACAAATGTTGATTAAGATTCAAATTTGAATTGAAATTTGAATTTTGCGCCAAGTTTGTTCGCGTAAAAAAGATCGTTGCTATGAAGCAAGCTTTGAGTGTGCTGCGATCACTCTCTGGCAACGCTCGAACAGCTGATCGCTTGTCGACGTTTACCAACACTGACTCAGTGACGGCGCTGAAATTGCCGCAAGTGAAGCATAGTACGCAAACTCAAAAAAAAAGGCTGGCGTAAGCCCAAACTTCATTTAAAAAAAACACTGGCGTAAAATCAAGAAGAAGAACTTGACATTTTTTACGCTCGGGTGTCCGCAGACTAAATAAAATAACAGAGCTGTTAAGTAAAATAACAGAATGGGCAGCACTGCTTGAAACAGCTGACAGGCCGAGCGAAACATCAAACTGTTTAGAGTTTTGCTATCTATCTATCTCACTCTCTCACAATAACTCAAACGAAATGGCCGGAAAATTATCAAAAAAAAGCAGATTGGTTCTTTTTGAAACAGCAGACAAGATTCTGCTGATTAACGAGGTGGAAAGAGGCCAATACTTGTATTTTTTCATTACTTTAGAGGGAGAATCCACGTAAAAAGTTCAAAAGCGATAGGTGCACCAAATACCCGCTGTGTTTGCGTGCCATCGCATATTTCTCCTTCTATTAACATTAATATACATTTTTCATTGCCTATTCTCTCTTCATTTATCCAAATCAGTTCTGCATGTTCAAATTTAAAATAAACTGCCGCTGACGCATAGAGTTACCACTCAACTTTTGGTTATTTGTCCGTGTTGTATTGGCAACACTGGGCTTACGCTCGTCGACAGCTAAATATTGAGCACTTTACGCCGCGTAAAATTTAGTTAGCTTGCGTACTAAGCTTGAGAGTGAAAAGCAGAACAACATGCGAAAACCGGGAGAAAAGCGGGAAAAGGAGAAAAGCACTCACCAGCGGGCCTCCCCCCGTGCCCACAGTGGTTGAGTGAGATTCAGCGACGGTCCCCAACAGTAGGTGCAGAACTGGCCAAGGCGGGCCTCAAGCCGAAGTCTCTGACACCAGATATGTACCACGCTACTTGAGGAGCTCGGCACTTAAACGTTTTACAATTTCCAGGCGGAAAAACACTTTAAAAAAACACCACGACGCGGAGCGATATGAAAAGTACGTGCACCTTCAAATAGTATCAATGGCAACTTCCATGTGTGAGTGTGTGTGGAAGTGTGTGTGTGAGTGGGTGTGGGAGTGGGTGTGGGTGTGGGTTTTTTTTTTTTTTTATTCACAATAACTTATATATACCTACTTAACTACACATAATTTAAACCAACAATGCGGGACCGCCGGGGAGCATGGCTTCACAAAGCTGGCTGGCCTATCATGGCCTCTCGTGTTCTCTTCTCCTCTGTCTCTCCAAACGCCTCAGCTCCGTTGATATTCCCTCCGCCAGGGTACAGACTGCTACCCAACTCTCCTGGCTGACCAGCATATGTGGGACCAGGTTTGCCATGGAGATTTCGGTGCAGACAGGGCACATCGGGTCGTTCTCGTGCCGAAAGCGGTGCAGGTATTGCTAAAGTAGCCATGTCCACTCAGCATCTGTGTTTGGTGAAATGTCAGCTCTCCGTGCTAGCGGTTTACCCAAGGCTCTATTTTAGGAATCAGCTTATGGGTCCAGCGACTATTTTTTGCTCTGTCCCATTTAGATTGCCATCTAGAAAAACATCTGTTTCTCGCCGCGACTTTGCCTGCCCGAACCTCCGCTGGCAGAGTGGCAGATCTCCTTTCCCGATAGACTTCGCTCGCTTCCTTTGCTGCCAGATCAACCGGTGCGATGCTGCTGATGACCATAATAGCATGCGTGGAGATCGTTCGGAAGCCTGAGCCTACACGTAGGGCGCTAAGTCTGAAGTTTGTTTCCAGACCTTTAATGTATCTCGGCTTATAGGTTGTCTTTTCCCACACCGATGCAGCGTAGAGCATTGATGATTTTGCCACATTAAAAAGCAGCCTTCTGCTTACCGATTTGGGACCTCTGCGATTTAGCATCATTCGCGTCACTGCTTTAACTTTGACCTTCGCCTTTTAGTGTGCAGCCTCTAAAGCATATTCGCGTATCCAGCAGCACTCCTAGATATTTTATGGTTTTTTTTCGAAGTTATAGCGGTACGCCCAACGGATACGAGGGGTCTAACAAAAGTTCGGTAAGTTGGCGACTTCTAAATAGTTTTTCGAAATTCCAAAAGTCTCTAAGCTTTGTAAATTTTGGACAAATCGGTTAAAATGGAGACGAGAAAACGCAAATTAGCTGAAGGTGCCTCGGTTGAAATTCCGCCGCCAACACAAACAGAAATTCGATATAGCATTTTATTCGGTTTTCGACGCAAACTGAAGCCGGTAGAAATATTTTATGAATGTCAAAATGCATATGGAACGTTTGCACCATCTCTGAAGACAATTTCGAAATGGTTCCAAAGATTCCAGACAGGACACTTTTCTGTAGAGGACGATCGCCGAGAAGGTCGACCAAAATTTTCGAGGGACAAAAGAAATATTACCCTAGTTAGAACAAAACTTGCCGAACACCCTCGATCTACCCAGGAAATGGTTGCTAGTGAACTGGACTTGAATGCCATAGCCATATCTTGCATATTGCATCAAGATCTGATGTATGCGAAGAAGTTTGCGCGATGTATTTTAAATGAGGTTTCATGTATTTTAAATGAGGTCCAAAAAGCAGCTAAGATGCATTTTGCCCAATATCTTTTGAATAAATTTGAAAATTTGAAGTCTAGCAACTTTAATAAATTCGTTACTGATGCCAAAGCTTGGTTTAATAAATACGACCCGAAAGCCAAACAGTAGTCCATGGTATGGAGCTCCAAAGTAGCCAACCCACCTATTAAAAAGCTTTAAAAGCAAGATTTTGAAGACTGTTTTGAGAAGTCGATTTTAGGCTTAAGAAATGCATTGAAATCAATGGCGATTATGTAGAGAAGATAAAAAAAAGTCGAAGATTCAGGATAAATTAAAAAAAAAAATTTCCGAATTTTTTTTCCGGTCAACTTACCGAACTTTTGTTAGACCCCACGTATATGCGCAACCTCAACTTTTTTTTCGGCTACTTATAAGCACCGCCTCCGTTTTTTGCTCCACGAGCTCTAGTCCTGCCAACATGAGCCAGTTTCCAATGCTGCGGATGGCTTCATTGCTTGCAGCCTCGATTTCCGGGATTGATTTTTTAACCACAACTACTGCGACATCATCAGCGAAGCCAACTATCTCAACGCCTTGTTGAAACTCTAGGCGAAGGATTCCGTCGTACATGGTGTTCCACAGCAATGGTCCCAGAACTGACCATTGTGGTACTCCTCCTGTTACTTTATACCAGCGGTGGGCGCAAAATTTGACCTCGGGAGTTCTACAACAACAACCACAACAACAACTACAACAAAAACTACAACAACAACCCTTTTCGTTTCTACCTACTTTGCCTCGACTCGAGCTGCCTTTGTGCATTGTTGTTGCTAGCTTGCTCGCGTGCTGAGCGTGTCTAATTGCTTTTATGACGCCTCGACTTGAGCTGCCTGTGTGCGTTGTTGTTGCTAATGCCTCGACTCGAGCTGCCTGTGTGCATTGTTGTTGCTAGCTTGCTCGCGAGTTGAGCGTGTCTAATTGTTTTATGACGCCTCGACTCGAGCTGCTTGTGTGCGACTTCACGGCGCCGAATAAAGTTGAGAGTAGCTGCTTAACTCCCAGAGTACAGGCCGCCCACCGCTGCTTTATACGCCTGTGCGCCTTCCTCCGTGTCGAAAAGCAGCCACCTTTCGTGCAGATAGCTGCGCGCCATTTTGTATAGGTACTCGGGTGTATTGAGAATTTCCAGCGCTGTGTTGCACACTTTGGTGAGTGCATCGAGTGTGGACCGCGCCTTCCTAAACCCATACTGGCTATCAGAAAGGCCCCCAGCAGCTTCGATTTCTTCGCCTAACTTTCTACTGATTATTTTTTCCAGCATTTTTTCGGCCGTATCGGCCGGTATGACGCAGACTCCTCTGGATCTTTTCCAGGCTTGCGGATCAGGACCAAGTTTTGCTTCTTCCATCTCGCTGGGAATGTTCCCTCGGTGAGGCACTTTGTGTATGTATTGGCAAGGAGCTGAGTGCCCTCACTCATTGCCAGCTTCAGGGCTTTATTTGGTATGCCATCCGGACCAGTTTCTTTCTTGATTCCTATCGACTTCGCCAGATTTAGGACCTCCTGCACTGTGGGCCGCTCGTGATACTGTGCGGCAACGCTTCGGGCTTGGTTGCTTTACTGTGGTGGAAATAGGAACTCGACGATACGAGTGAGCTTTCCGTGGTCTGTCGGTCCCGTGCTTTTGAAGTCATTCATCTTCTTCATCACAACTTTGTATGCTCTACCCCTTAAGTCGTGCTCAGCATCATTGCATTACTCAAGGAAGCATCTTCTCTTGCTCTCCTTGATTGCCTTTTTTAGGAGTCTTCTCTTTTCGGTGTACACCAGTCGCAGCTCTTCGAAGTTTGCCGATCCTCGGGCTCTGTGGTATGACCTTCTTGAGCGAATACTGTGAGGAACATAATTGTACCCCACAAAACATGATTTCGACGACGCCCATGGGATGCGCCGTTACTTGCAGAAAACTGCATAGCAACAGTCCCTCGCAAACATGATTTCTACGACGCCCATGCAAAGCGCCGTTAAATGCCGTTAGGTACAAAACGAAAACAGCGGAACAAGAGAGATCAAATAAAGTGAGCGTGAGAGCAGGTGCCGCTAAGTTAACGAAGTTGAGCGAGCGCTGCAAATCGAGAGAGAGAGAGAGAGAGAGCGTCGTGAGTTGGCAAAGCAGCGGCGTCGACGGCGCAATCGGCAGTTGGCGGCTATAAAAGCGCAGTCAACTGCTGACTCGAGAGTCAGTACGAGCGAGCACTTCTTGCAGTAACAAGAAGCGATCAACAACTCTTGGTGTCCCAAGAGTCCAGCCAGCAATCCTTACAGTAGCAAGGATCAAGTCATCAGTCTTGCTGTAGCAAGGATCAACTGTCCTTACAGTAGCAAGGATCAGCAGTCCATACAGTAGCAAGGACTCTCCAGCAATCCTTACTGTAGCAAGGATCAAGTCATCAGTCTTGCTGTAGCAAGGATCAACAGTCCTTACAGTAGCAAGGATCAGCAGTCCTTACAGTAGCAAGGACTCTTCAGCAATCCTTACTGTAGCAAGGATCAAGTCATCAGTCTTGCTGTAGCAAGGATCAACAATCCTTACAGTAGCAAGGATCAGCAGTCCTTACAGTAGCAAGGACTCTCCAGCAATCCTTACAGTAGCAAAGATCAAGTCACCAGTCTTGCTGTAGCAAGGATCAACAGTCCTTACAGTAGCAAGGATCAGCAGTCCTTACAGTAGCAAGGACTCGCTCAGCAATCCTTACAGTAGCAAGGATTCAAGTCATCAGTCTTGCTGTAGCAAGGATCAACAGTCCTTACAGTAGCAAGGATCAGCAGTCCTTACAGTAGCAAGGACTCGTCCAGCAATCCTTACAGTAGCAAGGATCAAGTCGTCAGCCTTGCCGTAGCAAGGAGCAATTCATCAGCCTTGCCGTCGCAAGGACCAACAGTTTCTTGCTGTAGCAAGGATCAAAAGTCCTTGCAGTAACAAGGGCTTCTCAACAATCCTTGCAGTATCAAGGATCTCATCACGTCTTAGCAGAAGCCAGGACCTTACATCGATCCTTGCTGTAACAAGGATCCCCACAACGATCCTTGCAGTAACAAGGGTTCTGAGGGTCAACGGCCATATGAAGACGAAAGGCCGCATCACAGCAGCGACCACATCACCAGTGAGGACTCCCTACCGAATACCGAAGGACGTCAACCAGGACCTCAGGACGAGTGGCGCAGTAACCAGCATTGCAATTACATTTATATCAAATAATTGAAGTTTAAAAGAGTCGGCCAGGAGCCGCTAATAAATCCATTTAAATTCAATTGTCTTGAGTTCTTATTTATTCGCAAAACAGGCAACTTATAAATTCGTTGCACGAGCCTTACATAATCGACCGAGTTAGCCCGGCCTAAAGGATCGTTACAACAGCTTTGAAGTGGTACATCGCCAATAATGAACACTGGAGGACCTGGACATCGTTCGCAACCAGCTTTCAGGAGTTTTTCCTTCCACGGGACTATTTCACAAAGCTGCTGGAGGAAGTCACTCGACGGAAACAGGGCGTCGACGAACCCTTCAAGAGATACATGGTAGAGATGCAAACGTTGATGCGGCCACTGCGATTCTCCAAGGAACGCGAACGACAGCAAATCTACAGTTGCAGTCTCCCTGATTTCCGAGCGTTTGCACGGCCGTATCAGAATGGCAGTCTGATCGAGTTGATGCAGTTGGCCGAGGAGTTCGAGGAACTAGAGCGTGACAGGGAGAGACTCCGGCAGCACACTCGACAAAACCGGTCACGGTTAATGGCAATGGAAGATTCTAGACCACGGGAGAACAACGCTTCATGCACCCGATGTGCCGAACATGCCAGGACACAGCCTCAGCCAACTCCGAGGGCATTCTCAGGACCACCGACACACGTGCCAAACCCAACACAGGCGTGCAGGAGATGTGGGCGTGAGGGTCACTGGGCGAGGGAATGCCAAAACGAGAGTCTGATATTTTGTTGGATGTGTGGGCGGATAGGAGTTCGCACAGTGCAATGTTGCCGAGCGGGAAACGACCGTCGGCGTCCAGCTCCCAGGAGCGAGCGGATGCCGACAGAAGCAGCTCCACAAAACTAGTCGGCGCTTTGAGGGACGAGGGCCACCGCCTGTCAGCCACAGTTCAAATCGGCAACAGTTCTTACTCCGCTACAATCGACACTGGAGCAACGAGCAGCTTTGTTAGCGAGGAATTGGCGGTGACGTTGGTTGAGGAAGGATTTGAACTGGGAGCGACACAAAGACAGGTACGGTTGGCAGATGGACGGTCCAGCGGAGTGACGGAACAAGTGGAGGTGCAGATCGGACTTGGAAACAGACAAGTGGATCTGGCATTACTTGTACTACCGGGAGTCATCGACGAATTGGTGCTGGGATGGGATTTCCTGTCCACCATGGGAACCATTCTCGAGTGTGCCGGTATACAGGTCCGTATTCCGGCTCGTCGACGGCGCAACAAAGAACAAGAAGAGAGACTCTCGGTAGTCAATACACGGGATACAAAAAGCACAGGAGCAATCAACACAGGAGCCAGGATCACGGGAGCACGAAACACGGCAATTGAAAAACCAAGAACTAAAGAATACAGGAGCAGGCAACAACAGGGGAACAAAATAAGGCAGGAGGAAGAAGAACGCACAAATAACGGCGGGGCGAATTGTGAACCCTTACATTCGGATGCGGCTATAGATCAATTCCTGCGACAGGAACTAGCCGCGTTTGCGTCCATGACGGGAACTTCACCCATTACGGAGCACCGAATCGTGATGCACGACGACCGACCAATAAAACAACGTTACTTTCCGAAAAACCCAAAAATGCAGGAGGAAATCAACAAACAAGTCGACGAATTGTTAGCAAAAGGATGCATCGAGCCATCAAACAGCCCACACAGCGCCCCGATCGTCATGGTCAAGAAGAAGACGGGCAAGTGGAGATTGTGCGTCGATTTCCGGCAGCTAAATAACCGATCGGTCAAGGATGCATACCCACTACCCAGGGTGCATCATATCTTGGACCAGTTAAGGGAGGCTCACTACATAACGAGCCTCGACTTAAAAGACGGCTATTGGCAAATACCGATGGAAAAAGCAAGTCGACCGTTGACAGCTTTCACCGTACCTGGCAGGGGACTCTTTCAATGGAAGGTGATGCCTTTCGGACTCCACGCGGCACCAGCAACATTTCAACGAGCTCTGGATCGGGTAATTGGACCCGAAATGCTTCCCCATGCTTTCGCTTATCTGGATGACATCATCGTCATTGGGAAAACACTGGAGGAACACATGGCCAACCTGAAGGAAGTGTTTCGGCGACTACGAGCGGCAAATTTGAGGATCAACATCGATAAGTGCGATTTCTTCAAACAGGAGCTGAAATATCTGGGTCACAAGGTGACGGAACACGGCATTTGCTCCGACCCAGAAAAGGTAGACGCGATTTCCAAATTGAACCGCCGACTGCAGGAGCTCAACGGGTGGCACAAGGCATTTGTCGTTCCGAATACGTCCCCCTACGAGTTCTCGGAGGTAGGACATCGGCTGGTGAGGAATGACCAAAGCGCCTGTCCTGGCGTGCCCTGACTTCAGCAAGCAGTTCACTTTACAAACGGACGCAAGCAACAACGGATTGGGAGCTATCCTCACACAAGGATCCGACAATGACGAACGAGTAATTGCGTACGCCAGCAGGACACTCAACGGTGCGGAAAAGAATTACTCAGCCACGGAAAAGGAATGCTTGGCGATCGTCTGGGCGATTCGGAAGTTGAGGCCATATCTCGAAGGATATCATTTCGCTGTCATAACAGATCATATGGCACTAAAATGGTTGAATTCTATCGAGAGTCCTTCCGGTCGCATTGCGAGATGGGCGTTGGAATTACAGCAATACGACTTCGAGGTGGCATATCGCAAGGGGAAACTAAACGTGGTGGCAGACGCACTGTCCCGGCAACCATTGGACGAGGAAATGTGCGGCAGAGTCGACGTGCAGGATAAAGTCACAGAAGTTGGTGGCACTTGACTGCAAGTGGATACAGAAAATGCTGGAAAAGATCCACAAGGAGCCCAGGAAGTACCCGGATTACATGGAGGACGCTGGTAATTTGTACCGACACATTCCACATCGCGCCGGTCACGAAGATGTGCCATCGTGGAAGTTGTGTGTACCAAAAGAGAAGAGGCAGCGAGTGCTACATGAAAACCACGATGCGGCGGCGGCAGGACACACAGGAACAAGGAAAACAATAGCCAGGGTGGCAGCTCGATATTATTGGCCAGGACTACACCGAGACGTGCGAACATATGTGCAGCATTCTGCCAGCAATACAAGCCGAATCAACTGCAGGCTGCCGGGCAAATGCTCACACAAATTCCGGAGGAGCCATGGGCAACAGTATGCGCAGATTTCGTGGGCCCATTACCACGCTCGAAGCATGGAAACACAACGCTTCTCGTGTTTGTCGACCGATTCTCGAAATGGACCGAATTGGTGCCTCTACGAAGCGCAACAGCCGCGGCTCTTCAGAAGGCGTTCAGGGAGAGGATTTTGGCCCGATTTGGTGTACCAAAAGTGCTCATCACCGATAACGGAGCCCAATTCACCAGCAGGACGTTCAAAAATTTTCTTCAGGACATGGGTGTAAAGCACCAGTACACAGCTCCATACACACCACAAGAGAATCCCACTGAACGAGCGAATCGAACCGTGAAGACAATGATAGCCCAATTTGCAGGAGCAAATCAAAGGTGCTGGGATGAGGCTCTCCCGGAAATCACGTTAGCCGTCAATACAAGCGTGAACGCGTCAACAGGATATTCACCAGCGTTCGTAACGCGCAAGAACCACGTGAAAACGCAGTAAAACTCAAGGAAATTTTTGAAATCGTACGCAGAAGCTTGGAGAAGGCTGCACAGGATCAACAAGACACTACAACCTGCGCAGGAGATCATGGAAACCCAGTGTGGGCGATCAAGTCTGGCTGAAGGAACACCATCTGTCAAATGCGGCGGAAGGATTTGCAGCGAAGTTAGCCCCGAGGTTCGGAGGACCATATCGGGTGGTGGACTACGTGTCGCCAGTAATCTGCAAATTACAGTCGCTTGCGAACAACAAGACAAAACGAGCACACATTGCTGATTTAAAGCCACATGTGACGGATTCTGGAAACAAGTCAGGATAAAGACTTACGTGGGTGAGTCTTCTCCTATGTTTGGGCCACCCTAATATGATCACGGCCACTTATATTTCTTTGAGTACAAAGAAAACAAGAAAAAAAACAAACAAGGCAAAAAAAAAAAAAAAAAACGCACGACACATAAAAAAAAAAAAAACAAGAAAATAATAATTTTGTGGTCCACCCTAATGTCATCATGACTCCTCTGCAAGGGAAAACAATGAGCCGGGCAAATGCGCGCACAAGGGAAAAAAAATAATTAAAATTTTTTTTTTATATAAATTTGTTTTCATAGTTGGTCCACCCTAATGTCATCATGACTCCTCTGCAAGGGAGAAACAATGAGCCGGGCAAATACGTACACAAGAAAAAAATATACTTGTTTTAATTTTTTTTTTAACTATGGTTTGGATCCACCCTAATGTGACCAAGAAACAAAGAAATCACCAGAAAGGCACGCACAACATACATATAAAAAAAAAAAAGAATTTTTTTTTTGTTTAACATTTTTTTTTTGAACCACCCTAATGTGGCCGCCCACCAACCTACAATGACCACGCCCAGTTTTGGTCATAAACAAAATCAGAAAATATAAACAAACGAGGAAATTAAAAAAAAAATTTTATTTTTTTTGAAATTTTTTGAGCCACCCTACAATGACCACGCCCAGTTTTCCACAAACAAAAAAAAAAAGAAAGGAAACACACGAGGAATTCAAAGCAAAAATTTTGTTTTGACATATAACACGTATCTGTCAAAATTCGTTTGGACAAGATATTACCTATTAACTGAATATACCTTTTACCTTTACACTACTGCATGTACATACATATGCAGTATGTACACTGCTTGCAGCGTAAAGCCTAGTACCGACGTCAGAAAAAAGGCCTAGCGTAAGGTCAAACTCCATATAAAAAAAACGCTGGCGTAAGGTGAATAAGAAGAAGACGACATTTATCTCCGCTTGTCGGTCCGCACGTCAACTAAACTGAAACTAAAAACGGAGTTGCCAGATAAGGAACGGGCGTTATCCAGCACTGTTTGAAACAGCTGTCAAGCCCAGCGAAACATCGATTTGTTTAGAGTTTCGGTATCTATCTATCTCACTCTCTCACAATAAGTCAAAAGAAATGGCGGTGAAATTAACAAAAAACAGCAGATTGGATCTTTTCGAGACAGCAGACAAAATTCTGCTGATTAACGATGTGGAAAAGAGGCCAATATTTGTATTTTTTCATTAATATAGAGGGATAATCCACGTAAAAAGTTCTAAGGCGATGGCTTCACTCATACGCGATGTGCCGTCGCATATTTCTCCTATATTAACTATAATTTACATTTTCATTGCCTATTATCTCCTCTTTTTATCAAAATCAGTTCTGCTTGTTCATATTTAAAATAAACCGCTCTTGACGAATAGAGTTACCACTCAACTTTTTGTTATTTTTCCGTGCTGCATTGGCAACTCTGGCTTTACGCTCGTCGACAGCTAAATATTGAGCATTTTCCGCCGCTAAAAATTTTTCTCACGTCGGTACTAGGCTTAATGCGGAAATAAACTGCTTGCAAGTGGTGAATTCTTTTTGCGGCAGATAAATCATTTTATAATCAAAAATATAAAATCGTTTGTTCTACGACTTTTTCGAAAAATCGCTAGTTTAGCGGGAATTCGCTAAAAACCGCTCAAATTTAAGCCCCCATAGCATCCAAATGATAGAAGCTACAGATGCGATCTATATATCGTTGAAAAGGTATTTCGAAGAGCTCTTAGACATACCTTAAAAGTTTTTTTTTTAATTATAAGGGTAAACAGTTACAGGTTAAATAAGGTATTTTTTCCCACATTTTGACAATTTAAGAAAAATCTACACAACAAATCACATCAAATATTGCAATTTTAAAATTTCTGATGTCTTATTCAAAAATTTCTGATATCCCATAAAAAAAACCTCTTTACGAGGTAAAATTCTAGTGACGAAAACATTTTCATGCCCCAAAATTTCTGATATCCAATTTTGTGACGAATAATATTAAGTTTTACACATAAATTATTTTAAACAAAATTTGTGCATTCGGCACTGCGCAAAACAGTGAGTTTTATTTAGTATTAGAATTGAAACATTTTAGCGCAATGTGCCGGGTGCCAAAATTTTGTTTAAAATAATTTATGTGTAAAACTTAATATTATTCGTCACAAAATTGGATATCAGAAATTTTGGGGCATGAAAATGTTTTCGTCACTAGAATTTTACCTCGTAAAGAGGTTTTTTTATGGGTATAACATATTTTAAAGTAATCTCATGTGTAGATTTTTCTTAAATCGCCAAAATGTGGAAAAAAATACCTTGTTTCACCTGTAGCCGTTTACCTTTCTACTTAAAAAAAAACTTTGAAGGTATGCCTAAGAGCCCTTCGAAATACCTTTGCAACGATATATAGATCGCATCTGTAGCTTCTATCGTTTGGATGCTATGAGGGTTTAAATTTTAGCGGTTTTTAGCGATTTCCCGCTAAACTAGCGATTTTTCGAAAAAGTCGTAGAACAAACGTTTCTAGATTTTTGAGCGGGAACAAGTCCTCATTCAAACTTTTAAGCTAAAACAACGATTTGATCCATACAAACAAACAAACAGACAAACAAACAGACAGACTAACTTTTCATCTCGTTTTGAGAAGGGCACCAAAAATTTCAAAATAATTTATCTTTTGAACCAGTAGTCGGATTTTGATGATTGAGGTGTCATTCGACGCGTATTTTTATGAGAAATATTAAAAAATTAAAAATGTTGACCAAAAGGCTCCAACGGCCCCACTAGCTCCAATCATTTAAATTTTGCCCCTTCCACTTACACCTGTTTATCTCACGAACCAGGTGAGTTTTCAAAAGTCTTAGTATGCACATTTGTAAGTTAAATTGATACCTTTCGATCGGTATATAACTCGACCTGATCGGACAGTCATAGCAAATTTTCCATTCTTCCTGTGTATATATGCTAGTCGCCTTCGCACCCTTCGTGCTGCTTTCGTCACTAGCGCGGACTGCCGTCCGCAGTGATAAATTCAAAAATTGATGCGATTCGTGCGCACATGACCTCAAGAAAACATGTGGAAAAATCTAAATGTTTTGCACAAGCAAACAAAATCAATTTCCAGGTAGCAAAGCCTCCTGAAGTTTGTTGCCAGAAAGCTGCGTTGTTTATGTTTATAGCCCAGCATGTTGCGATTCAGCCAGTTGACCACCTTTCCGAACTGTGCAAAACCCATTTTGGCGCCAAAAATATTAAGTTGCTCCGCAGCAAAAGCACTAGCCTTATAAAAAATGTGTTAGCTGTGCACTTCAGTGAGGATCTAAGAAATGACCTGGTCAACGAAAAGTTCAGCCTTTTGATCGACGAATCCACGGATATAAGTATAACCAAAATTCTAGGTAAGTAATTTTGATTAATGGTGCCAAATATATTTTAAACTTTGGATTATTTCAGGGGTTGCTATAATATATTACAGCGCGCAACGTGAGGACATTGTATCGACGCTCCTTTCACTCATAACAATTGAAAGTGGAGATGCTTTAAATACCTTTACCAAAATACCTTTATCAAACTTGATAGGTATTGGCACAGACAACGCCAGTGTCATGGTGGGTAGAAACAAAAGCGTTTATACGGAGCTAAAGAAGTCTGTGCCTTCATTGGTACTGGTTAGATGTGTGTGTCACTCAGTGCAATTGACGGTAAATACTGCTTGCAAGCTGGTTTTGCCCGAAGCTCTAGAATTTGTTATTGGGGAGACGTACGCTTGGTTCAGTAAGAGTTCGAGCAGGCAAATTGCCTATAGAAAATTATATGAGTGTATCAACAGTGATGAGATTGTAAGGAAGCTATTTTCCAGCCAGGGTCGGCGTCTCAGTCCGCCCAGGGCCATTAACAGAAAATTTGTAAAATCTGGTGACGACTGGAGTGAGCGGCGACAGCGGCGGCATGAACCCGACGCTCTCGCGCGAAGATCGACGAATAATCCTTATTTCCCTACGTAAGGTGGCGACCCAGGTGAACGCGATCCCAGTCGGCTCCCAATCCCGGCAGCGGAGGCTGTCCGAAACTGCTCCCCGTCCGGCCGAAATGCAGGGAGCAGGCGTGAGGGTCATAGGAGCAAAGCTCTTTATAGTCCTCGTCAACGCCACTCCCAGCAATCGACCGCCGGCTCACAGATCCGAGACGTACCGTTTGCAGTCCGGCCAGTGCAAAGAGTAGCCGTGAGGGAAGCGAGGGCAAGGCCCCATAGAGCAAAGCTCTGTGTGCTCCCTCTTGGTACGCTCGACACTGGCAGGGCTGGTCACGGCTCCATCCGCTCCCGAGACTGGAAGCAGCCTAGCAAGGTACCAGGAGAAATCGTGAGAGACGTGGGAGCAAAGCTCCATGTGGTCTCGGCCACGACACTCCCGGCACCTACCAGGGTGACTGCTGTCTCGTTGCGCACCTGTTCCACACTTTGTTCCACTTGCACTTGAATTTCTGAAAAGAAAGATCCGCCCGACAATCCCCTAAATGATTTCAGCTGCAGGCATTCGAATTTCGTTATAATTTTATTGTATCAGACTTGGGATCTTTGAGATCTTAGCAGCAACGGAGACATTCACTCCGCTGTTCCCAGCCCCGAAAGAGGAAGAAAAGGTCGAAAAGAGGAGACGGCTTAAGGCCAGCTTACCGCAGCTCCTAGCTTGAACACAATTTGTAGGCGCCGCACAGTGGGGCCATTGCTCATTTTACGTTGCAAAAATCGTAACTTTTGAACCAAATGAGATAATCGAATAATTTTAATGGCATATGATAGATAACTCTTCAACCTATGAAATTAGCATTTAAAAGAGGTGCCACGCCCCCTAAATACTTACTTAGGGGCTATCAAAGTTGAAATTTGTGAAATTTGTGAAAAAAATAAATTTTATGGCACCTAAAAAATAAATATTTTTTAAATTTTTGATTTTTTTTGTTTTATTTTTAAGGTTTTTAAATTTAAAAATTACTTTCAAAAAATTTGAAAACAATTTTTTTTTTCAAAAAATTTTTTTTTTGTTTTCCGGTGTGAATTATCAGAATTTCATAGGTCGACCTAATTCCTATGATATCTATATGATATAGTAGTCCGATTTCAAACAATCTGACATATTATGAAGCTGCGGTTGTCTTCTACATCCAGACCAAATTTTGTTCAAATCGGACCACTATATCATATAGCTGCCATAGGAACAATCGGTCGAACTTTGAAATTGCGTGGGTGTTTTTATTGTGAGGTTGCACTAGTTTTTTCAACTTAACGTAAAGGGATGGATCCGGACGGGTATAAAACCATATATATTTATTTAAAGAAATGAATGCTGAAGCGTTTTAAAGTGGTTTAATCCCGGGACTCTCCTGGACTCAAAAGTTATCGTCTACCAAAGTTGAAAAATTTTCAAAATCTAGTGTTTTTTAAATTTAAATAGGTAAACTTTAAAAGGTTGTACTACCCACAAATTTTACTTGATCCGAAAATCCTTTTTGGATTTTCAATCTTTAAAGAATTCTCTACCAAATGCTTTTATTACTTTTTTCTAACGCTTACCCCAAAGAAATGATTTTTGACAAGTTGTTCGGCCTGCGGCCCTGCAAAACACTAGAATTTGACAGTTTTTCAACTTTGCTAGACGATAACTCTTGATTCCAGGACTTTCCCGGGATAAAATCACTTAAAAACGCTTCAGATATCATTCCTCTAAATAAATATATATGGTTTGTACCCATCTGGATCCATCCCTTTACGTTAAGTCGAAATAACTAAAGCAACCTTACAATAAAAACACGCAGCCAGGTAAAAGAAGAAGAGCGCAATGCAAGTTCATGCAAGTTTTTTCGATTTAAAGTAAAACGGTGGATCCGCATGGGTACAAACCATATATATTTATTTAGAGGAATGATATCTGAAGCGTTTTTAAGTGATTTTATCCCGGGAAAGTCCTGGAATCAAGAGTTATCGTCTAGCAAAGTTGAAAAACTGTAAAATTCTAGTGTTTTGCAGGGCCGCAGGCCGAACAACTTGTCAAAAATCATTTCTTTGGGGTAAGCGTTAGAAAAAAGTAATAAAAGCATTTGGTAGAGAATTCTTTAAAGATTGAAAATCCAAAAAGGATTTTCGGATCAAGTAAAATTTGTGGGTAGTACAACCTTTTAAAGTTTACCTATTTAAATTTAAAAAACACTAGATTTTGAAAATTTTTCAACTTTGGTAGACGATAACTTTTGAGTCCAGGAGAGTCCCGGGATTAAACCACTTTAAAACGCTTCAGCATTCATTTCTTTAAATAAATATATATGGTTTTATACCCGTCCGGATCCATCCCTTTACGTTAAGTTGAAAAAACTAATGCAACCTCACAATAAAAACACCCACGCAATTTCAAAGTTCGACCGATTGTTGCTATGGCAGCTATATAATATAGTGGTCCGATTTGAACAAAATTTGGTCTGGATGTAGAAGACAACCGCAGCTTCATAATATGTCAGATTGTTTGAAATCGGACTACTATATCATATAGATATCATAGGAATTAGGTCGACCTATGAAATTCTGATAATTCACACCGGAAAACAAATAAAAATTTTTGAAAAAAAAAAATTGTTTTCAAATTTTTTGAAAGTAATTTTTAAATTTAAAAACCTTAAAAATAAAACAAAAAAAATCAAAAATTTAAAAAAATATGTTTTTTTAGGTGCCATAAAATTTATTTTTTTCACAAATTTCACAAATTTCAACTTTGATAGCCCCTGAGTAAGTATTTAGGGGGCGTGGCACCTTTTTAAATGCTAATTTCATAGGTTGAAGAGTTATCTATCATATGCCATTAAAATTATTCGATTATCTCATTTGGTTCAAAAGTTACGATTTTTGCAACGTAAAATGAGCAATGGCCCCACTGTGCGCCGTTGCGCTTGAGTCCGCACTTACGCTTCTTCACCGCTGCCCACGTGTACACGTGGTGAAACAAAAGGAACCGTCGCCGCTGCCCACTAGCACGTGGTGAATTTGGCCGTTGAGGCGGGAGCCAGGCTCTACACACACTCTCGGTTAGAGCTGGTGCGCTGCTGTGGCTTTTGAGGCGGAGCAAGGCTCTGTACGCACTCTCAGTTGGCGCTGGTGCGCTGCTGTGGTCACTGTTGTTGCTGCGGAGCAAAGCTCTATACGCACTCTCAGTTGGCGCTGGTACGCTGCTGTGGTTGTCGTTGCTAGTTAACGGCTCCGTCGGCAAAGCACGCCAACACTCAAATTTGCTGCCGCAAGGATCAAGTCATCAGTCTTGCTGTAGCAAGGATCAACAGTTCTTACAGTAGCAAGGATCAGCAGTCCTTTCAGTAGCAAGGATCAAGTCATCAGTCTTGCTGTAGCAAGGATCAACAATCCTTACAGTAGCAAGGATTAGCAGTCCTTACAGTAGCAAGGACTCTCCAGCAATCCTTACAGTAGCAAGGATCAAGTCGTCAGCCTTGCCGTAGCAAGGAGCAATTCATCAGCCTTGCCGTCGCAAGGACCAACAGTTTCTGCTGTAGCAAGGATCAAAAGTCCTTGCAGTAACAAGGGCTTCTCAACAATCCTTGCAGTATCAAGGATCTCATCACGTCTTAGCAGAAGCCAGGACCTTACATCGATCCTTGCTGTAACAAGGATCCCCACAACGATCCTTGCAGTAACAAGGGTTCTGAGGGTCAACGGCCATACGAAGACGAAAGGCCGCATCACAGCAGCGACCACATCACCAGTGAGGACACCCTACCGAATACCGAAGGACGTAAACCAGGACCTCAGGACGAGTGGCGCAGTAACCAGCATTGCAATTACATTTATATCAAATAATTGAAGTTTAAAAGAGTCGGCCAGGAGCCGCTAATAAATCCATTTCAATTCAATTGTCTTGAGTTCTTATTTATTCGAAAAAAAGGCAACTTATAAATTCGTTGCACGAACCTTACATAATCGACCGAGTTAGCCCGGCCTAAAGGATCGTTACAACACATTGCTGCCTGGCTTTGGCAATAACCTCGTTCCACCAGTAAACAGGTCTGTGTCCTGTGAATACACCACTTCGTGACATACTTTACGCTGACTTTACGGCATCCATGAGTTGATTGACTGCATAGCCTCTCTGAAGGTTTGCATATCCAGCGTGCTGTCGATATAGGTGTGGTATGAAGGTATGGGAGCTTCCTTGATTTTGTAGAACCACGTCCAGGGTGTGGGTGTGGGAGTGGGTGTGGAAGTGTTTTTTGTTTTTTTTTTTTTTTAATTCTTTGTTTACAATCACTAAATAACAATGAGGTTTGATTAAAATTAAATTAGGATACTAGGCTAGGCCTCCTTTACAGAACGGCCGTGGGAGCATTGCTTCGCAAAGGCAAAAGCGTCGCCTAGACCGTTTGTGCTCTTCTCTCGCGCTCAGTAGCGCGCAGCACAACCAAAACGGATGCTGCAAAGTCGCTGATCACGTCCCAGTTCTCCGGTGACTGCAACATGAGCGGCACCAGGTTATCCACTGAGATTTCGCTGCCCAATACGACTTCCTCTTGCTGTCGTGGAATTAAGTAACTGGAACACGAAAAGAAGACGTGCTCGGCGTTCTCCTCAGAGTTCTGACCGCATGACGTGCACTCCGCAGATATTTCATGGCCAAAACGGCACAGGTAGCTTCGATAACAATCATGGCCACTCAAGAGCTGGGTCAGGTAGAAATTGACCTGCCCATGTTTCCTGCTGACCCAAGCTTCGATGTTTGGGATTAGGCGGTGAGTCCAGCGTCCCTTCGACGATGTATCCCAACGATGCTGCCATTTTCTTAGGGTCTCTTGTCTGGATGCAGCGCTCACTACTTGCTTATCAGCCTGAGAGAGGCCTCTGCCATGAGTCTTCTGGAAGAACGAAGTTCTTTCCTCCGCCAGATACTCGATGGGGGGCACTCCCGCCATTACGTGTGCCGCCTCGTCCGACACCGTCCTAAATGCACAGGTGATGCGTAGAGCCGAGAGACGGTGTGTCGCCAGCAGACTACGACAGTAGCTCGATGTTTTGAGGGCATTAACCCAAACGGGTGCAGCGTATAGCATTACCGACCTACTGACGCTGGTCAGCAACTTTCTTCTCCATTGCTTGGGGCCCCGAGTGTTTAGCATCAACCTTGAAAGGGCACGGTTGACTGTCGCTGCTTTGGAGCTCATGAATGCCAAGTGCTCTCGGAAGCACAGCCTTGTGTCTATCATTACCCCAAGGTACTTTACTGCTCTTTTCGACGACACCAGCGTACCTGCCACTGTGATGTTGGCCGTCTCGACTTTCTTTCTGCTGCTAACCAGCACTGCTTCTGTTTTTTGTGGCGCCAACTCGAGATCAACAAGTTCCAGCCAGCGTTGGATGCGGGCAATCGTTTCGTTGCAGGTCGCCTCGACGTTCTGCAGTTCCTTGGCCACTATCAGGACCGCAACATCGTCGGCAAAGCCCACAACTTGCGCTCCGACGGGAAGCGCAAGGCGCAGGATGCCGTCATACATTGCGTTCCATAGCAACGGAAATAGAACAGACCCCTGCGGGACTCCTCCTGTCACTCTGTACTGCTTAGTGCACTCGTCGGTGTCGTACAGAAGCAGCCTCCTCTCGAAATAGCTCCTTATGACGCGAAGCAGGTATCAAGGAATGTTGAACGATGCTAGTGCCCAGATTATGCAGCCCCACTTAGCCATGTTGAACGCATTCCGGATGTCCAGGGTGACCATCAGACAGAACTTTTTGGTTCGCCCTTCCAACGGGAGCCAGCAGTTGCGCTACAGGCAATGTCCACGACTCTCTGAATGGCATCAATTGTGGATCTAGCCTTGCGGAATCCACACTGGTGCGGTGACAGATCTCCCGCCTCCGCGATGGCATGCTCCAGGCGTGTGCAGATGATCCTCTCTAACAGTTTTCCCGCAGTGTTGATAAGGCATATTGGCCTGTACGATAAAGCGATCCCTGGGGGCTTTCCCGGTTCGGGAATAAGGACCAGCTTCTGCCTTTTCCACCTCTCCGGAAATACACGTTGGGGCAGGCAGGCGTTGAATAACTCCACGAATATTCCTGGCCGTAGGTTGAGTGCGAGCTTGAAGACACTATTCGGAATAGAGTCTGGCCCTGGGGCTTTGCTCGTAATCATGCTTCTGGTAGCGGCAACGATTTCCTCATGTGTGACCTCCGCAATTGAGTCGTCATTAAGAGGCTCAAGTGGGTCAAAAAAGACTCCGTTCAACGGATTCTCCATCCTCGGAAAAAGCTTCTCCATGATGGGTTTTATCTGGTCAGGAGCAGAAGGCGAAGCTTGCCTAGATGTGCTCAGTTTGTGCTCTTGTACGCCCTACCCCATGGGTCGTGGTCAGCAGAATCTCAGAACGCTACGAAGCATTGACGCTTGCTCTCGCGCATGGCCGCCTTGAGAACACGCCTACGATCACGGAATGTTATCTGCCACTGGACGAAGGATGCTCTCCCCCTGAAGCGCTGGTAGCGGCGTCTTGCTTGATTACATTCGCGTCGAAGGTCGGCAATGTTATCATTCCACCAGTACACCTGCTGGTGATGCCGCCTGTAGTGCTTCCTTTGAGTCATCGTGGCGTTGCATGTCGACTCCAGGTGGTCCATGACCTCGTTGGCCATAAACTCCGCGGATCCCTCAGTGTTGAATCTGTACATCAGATCTGAGAATCTCTCTAAGTTGAGGCTATCGACGCGGTAGCGCTTCCATCTTGGAGCCGCTGGCTCGTTTGCGACTGTCTGCTGACCAATGGTGCACAAAATTTGCAGGTGGTCGCTCGCAGTATAGGAGTTGCTGATCCTCCATGACGAAACATTAAGCAGAGAGCTGCTGACGAACGTGAGGTCGACGATTGTGCCGACACCCGCTCTGCTAAATGTGTTCTGCTTCCCAACGTTGAGGAGAGCGAGGTCCAGTGAGGAAGTGGACTCCAGAACGACTCTGCCTCTTGAGGTTGTTCTGACGCTGCCCCATTAATCGGCCCATGCGTTAAAGTCACCTCAGATGACCACTGGGTGACGACTGGCATCAGCCACCAGTGAATCCAGGATACTGGTGATGTCGGGAAGCGACAGGCTAGGAGCGAGGTAAACGCTGTGAAACCAGATGACTTAAATTTTGGCGCGAACAAAGCCCGTCTCCGAGCTTGTTTCCAAAAGCTGCACTGGCGTCAAGAGCACAAACGGAGGACTCCGGCATCCTGTATGGCTCGCTGATGACTGCTACGTCTATCGACCTTTCTCTCACTGACTGACTCAGCAAATCCTGAGCCGCTGCGCAATGGTTCAGATTTATCTGCAGGATCTTCATAATTGAGTCGGATTTATAATGCCAATGCTGGCTGAAGGGCATATTCTGCTGCCGGCGAAGTGATTAGCGTCCTCACGCTTGTTGTCGATGCACAGGAAGCATTTCGGCTCGGCTTGGCAGCTTGCCGCCTTATGCCCGTTTGCACCGCACCTAAGGCAACATCCGGAGCGGTCCACAGAGCTCGTGCACCTAATGGCTAGGTGTCCAAACTCCAGACACCTGTAAAAGCGTCTTTGGGTTGTTCGCTCGCGGACCCTACATCTAGTCCACCCAACTTTCATTTTTCCCTCGTGTAGAAGAGCCTTTCCCTGCTCTGGTGGCAGGCACACAATTGCTAGTTGTGTACCTGCGTATGCTGGCCAAAGGCTTTTAACGGAGCCTGGATCCGCCGCGGTATGAATCTCAGCCGCTATAGCGGCTATGATGTCCTCCTTTGATGCGAGGCTATCGAGGTCTTTGATCTCCACACACGTATCCTTGGTTACCGTCCTGATGCCAGACTGTAGACCCAAAGCCTCGCTGACTTCTCCTTAAGCTTCGAGGTGTTTTCTTTGCTCGCGCCGTTGAGCTTCAAAAGCAATTCGCCTTTAACGGTCTTCCGTATCCTGCTGACGTGCTCGCTCACCTCCTTTAGCTTCTCGTCCTGTCGCCTGGTGACGAGCCTGAGGATATCGCTGTAGCTTAGCTCGCCCTGTGGCTGAATGATGATGGCATCAGGCCGTGGCTCGCGTTGCTGGTTTTTTCTTCCTCGCCTTGGGTCCAACTTGCTGCCACTGTAGCTGCTTTTTAGCTGCAGGAGGCGCGCCGTGGCTGAATGTGCCTGCAGGCGTATTCTCCTTCTGGCCACAGGCAGGCAGTTCAAGCTGCTTTGAAGACTCCCTTAGTTTTGCTTCCCGTTGTCTCTTTGGCGACGACTTCCTGGTTGGCAGGTGAGGCGATTCCCGTAGCCTCTTTCCTCCGTTGGTGCTCGGTTTTGGGGATGTCTGAGTTCCAGTCGAGAGCGTGCCAGTTGAGCTACACTGCAACTTATCGAACTGGTTAAGAATCAGAGCCTGTAGGGCAACTATTCTCATGCCCAAGTCCTTCATCGATTTGTCGACATGGCGATGTTCGAACATCCTCTTAACCAAGTCCTCTGCTCCGCACCCAAACTGCGTAGCAGCTCCAGTGGGTCACTAGGTGTTTGCTGCGTCTCGCTAGCGTTGGCTCCAAAGTGGAAAACGCTCGTTCCATTTGCTGCAGGTGGTGCAGACGGCGGGGTTCTGGCAAGTCCTTTGCGTCTACCAAAGACAGATTCCTCATTTTCGTTGTCTCCTCCTGGCGTGCGCGGTTGGAGATTCATCTCTTCCAGCATCAACAATGATAGACAAGAGTCAACCAGTTCTCTAACAATTTGATCGTACCGCTAAAGACCGCGTAGCTGCGCTGCCAGTGACGCCGGCAGAGGACCGGTCAGCTTATGTATCCCATAAAAAACCTCTTTTCGAGGTAAAAGTTGTTATGAACTGCTTTTTCTCATTGGGCCGCCGACTAGCTCATCGGACTCTCCTCGGGTGTAGGTCCCAACCCTGGCCCGCAGTTCACAACGATATCGATACTTTTTCGATAAACGAACAGCTGCAATTCGACAGACACTAACATCACTAACAACAAAACCAAAACAAACGCGCAATTAATGCGACGTAAAAACTGCAGCAACGATGAAAAAACTAAACAACAGGTAAGTACAATATAAATAAACGAACAGAAAACTATTAATCATTCTTTTCTCCAAACAGGATCCATTTGGGTGGACCCACCCTGCCTGAGGCGGAAAAGCTCATCGCCTTCCTGATGCTGGCCAGTTGGCCAGATTGGCCAATCTCAGCCTGCGTCGGCTGCCATGTTTTCCCTCCCCTCCTTTATGAAAATGAGTTAGCCGGGAATTATTTCGGATTCAGGTAAGTATAATTTTGTAGGTATTTGGTAATTAATTTAAACGATTTTTATAATATAATTTTCTTTACAGATATTTCAACAAAGTAAATATTCGACAACAGGAAAATCAAAACAGCAAAAGTACAGATGAGGAACACTGGAACACAACAATGGCTGGACTAAGTGCCACAAATGCACCTGGCATGTACGGAGACGCCGTGGGAAAAAGTTAATGTATAAACGTATGTATATATATATATATATATGTAATGTAGGTGAGTGTTTGTTTCTAAATATTGATGTGTATGTATTAATGTATATTAAAGCTACCTTGCCTGCCTAAAAGAGCTCTTTTCGGGTGGGTAAGGGGCGATATATATATGTGGAGTGGTTTTTTGTGTTTTTATGTGTATGTTTGTATATATATATATATATATATATATATGTTTTGGTTACTGATTTTGCATGTATCGTTTTTTTTTTGAGTTTTGTATGTTCCTAAACTGTTGTTTGTCTTATAATATAAATATCTTTTAATTTACTTCACTTTTCTTTTCTTATTCTTTTTATTTTATTATTTTTAATTAGACCCCGTACTTTAAAAAAGTAAAGGGGTCTATTAACTTTGTCACAAAAAAAATGTGCGTAACAGGCAGAAGGAGGCGTGGCAGACCCCATAAAGTATATATATTCTTGATCAGCATCAACAGCCGAGTTGATATAGCCATGTCTGTCTGTCCGTCTGTCTGTCTGTCCGTCTGTCCGTCTGTAAGAGCGCCTAGATCTCAGAGACTATAAGAGCTAGAGACTCCAAACTTGGTATGTAGGTTCGTCTATATTGCAAGGAGATCGAGTTTGTTTTAGATTTTGGATCGGACCACTATATCATATAGCTCCCATAGGAACAATCAGTTGAAAATCAAGTCTTAGTATGGAAAACTTTTTTGCTGTTTGAGATATTTCAACCAAACTGACAGAATTGCATAAAGATGGTCATACATACTGACCAAATTTGATGAAATCGGATTACTATATCATATAGCTGCCATAGGAACGATCAGTCAAATCAAGTCTTAGTATGAAAATCTTTTTTGTTGTTTGAGATAACTAAATTAAACTGACAGAATATGCATATGGGATGGCCCGTACATACTGACCAAATTTGGTTGGAATCGAACTACTATATCATATAGCTCCCATAGGAACAATCAGATGAAAATCAAGTCTTAGTATGAAAATCTTTTCTGTTGTTTGAGATAACTGAAATAAACTGACAGAATATGCACATGGGATGGTCCCAAACATACTGACCAAATTTGGTTGGAATCGAACTACTATATCATATAGATCCCATAGGAACAATCAGTTGAAAATCAAGTCTTAGTATGGAAAACTTTTTTGCTGTTTGAGATATTTCAACCAAACTAACAGAATATGTATAAAAGATGGTCCCATACATACTGACCAAATTTGATTGAAATCGGATTACTATATCATAGAGCTGCCATAGGAACGATCAGTCCAAATCAAGTCTTAGTATGAAAATCTTTTTGTTGTTTGAGATATCTTTATAATAAGTACGGGGTCTCCGACAGTCGAGTACCGCTCGACTGTAGCACCGCCGACTAGTTTTATATTGTATAAATTTTTGATTTTTTAAATTTAAACATCTATTTGTAATTTATAAATTTTAAGTTTTTTGTTTCTTTGATCAAATATTGTTTAATTTTTAATTTTAACAAATTACTTTTATATTTTTGGTTTTTAAGTTTGACTTGTATGATTATATTTTTATAATTTTGTATTCTATATTTTACATTTTTGAATTTGTAGTCACGTTTTTATTTTAAATAAACATAACGAGAAAATGTTAATTTGGATGTTCTTTTTTTATCTCCTGGCCGAGTGTAGGGTCGATCTGCTCTCTGATTCTCAACAGGAATAAACCACGGATGTGTGGTGGGCAAAATTGGAGCGGACTCACTTAATGATAGTTGCTGTAAGCTGCTGCTGCTGGCCGAAGGCTGATTGGCAAATGCCTGATGGAGCAGCTGGTTGCTGAGTAGTGGTGCTCGCCGGCACACTTTACTCTTGATACTGCTGGCTGGACAGAACAGCCCCTTGTCCCAATCTTCAAATGGCCTGCGGACTTGCTGCCGCCTGTCGTGCTCGCCGGCACTTGGTCAGGCAGAGCCAGGAAGAGGTTGCGGCTGAAAGTTGCGGGAACTGTAGCTTGTGATGTTGCTCGGAGGCACTTGGCCACTTGATGGCAATTTTTCGTTTAACGAGACGTGATATTTTTTTATTTAATTTTTCTCGACAAGGTTGTGTCCACTACGACAGCCTTGGAGACATACATCCGTCCTCGATCAATATCAAATCCAAAAACTCCCTTCTGCAGCAGCAACGTGGGTGCAAAATCACTCATTGGAATTTAAAATCCACAGTTGCTGCTGCCGAAGTGCATTTGCACTCAATTGCTGAGTCGGTGGTCAGGGGCATGAGGGGCAAACTGCATATGGCTGTCTCGCTCATCAGTCAGCAGCCATCTCCTTTTCTCATCGGAGTTGCCACGCCGAGACAAAACACTATCGATACTGCAACTATCGATCCCCCCCTAGAGTTTTGCCGCGCTGACGCAAACGATTAATACAAATTTGTAACAACTTCTTTCGTAAGCTGAATGAAGATGTTCCTTCACTTGTCCACGGATTACATCAAGTCTGTCCTTCGCATCCAGATCCGAGATGTCATGGTCAGAGAGTGACCTCAATTTCCTGGCCAATTTGTAGGAGGCTCCGTTCAAGTACATGTGTTTGCCAAACACTGCAAAGAACGGAGTCACTCCCGTGGCCGTATGTACTGCGTTCCTGATGGACACCTCCACTTCGGGTAAGTACGCATCCTGATCCTGCTCTAAATAAGTCCTTATCGCAGACAGCACGGATCGGTTGACTCGTTCGGCGGCGTTGCTCTGAGGTGAATACACGGGCGTTCGCAAATGGGTTATTTCAAAGGCTTTGATCATCGCCTCAAAACTTTTGGAGATAAACTGCCGCCCGTTATCCGAGTGTATCACCTCAGGCACGCCGAACTTGAAGAAGACTTCGTGGACAAGGAAATTGACCACGTCAGCTGCCGACGCTTCTCTCATGGCTTTTAGGAAAGTGAACTTTGAGAAGTGATCCACGACTATGAAGATCCAAGCGTGTCCACGTTTGGATCGCGGATACTTTCCCAAAAAATCTATATAGATTTTCTGGAGTGGTCTGTCGGTAAGCACCTCCTTTCCTATTCCGACCTGCATCCTGTAATTTTGCGCCTTCGTCTCCTTACAGACTTCGCATTTCCGCACGTAGTCACGGACTGGTATCACCATTCCAGGCCAGTAAAACTGCCTCCGTAGTGCATGCAGAGTTTTCCCCATGCCTCCATGAGCTGCTGTCTCCTCTGTGTGCGCTTTCTTGATGAGTCCTGCTGGCAGCGATTCTGGGATCCACAACTTTCCGCTCGTGCCCTCCACTTCATCCTCCAGTTCTGCATGCGTCATCCTCTTGAACAGCATCCCGTTCTGGACTTTCAAGTCGGGTAATCGCTGCTCCTGGCTCAACACCTCCTGGACAAGTTCCTGATAATCTGGCGACTCGAACTCCAGTGTCTCAAAACCGAGTAGATCTTCCGGTGACAACTCCACCTCTTCCACACTCCTGGACAACGTGTCTGCCACCACATTATCGGCGCCCTTCTTGTAACGCATCGAGAAAGGAAAGGTTTGCAACTCCAGTGACCACCTCGCCAGTCTGCCGCTTAAGTCTTTGAGACTCATGAGCCACTGTAAGCTGGCGTGATCCGTGATCACAGTAAACGGCATCATCTCGACGTACGGCCGGAATCGATGAATCGCAAGCTTCGCGGCTAAGCACTCCTTCTCCGTTACCGTGTAGTTGATTTGATGTTTATTCAACTTTGCCGAGAAGAATGCGATCGGCCTCTCCTGTTTTTCGTCATCCAACTGGAACAAAACTGCTCCTACTCCAAAATGAGAAGCATCCCACTGAATTAAAAATGGCCTTTTGAAATCGGCGTGCACCAGCACTGGAGCCGTGGTAAGTGCGGATTTGAGTCGCTCTACTGCGTCTACTGCTTCCTCGCTCAACTGTAATTTTCCTGCCTTCTTTTTCAGCGCGTCGGTGAGGGGAACGGAGATCTCGGCGAAATTCTTAATGAACCGACGATACCATCCCGCGGTGCCCAGGAAACTTCTCAGCTCCTTGGTGTTTCTGGGAGTCGGGATGTTCTTGATTGCCTCCACTCTGCCAGGATCCATCCTCAATGTTCCGCCGCCTATGATGTATCCCAGGTAGTTCAGAGTCCGGAAGCAAAACTTGGATTTTGCCATTCCAATGGTGAGATTTGCCTTTCTCAAACACTCTGCAACTAACCTGAGATACTTCATATGTGTTGGGAAGTCCGCGGAAATAATCAGGAGGTCGTCCAAATATACGAAGACGTTTGACCTTAGCGTCGTCGGGATCACCTTGTCCATGAGTCGGCATAGTTGTTGCGCCGCATTGCAGAGACCGAACTGGGACTGTAAAAGCGGTATAGGCCCTGCTCTTCTCCTCCAGCTCAATTTGCCAAAATGCAAACTTGAGATCGACGCTCGAGATGAAATGCGTCTCGTCAATTCTCGACAAAATGCCTTCGATGCATGGCAGTGGGTAAGCATCCTTCACTGTGACGCTATTTAATTTGCGGGCGTCTAAACAAAATCTGTTTTTCCCAGGACGCATAACAACTGTAGTCCGGTTGCTCCACGGACTGCCGCTCTCTTCGATAATGTCCAACTGCAGCATTTTATCAACTTCGGCCCATACGATCTCCTGCTTGGCCGGAGACAGAGGATAATGTCGGTCTTTCACGGGTTCGGTTCCTTCAATCAGCTGTATCCGATGCTGTAACAGGTGAGTCTTGCCTAAACCGTCCTTCTCGAACTGGAGGAATTCGCGTTTTACGGCTTCTTATTGAGTCACCTGCCTCTCTTCCAGGTCCCACATCTCCGGATCAGACTCGACATCATCCTCGTCCCGGTAATACGATATGTCCGTATTCGCCACTGTCGCCTCAGAAGCGTCTGGATCTGCTTCGCCGTTGGTTGGAGCCCCAAGCACATCAGGAGCAATTTCAAAAGCCCTCCAGAAGTCGATCCCGAGATACAACTCCTGTTGCAGGTCAGGACACATAAAAAATACAATGTTCTCTACTCTATCCTTGTATTTTACAGGCAGCACGACTCGTCCCAAGATTGGACGACTTGCTCCTGCCGCTGTCCTCACCATCGAGGCGTATGGCTGCACTGGCCATTCGAGCTCCTCGACCTACTCCCGGCATCCTCGTCTGAGCAAGCTCACAGACGCTCCTGTGTCGAGCAATCCTTTGATCTTGCGTCCAGTTATCTCCACATCCGCAAATACACGTGGATCTGCGTTATCATCTCGCTGGACTGCCTCGATGATCTGACGCCTCGTCATTCTGCGTCGACGAAAGCGTGCTCGCGTTTTCAGGATGCGTCGAGTGGCTAGCGTCATTCCCTCGAGTTGCCGTTCTCCAAAAATTCTTTTGCGGGCCGACATGTATGCCCGGACGCGTTCTTCGTACGGTAGGCCTCTTAATGTGTTCCCTTTGACGAGCTGTTTATCCTTATTCTTATCATGATCCTTATCCTTACTGTTATCCTTAATTTCATATTTATCCTTATTTTTGTCCTGATCCTTATCCTGATTCTTATGCGTAACGTTATCTTTATAATAATTTATTTTATTATTTCCAGGTTTGCTGCTCGAACTGGACTCTACATCCTGCTGAATCTGGCGTCTTTCTTTTCCGCGGTCATCGTTCCCGAGCGCGCTTGTCCCGCTCGCACCGCGCTCATCTTGGCGTTTCCCGGACAGCCTTCACACTGGGGACTAAACGTGTCGGGCTTACCGCAAAGGTAGCAGAAGATCCTCCGCTCCTTGGAGAGGCAGTCACGCCAAACGTGATCAAGCTGGCCACAGTTCCAGCAGACCAGCCTCGATCTCATTGACGCCTCCTCCAAGTCCTCAGGTGGCGGCTCTGCTTCACCAGGTGGGAGCTCAATCTCGTGGACTGACGGCTTGACTCCCTGCGAATATCGTGTCGGCTGCGCGAACCCAGAGCGCGTCCTACGCCTGGCATGCCGCTCCACCTCGGTACACTCTTGGCGCAGCTCATCAACGGTAATTATGTCCATTGCGTATACGTATTTGGCCACGCTCTCCTTCAATCCTCTTTTTATTATTTTTACCAGCTCACGATCCCGGAGCCGCTTCTGGAAACGAGCGGCAAGCTGGCGCATGTGATGAATATAATCATCAACTCCCTCGCTGGCGTTTTGCTCCCGCTGCAGCAGATCCTGCATGAGGTCATGCTCCGTTTGATAGCCCCGGAAACGGTCGAGAAGTGCCTGGCGTAGATGCGACCAAGTGTCGACTCGGGAGTGGCTCACATGTACCCAGTACCATTCTCTGGCCCGACCGGCCAAGAGAAGATGGAATCCTTGAAGCACTTCCCTCCACGCGCATTTATATTGCCTCTGCAGGAACTCCACACGAAAAATGAAGTCCTCGACCGAGTGCATCGCGTCCTCGCCATCGAACTTCACGTTCCATCGCTCCAGCTTCAGGTACGTGCGGTCACGAGCGTTATAATTGCGTGCGTTCTCACATTGTTGTCTCTCGTTTAGACGCGGACTCCTGTCGGGCGGATCCCTCCAATTGGTTGGCTGCGGCGGCTCGTAAACTGGGCTGCTCGACTCTGGCTCTTGGAAAGGATTCGGTCTCCTTGGCCTCACAGAAGGCGGACGAGTACCTTGTGGCAGCTGCACTTCCGGTCGCTTCAGCACGGCTCCCGTGCTCGGAGCTGGTCCTGGCGGATCTGGACGCGTTGTGGCGGAGGCTTCGCTCCTCGAGCCACCTACTTGCGGCCTGTAAAGGTCATTCACGAGCTTCATCATATCCAAGAAGCCATTGCGGATGACATCCTGGAGCTGCTCGCCAACGCCTGGCGTTAGTGACGAGCGATACGTCTCGTGTGCCTGTGCCACGGCTGCGTTTATCGCGGATCTGAGAGCCGAATCCATCTGCAGCTCTGGCTGAGCTTGTGTAGCCGCCTCCTTCTTCATCAGCTCCTCGTTCGGCAGAGGATTCCTCTCCGGAAACCCGCGGAAATTCATGGGAGTCCTTTGCAAACCCCCGGATGGACGTGGTGGCGCCGAACCCGCTGCTCCTTCCGTTTCCCATTCGGATTCATCTGCCATGATCAAGAGAAACTAATCGCCCTCAACAACAATTAAATTAATAAATAAACAACAACAAAAAATAAAATAGAAAAACTAACAAATAAATAAGTACTGCCTAAAACTACAAAACCTAGAAATAAATTAAGTAAATAATACAAAAGGAAACGAAAAGAAAATATAAGGTTGTCAAAAAAGTCTTGCGGTGTTTCCGCAAGCTTGTCTTTGTAAGCGCGTAGTTCTAGTTGCATTCGTCGCATCGGTTCCCGCTAGAGCTTTTTGGAAAGCTCTTTTCACGCGCTAACACGTGTTTGATTTATTGTTGTTTGTTTTTAGTCGTTCGTGAGTTATAGCGTCGCAAACATGGAGCAAAATAAAGAGAAAATACGGCATATTTTACAGTACTACTACGATAAAGGCAAAAATGCATCTCATGCTGCCAATAAAATTTGTGCAGTTTATGGACCCGATACAGTTTCCATTTCCATCGCACAACGATGGTTTCAACGTTTTTGTTCTGGTGCAGAGGTGATCGAAGATGCGCCGCGGTCCGGAAGGCCTGTCGTCGAAAATTGCGATAGAATCGCTGAATTGATCGAAAGAGACCGGCATAGTAGCAGCCGTAGCATCGGCCAAGAGCTGGTGCATGAGTCATCAAGCCGTTATAAACCATTTGAAGCAGCTTGGATCCAAAAAGACGCTCGGTATTGACGGCCAGGAAGGTTCTTCTGTGTGTTTGGTGGGATTAGCAGGGAATCATCCACTATGAGCTGCTCCCCTATGGCCAAACGCTCAATTCGGACCTGTACTGCCAACAACTGGACCGCTTGAATGCAGCACTCATGCAAAAGAGGCCATCTTTGATCAACAGAGGCCGAATTGTCTTCCATGCGCCAGAAGCTCCGGGAGCTCGGATGGGAGGTTCTTTTGCATCCACCGTATAGTCCGGATCTCGCAACAAGTGATTACCACCTATTTCGGTCCATGGCGAACGAGCTTGGTAGTCGGAAGTTGGCCACAAGAGAGTCCTGTGAAAATTGGCTCTCCGAGTTTTTTGACAATAGGGAAGTGAGCTTCTATAAGAGGGGCATTATGAAGTTAGCATCTCGTTGGGAACTCGTCATCGAACAAAACGGCGCATATTTGACTTAAATCGCATTATTATAACCAATTTTATGAACAATTGAAAATTCAATAAAAATACCGCAAGACTTTTTTGACAACCTTATATATTGTATTCCAAATCACACAAGACACACTCGACTGATTGCTTTAGCATATTTTATTTTATTCATTAAATCTTAGTTCTCTAACAATTTGATCGTACCGCTAAAGACCGCGTAGCTGCGCTGCCAGTGACGCCGGCAGAGGACCGGTCAGCTTATGTATCCCATAAAAAAACCTCTTTTCGAGGTAAAAGTTGTTATGAACTGCTTTTTCTCATTGGGCCGCCGACTAGCTCATCGGACTCTCCTCGGGTGTAGGTCCCAACCCTGGCCCGCAGTTCACAACGATATCGATACTTTTTCGGTAAACGAACAGCTGCAATTCGACAGACACTAACATCACTAACAACAAAACCAAAACAAACGCGCAATTAATCCGACGTAAAAACTGCAGCAACGATGAAAAAACTAAACAACAGGTAAGTACAATATAAATAAACGAACAGAAAACTATTAATCATTCTTTTCTCCAAACAGGATCCATTTGGGTGGACCCAGGCGTACCCACCCTGCCTGAGGCGGATAAGCTCATCGCCTCCCTGATGCTGGCCAGTTGGCCAGATTGGCCAATCTCAGCCTGCGTCGGCTGCCATGTTTTCCTCCTCCTTTATGAAAATGAGTTAGCCGGGCATTATTTCGGATTCAGGTAAGTATAATTTTGTAGGTATTTGGTAATTAATTTAAACGATTTTTATAATATAATTTTCTTTACAGATATTTCAACAAAGTAAATCAGGGATGCCCATCGCCTATGCACACAGCGCACATTTGTTTTTGTAATGCCCATAGGATATGGAAAGCAAGTAAAATACACATGGGTAAGCTTCTGGCACACGTTGAAGACTACACTAACAAATTTTGCACACTACGCTTTCGGTCGTCTTTCGTTCCTTGCAAAACAAGAACAACGTTTGCACTGTCCGCTTTCCGTTCACTTTCGTTGCTGGCAAAACAAAAACAATTGCATTGCGTCGTTTTGCTTTTGCTAATCCGAATGTATTTTGTTGTTGTCTTATCGTTTGGTGTACACCGAAAAATAAGAAGTTTACTTCGTTGTGAAACGTGTGACGCATGTGTTTTTTTGAAGAAACATGCTCCTATTTTTTTTCTGTGTACACATTGAAATAAAAAAAATTATCGTTTCATGAGTGCGTGTGCATTTTCTTTATTTGTATTGGTGCGTGCACATCCATAAGGCAGCTTTGGGCACCCCTGAAGTAAATATTCGACAACAGGAAAATCAAAACAGCAAAAGTACAGATGAGGAACACTGGAACACAACAATGGCTGGACTAAGTGCCACAAATGCACCTGGCATGTACGGAGACGCCGTGGGAAAAAGTTAATGTATAAACGTATGTATATATATATATATATATATTTGTAATGTAGGTGAGTGTTTGTTTCTAAATATTGATGTGTATGTATTAATGTAAG
Source organism: Drosophila recens (assembly GCA_037043495.1). NCBI lineage: Eukaryota > Metazoa > Arthropoda > Insecta > Diptera > Drosophilidae > Drosophila > Drosophila recens. Next base: position 6,177 of record JBAMBJ010004304.1, on the reverse strand, counting down.
GTGCGTTTCATAATCATAAGACACCCCATTTTTTGTTAATATTTCAGAAAATACATTTTTTATCGAAGTTGTTTTTTTATATAATATTCTTAGCAATAAAACCAACAAGTTTTAGTAGAATTTAGAATGGTTAGTTTATGCAAATAATATTAATTAAGGAAAAAGCAATATTTGGGCGTTTCATAAATATAAGACACTTTTCAATAATGATTTAACAAATTGATTCATTGGCAATTCTTTGGGATTATGTGCAGAAATTAAACTTTTTTATAGTCAATGAGATCACTCCAACCTTTAGCAATACAAAAAAATTTGTTTTTCATCGATTCGTATAACTTTCTAAAAAGATTGGGATCCAGCTTACCCCATTCGGTCATAGTTGCCGTCTTAGGTTCGTCAATAGCGTTAAATTTTCGTTTTTTCATCGTTATCCCGTCTTACTTATGTACTCCAAACATTTTTAATGGGATTTACATCCGGGGAACATGCCAGGCAGTTTACTGTTTGGATTGAGCAATCAGTTAATAAGAGTTTTTTCCTCTGCTAACATGAATGCGAGCGTTGTTTTGATGAAAAACAAGAGGATCTCCACTGTTTGCTTCAATATAAGGAAGGAGACTGCTTTCTAATACACGAATGTACTTCTGCTCTTCATTCGAGATGATATAAACCGTAAATCCAACATGGCTTTCGATGTAAAAGCACCGTTCACCATAACGGAACCGCCACCCATATTTCGTTTAGAAAAGTAAATTGGATCCTTTTGAAAATCGCTCCAATAGAATAGCGAGTCATCAGGACCATCAAGATTCTTCATCTTTTCATCAGAAAAAATAATTTAGAAAGGAAAAATTGTAAATCAGAGGAATTTAAGGACCAGATTTATGTCTTGATATGTTCCTGTGGGTAGAAAGATGATCTTCCTCAAATTAACGCCGCGCCTGCTTGTGACGTGGCATAAGATGTAGTTCTTTCAACATTTTCGAGAACTTAGTATCCTTTCTCAGCTGTAGGGTGCAAAAAATCGTGGTTTTTTATGCTTTCTTGCCCACAGACGCGGCCAAATTGGTGCAAGAAACGGGTGAGTTTGACCTTTACCAATAATCTTTCAGAGACTTAACGTATAAAGCACAATTGTTTTTACCAGTTATCTTTAAATTAACGAAATTACTTGAATTCTATAAAAAAAAATCGGACTACGCATCGAATTCTCTTAATTTTTCGCGAAATTAGAGATAATGATATGTAAAGGTCATTCGAGGTCAAAATTTATCCCTAATCTTCACTCTACAATATTATACCTCGCGGCATATTTGTTAAAATGGATTAGATTATCAATAAAACATCAAACAAAATCGCACTCATTACATTTTAGTTCACTAAACTCAATTTTTCAACAAATGTCTTATCATTATGAAACGGCAAAAATTTAAAGAAAACAGAGCATGTCATGCAAAAGATAACGGTTCTTCTGAATGCATGAGAACACTGGCGCCAATCACGGTTCTTTACAGATAGCCAATTAATATGAGAACATATATTTATAAGAAACCATTTATTTAAATGCTTTCTTTAATTTTGGTTGAAGTTTACATTTGCTATTTCAAAGTGTCTTATGAATATGAAACGCACCTTATATTAAAGCTACCTTGCCTGCCTAAAAGAGCTCTTTTCGGGTGGGTAAGGGGCGATATATGTATGTGGAGTGGTTTTTTGTGTTTTTATGTAAATATCTTTCAATTTACTTCACTTTACTTTTCTTATTTTTTTTATTTTATTATTTTTAATTTTATATTGTATACATTTTTGAGTTTTTAAATTTAAACATCTATTTGTAATTTCTAAATTTTAAGTTTTTTGTTTCTTTGATCAAATATTGTTTAATTTTTAATTTTAACAAATTACTTTTATATTTTTGGTTTTTAAGTTTGACTTGTATGATTATATTTTTATAATTTTGTATTCTATATTTTACATTTTTGAATTTGTAGTCACGTTTTTATTTTAAATAAACATAACGAGAAAATGTTAATTTGGATGTTCTTTTTTTATCTCCTGGCCGAGTGTAGGGTCGATCTGCTCTCTGATTCTCAACAGGAATAAACCACGGATGTGTGGTGGGCAAAATTGGAGCGGACTCACTTAATGATAGTTGCTGTAAGCTGCTGCTGCTGGCCGAAGGCTGATTGGCAAATGCCTGATGGAGCAGCTGGTTGCTGAGTAGTGGTGCTCGCCGGCACACTTTACTCTTGATACTGCTGGCTGGACAGAACAGCCCCTTGTCCCAATCTTCAAATGGCCTGCGGACTTGCTGCCGCCTGTCGTGCTCGCCGGCACTTGGTCAGACAGAGCCAGGAAGAGGTTGCGGCTGAAAGTTGCGGGAACTGTAGCTTGTGATGTTGCTCGGAGGCACTTGGCCACTTGATGGCAATTTTTCGTTTAACGAGACGTGATATTTTTTTATTTAATTTTTCTAGACAAGGTTGTGTCCACTACGACAGCCTTGGAGACATACATCCGTCCTCGATCAATATCAAATCCAAAAACTCCCTTCTGCAGCAGCAACGTGGGTGCAAAATCACTCATTGGAATTTAAAATCCACAGTTGCTGCTGCCGAAGTGCATTTGCACTCAATTGCTGAGTCGGTGGTCAGGGGCATGAGGGGCAAACTGCATATGGCTGTCTCGCTCATCAGTCAGCAGCCATCTCCTTTTCTCATCGGAGTTGCCACGCCGAGACAAAACACTATCGATACTGCAACTATCGACCCCCCCCCCTAGAGTTTTGCCGCGCTGACGCAAGTGATTAATACAAATTTGTAACAAAGTCTAGTGACGAAAACATTTAGCCTATTCTATGTCCAATTTTGTGACGAATAATATTCTAATATCCAATTATTGTGACGAATAAAATTTGACACTCAGTATATTACACTATAAAGTCTCAATTTTCATACCAAACAAAATTTTGGCTACTCAGCACATTGGGCGCTGAAAATGGTGCTCACAGTTGAGCTTCATAGCCAAATGAATAACTTACTGTTTTGCGCAGTGCCAAATGCAAAAATGTTGTTTAAAATAATTGTAACGAAGCTTTTCCAGCCGGGGTCTGCGTCTCAGTCCGGCCAGGGTCTGTTTACAGAAAATTTGTAAATCATCTGGGACGACTGGACAGAGCGGCGGGAGCGTCAGCGAATAGGCTGACGTTTACGCTCGAAAATCGGCTCAAATTGCCCCTTGCGCGAGCCCAAGAGTGGCCCAGGAAGACGACGAAGGGACTCCCGAGACCCGTTGCGTCCTACTCATCGTACCTCCGGAGCCCCTCGGTTCGGAGTTGGGCACAGGATGCCCCTGTCCGACGGCGTTGGGTAATGCACCCAGGAACGAGAGCCGGAACTGACCGAGATCTCATCCCAGGGAGGCCCAACGTCGCCCAGACTCGGCCGCCTGGTCAGATCCGTGGACAGAAAACGGAACAGACCGAAATTTTCTTCACGAACCGGATCCAGGTGTTTCAGGCCTGATCCCCGGAGGAGATCCAAGAACAGAAAACGGAACGGACCGAAATTCTATTCCCGGATCGCCCCCGCAGCACCAGGTCCGACCGGACGGTGATCCTGCGTCCGCCTCCTAGGGCTCGTCGACCATGACGCGAGTCCAAGAGTCAGGCACAGAATCGTCCCCTTCCGGCGACGTTGGGTGGTCACTCCCAGGAATGAGAACCGGAACTGACCGAGATCTCATCCCAGGGAGGCCCAACGTCGTCCAGACCCGGCCGCCTGGTCTGATCCGTGGACAGAAAACGGAACAGACCGAATTTCCATCCACGAACCGGATCCAGTTGTTTCCAGGCCTGGTCCCCGGGGAGGATTCAGGAACAGAAGACGGAACGGACCGAAATTCTATTTCTGAATCACCTCCGGAGCACCAGGTCCGGCCGGTCGGTTCGACCATGCACCCGTCTCCCGGGGCCCGCGTCAGGTTTCCTGAAATTTAGCTGACCTCTGGCCAGCTTACCCGCTGCTAACAACGCGGAAACAAACGTAGATTTACTGCTTCCGCAGGTGGCTCGTTGCAACTTCACTGTCCCTGGCACTTCGCGTACGATCTTCACCGCTGCCTGCCGGTGGCCGTGGATTGCTCGGAGGGATTGCCCTGCACGAGAGAGGATCGCTGTGGTGCAGCTAGAAACGCTGCGCTGCGCTGTGCTGTTGCTGCCGGCCGGTGGCCGTGGACTGCTCGGAGGGATTGTCCTGCACGAGAGTGTGTCGTCGTGGCGCAGCTAGAGACGCTGCGCTGCTGTGCTGCCGGCCGGTGGTCGTGGACTGCTCGGAGGGATTGCCCTGCACGAGAGTGTGTCGTCTGGCGCAGCTAGAGACGCTGCGCTGCTGTGCTGCCGGCCGGTGGTCGTGGACTGCTCGGAGGGATTGCCCTGCAGGAGTGTGCGTCTGGCGCAGCTAGAGACGCTGCGCTGCTGCTGCCGGCCGGTGCGGTTGCATGGGCACACACACACGCGCAGAAAATGTGGCCGCAGTTGTTGTTGTTGGTGCGGCTGCACTGACACACGCACACACGCGCAGAAAATGTGTTTGCAGTTGTTGTTGTTGGTGCGGCTGCACTCGCACTCCAAATGTTCTCGTTGCTTTTGCTGTTTTGTAGCTGGCGGCAAGCTTGCATACGTGCACACACACACACAATCCAATGGCGGCTGGCGGCACTAAAAATGTTCTCGTTGCTTTTGCTGTTGTTGTAGCTGGCGGCAAGCCTGCATCCGTGCACACACACACGTGATCCGGTGGCGGCTGGTGGCACAAAAGAAATGGTCTCGTTGCTGTTGTTGTTCTTATTAGCACACACACACAAAATTTGGCGGCGAATGGCGCGAAAATGTTCTCGTTGTTGTTGTTGCTGTGATTGGCGCACACACACACAAAATTTGTCGGCGATTGGCGCGAAACTATTTTCGTAGTTGTTGTTGTTCTTATAAGCGCACGTGGACACTTTGCTGTTGTTTGGTTTTGATATCGCGAGGTTCTGAGAAACACGTCCGTCTTCGTCAAGCCCGTCAGAAAAGTGCCGTCTCGCCGCTTGGCGGATATTCCACCATTTTTTCCCCGTGTTCGTTCACGTGAACTAGGTGAACGATCACGCTCCAGTGCAAGGTTCATGGGAACTAAAAATTGAACAAAAGAACGCGACTTATTCCATGCGCGGTTCTTTTTGAGTAACTGAACGTTTTCGCTTCATGCGACGTTCGTATGAACTAAGTGAACGAGTACGATCCATTGGCTCGTTCACTGTGTAAAAAAATAAAAACAAACTAAATTGTGATGCAGCTGGATGCTGCCTCACATAATTTATATGTAAAAATTAATATTATTCGTCGCAAAATTGGATATCAGAAATTTTGGGGCATGAAAATGTGTTCGTCACTAGACTTTTACCTCGAAAAGAGGTTTTCTTATGGGATATCAGAAATTTTTGAATAAGACAACAGAAATTTTTACATTGCAATATTTTTTGACAGTATAGCTTTGTCAACTTTGTTTATTGCTTGTATAGTTAAAACAAACTGTCTGGCAACACTGGACCCTTTACAAGCACACATGCTCAGCGCAAAAGTTATCAGCACTCTTCAAGCCTGGCTGCTATGACACTTTGCTGCTGCTGTCCTATTCCCATTCTAAGTAAAATTTATATATTCAGCAAACAGGTAATTTCCGCAATACGTTGCAAGCAGTGTACATACTGCATATGTACATGTCTAAGAGCCCTTCGAAATACCTTTTCAACGATATATAGATCGCATCTGTAGCTTCTATCGTTTTGATGCTAGTTTGAAGGTATGCTTAAAAGCCCTTCAAAGTACCTTTCAAACGACATATAGATCATATCTGTAGCTTCTATGGTTTGAACACTATTTTAAGTTTAGAGGGTTTTCGCGATTTCCCGCTAAACTAGCGGTTTTTCGAAAAAGTCGTAGAACAAACGTTTCTAGATTTTTGAGCGGAAACAAGTCCTCATTCAAACTTTTTGGCTAAATCAACGATTTGATTCTAACAAACAGACAAACAAACAAACAGACTCACTTTTCATCTCGTTTTGAGAAGGGCACCAAAAATTTCAAAATTAATTTTCTTCTGAACCAGTGATCGGATTTTAATGATCAAGGTGTCA